>OY829906.1:16073750-16680625 GCA_963691955.1 Chloroclystis v-ata
ATGGTTTAGATTTTGAAATTTTTCGTTTGAGTAAATCTATATTTAAATGTTATAATGTATATTTAAATGAATAAATAAAAATACATAATTAAATCACTATTATCGTAATAAATCATATTATATACCAGCGCTGCTGGTCTTCTCAGGGGAATTATAACATATAATGTAAAAATATAAAAATTATACATACCAAAATATTACGTAAGTACCTAAAAACTTAAATATTCATAATATTAAATCGTTAAAAGAGCAAATAATACTTGAAATTATAATTTGAAATACCTTCCAAATACTATTTTTAAACTAAACATATAATTAATTATGAGCCGTGTTGGCTAAGTGGGAGAGCACACTCGACTTTCATTCCGAAGGTCGTGGGTTCAAACCCCGCCGCGCACCTCTGATTTTTCTTCTTGGAAAATTATGTGTGCTTTAAAAACACGTGCTCTAACGGTGAAGGCAAACATCGTGAGGAAACCGGCATGTTCTGAGAACTTTGAAATGTTTGAAGGACATGTGTCATTCACCAATCCGCACTTGGCCAGCGTGGTGAATTAAGGCCTAATCTCTCTCGTCAAGAGAGAAGTCCCTGTGTCCCAGCAGTGGGAACGTGAATAGGGGTGTTATGATATGATGATGATATAATTATGATGTCTTAAAAAAAAGCTTCGATTGGAGCTATGATGTGAAAAAAGATTGAAATATAAACTACACTTAAATACCTATTTAGCGTATTTTAGAACATACTATTCTTGCTTTTCAAGTTTTGGAAATGGAATATACGAAACTTTTAAGATCCTTATCGTACAAGTAATTTCAAAGATTATGGCCATAAAAATATCATAAATAGACATAACGTATGAGATTTGGCTACATTAAAATTTGATAATAATTTATGCAAAAGTAAATGGTTTCTAGGTAAGTAATAAAATAAACAGTTAGATCCCACTAAAATGACACTAATTGTTACTAACCTAACCTAACGAGCAAAGATCTAATGAAACATAATAAACATAATTCAGTGCGAAAACTCTAAGAGAATTTTCCCACGAATTGCGCTTCGGTTTATTAGTACCAGTGTTTCAACAGCGGCGAGTTCAAACGATTGGGGTAAAGCCAAAGATCATAATCTTCATCTTACGCACAATGACATATATGCTTGTTTGACGGGAAACTGAATTCAACGACATTCATGTACTTAGGACTAGAGTAGAGCTAAACAGAACGTAATTTCCTGAGAATTTTTGATTTGCGTTAAAACGCGTGATTTTGATGTCGTAATTTTTATACTTGTTTTGTTACCTAATGTTTCTCTTTAAATTATACGCAAACATATTTCAGTGTTGGATAGTAATTTATTTAGAAATAGTTTACAGGAGCTATATTATATGGCTTATTCCACATATAAACGATATGTACGTAACGTAAAAACGCAAGTGAAGCTGTCGGCGACTCTATTGACAGCATAAGAGTAAAAAACATATCAATACGATACTCAGAATCCGTTAACCAGTGGTGTCGATTTTAACTGCCTCGTATTAAAATGAAATTAAGTTCTGAACATCTGTTATAATAAATTTAATTGTTTCCGACAGTTGCCTGAATAAAAAGTTAAAATTACTTTTACACCTTAAGTCCATCAAATCACGGCGTTATTAATAAAACATATCTTGTTTTAGCCGGCACTACAGCACTACAACTGTGCAGTGTCAAGTCTTGGGGACCCGGCGCGGCGGTTTGGTGTGTTACACAGATTAATAACCAACTAGATGCCCCATATGAATACTTTTGTTCCGATTAAAACGCACCGAAATTGGAGGAAGGCGCGGGTTGCGGGGACTGGAACAAAGGCGTTGTGATTGGCTATTTCAAGGTCGCGCTTAGGTCGCGGGTTGGGAACATTGAATGAATTTGTCGATAATTAATTTCGATGATTCGTTTTAAAATTTCATATTAAAATGAAAATAGCATCATGTAGGTAGGTTATTTTTGGAATACACAAATCTGTAGAACTTAAAAATTTAAAAATAATATGATTAAAATTAAGCTAATATGTAGCGGTACCTATCTATGTGGTTTTACATTTTAGATTAGTATGTCAAGTACCTACTTATTTAATCAAACGTTATTTAAAAAGTCATTTAATAATAATAATAGAATCAATAAAATAATTTAAATCATATACAATTAGATAGGTAGATACCTATTTCAAAATGTCAAAATTTATCACAAATAATTCATTTTACTGAGTACTCTATAAACATAGATATTTAGACGGTTTATGGATAACTTATTTATTTGAGTATATTTCATACAATAATACCGAGAGACCCGCTTATCTACGTCGTCTATCATTTTTAACGATATCGATTAGAATGTACAACACTAACGTTACACGTGCTTTCGCCGAGAAGGACAACGAATGCAATAAGCGCAATGCGGAAAAGAGACAAGTGAACGTCCTTCGTACGAGTAGCCATTATAAGCTGACCTCTTCACTTGCGTTAGACTATAGAAACGTATATGAAGTTCACGGGTCTGACACTTGGTCGCAACTAAAGCCGTGTTTCGAGGCGGGGCTTTACATATGGTTGGTTTAACCATATGTTTGGCGCGCGGTCCTCGCCTGTTATGAGGTATCTGGTTGGTTATTAATCTGTGGTGTGTTATAAATGATTTATTTAGTAATAGGTATGTTTCATGGATACGTTAATCCATGAAAAACTTGATTTTGATTTTGGTGATCGCAGTTAGTTGGTACATAGTCATAGTCACATATCATATATTTACTTACGTAGCTTGCAAAAACAAAGTGTTATAATTATTTATATAAAGGAAAAGTCCAAGCTAGTGTCCTAAGTAAAACACTAAAGTTTCAACTGGTTCAGTACACGGCCGATACTGCTATTCTTCTGGTAGGTATTATATCTATCAGTCGGTTTGATCTCAAAATCATGGTATTTTTCTTTGGCTAACACCACACGGTCAATCGTGATTTTTAAAAACTGTAAATCAGTAACCCGAGTAAAACCATGCTTAACATATTTATTAATAACACTCGCCCGCCAGAAATAAAACAATTTCTGACTAATGGAAGACAAAAGTCAACGACGTCGAAATCCGATGATAACAGATCTTTTTGTAACAAGATAAGATCGAAACGTCGAAGGATGTCCTGTGAGAAATTGAAATCATTTTTTCTTATAACATGAGTGAGGCGTGACAACTTTATCATGTTCCCAATCTTATATTTGCGATTTTGTGTTTAAATTATATTTAACGAAATACGTACCCAAGGTGTTATATTTTTGAAGTTTCAAAGGATGTCAAATTTCTTTTATAATAAAATGGAGGCTTTAATCATCTGAGATAATATGTTTATCACTACATGGTATGTATTAAGCAAAGTCACTATCGCTGTCTTCTCGTCCATGCCTTAATCTTAAAACTACGCAACGAATTTTTATGCGGTTTTTTTAATACGTACAGTGATTCAAGAGGAAGGTTTTTAGGTACCCGAAGCGAAACGAGGGCGGGTCGCTAGTAATTATAATAATAAAAGACTTTTCCGAATCAGTCTAGGTGTTTCTGAGTTTGTTCAAACATTCATCGAGTGTGGTCGTAATAGCAACTAGACAAATAGAAAACACGAATGTTATGTAATGAAAAAAAAAATCTATAAAAAAAACTTGTTTGAAAGACAACAATAATTTACATTTTCAAGAATTAGGTGACAAACGAAATTTGTAAATTTCCCTGAGCAGAGCCCAAATTAACTCTAAATCTACAAATTAACTTAAATTCGTAACTGGGAATATTTCGGGTGAAATATTGCAGGAACTCTTGGGAAATGTGGATTCTGGGAAAGTAAGAACACTGTTTACTTCCATCATAGATTTAATTTTAATAAGAAAATGTATTTTATTTATTGACTTGTCCTTTATCTTTAGGATTTTAAAAATAGGTAAATAATTGTTTTAAAGCCTTATAGACCAAGAGCCTGTGATGGCCAGACCTTCCTTTAATTCACAAGCGTGAAAATTCTTTCATGTGTATGTCTAACGTAGGTAAGAATAACCCCCAAACATGAAACCTGGATCGCGGTTCCTTTGGGAGATAACAACCTTTTACCTGTTATCTCCCAAAGGAACCACGATCCAGGTTTCATGTTTGGGGGTTATTCTTACCTATGTTAGACATACACATGAAAGAATTTTCACGCTTCAGAATTAAAGGAAGGTCTGGCCAGACCGGGCTCTTAGTATAGACTAATAACCTGTGATGGCCAGACCTTCCTTTAATTCTGAAGCGTGAAAATTATTTTATGTGTATGTCTAACATAGGTAAGAATAACCCCCAAACATGAAACCTGGATCGTGGTTCCTTTGGGAGATAACAGGTAAAAGGTTGTTATCTCCCAAAGGAACCGCGATCCAGGTTTCATGTTTGGGGGTTATTCTTACCTATGTTAGACATACACATGAAAGAATTTTCACGCTTGTGAATTAAAGGAAGGTCTGGCCATCACGGGCTCTTAGGTTATTAATTATATGACATATATTTTTTTATTATTAACATGACATAACTTTATAAATGTCATATTGGATTGAATTAGTAATTGACATGCTTACCTAAAATGTTTTAAACTCACTATAATGTAAAACCAATGGACCTATAATGTATTTTATTAATAAATGACTATTATAGACCTTACTAACAGACGACTCCCGGACATCAATGATAAGTATAAACTAAATAACTGGTAATCTATGTCCAGCAGTGGACTCCCAACACAGTTGAAAGACGATGTGTCTAATAAATAGGAATATCGGCTCGGTCAGGACACAACATAGCCCTTTGATTTCCCTCGGTACAATATCGCAACAATGTTAACCTCCTGGTCTAAGTGCGTACTCGTGTCCTACTGAGCTAACTGACCTATATACTAAATACATTAACTTATATAATAACATAAAGTATATAGAAATGTATAAATCAAAGGAGCTTCTGGGCGAGATTTATGTGTGATTTAATCTCAACGTCCTCAGCGTTCCTCAAGCATATGATGTTTGTTGAATAAATTGTACTTACAATGTATAAATATATTCTGATCAGTTGTGCCGGCTTAATAATAATGTCGGTTATAAAAATCTCTTCCCGTGGGGAGTCGTCAAAGGAATTAGAGATTTATACACATAACATTTAACGGGGATTTCACACATACCCAATTGTGACAGGTTAAATTCCTAAGTAAAAAAAATTTGTTCTTCAAGATTTATGGGAGAAACCGTGCGTAGTAGTGAGATATGGGTCGTTAATTGTTATGATCATAAAAAACACTAAATATTCCGACGAAATATGCAGATTTTACTTTACTTTATCTTGAGACGGGAATCAAACACGCAACCTTCGCGTCAAGCGTCCTTCGCCCACTGCGCCATAGAGGTTGTCTAAACAAGGCTTTTATTGTTTTTTATTTGGACAATGACAGAATCTTCTTCCCATAAAAGGATTATACAATCATACATCTTTGGACATATTCAAACGGTATTTCTTAACCACATTCATAGGAGTGGAACTATTATAGTATTGGCAGAACTTACATTTCTACTTTCTAATCTTATACGTCTTTATGAATGGCCATATATGTAGTCCGATGTATAAATTATAGAGAAATATGGTAATTTCGGCGAGCTATGACTCATTGACCGAATTTTACTATTATTTTGTTACGTTAGAGCCATCTTAGTAGTAAGACATATCATTTACATAGAATAACTGTATGTATAATGTTAAGTAACTTTATAAATTTAATGTAGTAATGAAGATGATGATGATATCTACTAGTCTAATGATTGCGAAACATAACAATTTAGTTTGGTAATAAACCTATTAAAAATTGTCCAGTAATATTTATTTAACAAAACATCCATAGTGTAAAATATGGCATGGATCGGTGGAAGAAAGCTAGACAGTTAACTATCGGGAAGGAATAGAGAAAAATTGTGAACTTGTGAATGAAATAAAGCTAAATAAATTGATAAACATGTGTATAAAACACGAAGTTTTCACTATTGGTTGGTAATTCTGACCCGTCCTGAAGTGTGACAAAAAGGATTATTCTCAAATTTGTGTGACCTTGCACAGGAGTGCCTATAGGTAGAGCAATGCTGGTTTTCAATACAAAGATGCAACGTACCTAGCTACCCTACGTAGGTACCATTCCAGCTCAAAATACTTTAAGTAATGAGTGAAGTAATTCTAATTCTTCGTTTAAACATTTTGAACTCCAGTTGCTTGCTAATTAAATAATTTAAACCCGTTTGCTCTCATTTCATTTCAAAGCAGCGAGAATCGTTAGTATCAAGTTATTTTACGCTATTTTAGAAAGATAATTAAAATTCATATTTAGGGTAGATAAGTGTATAAACATTATGTACATATAAGTCCGATCTAAAGTTTGATATAATCTTTCAATGTAAAGTAAGAGAATTCACTCATTCTTCTAATCGAACCCGCGTAAGATTTTCCCATAATTTTCCCGCCAAGCAGCGTTTTAACCCTTCCACAGCCGTGCACTGGAACGCCAAACAGCGTTTTAACTCTTCCGCAGCTTTACACCGGAATGCTGGATAGTTACAGGTGGTAGATTGTGGCTGTAGGTCGCGTCCTCAGAGGAACTTGTAATGAATATTCCTGTCGCTCGTAAAAAGTTTACTACTTAATCTAGGTGGTGGGGTTAAAGACGCGATTTTAAGTCGTGTGTTTTTATAATGAACGTTATCTACTTTAATACACCTATTACGTTAGTGTAACTTAAAAAGTAGTTAAATTATTTATATTCTGTAAGTCAATTAACTTCAATGCGATTGGCATAAAGTTGCAGAGAAGATTGCGTGCTCTACCTTGAGGCTATTATTATTTCCACTTTTTTATTAAAAATGTAAAACATATTGTTACAATGATGATGATAACTAAAGAAAATATATTAAATTCTAAAAATTACAAAAAACTGAGTTAGTTATTTTTTTCAATTCAATTTAAATAATGGAAAGCTACATTCGCCCTGAGTCACATACCCATTAAGTAGAAGATGTCGGCGGGTCGGCTAATTATCATTATAAAAGTTGTCAACAAAAAGTCGCATCGATCGAACGCCCACCCTCAGGTTACAAGTTTAATTATTGCAACACGCCATGAATTGTAGAAAGCTACAGGTCTCTGGGAATATCCAGCGAAACTTTTTACATTTACTTCGATGTGAATGCTCCATGTTTCATCAGTGAAGACAGTAACTTCATAAATGAAACAATGACAGAACTTTTATTTATTTTCAAGTTTTCAGTGTAAAATGTAACAAAAAAACCTAGGTCAGTTTTTTAAGGTAGGATAAACTAGGTTTATCTAATCTATTTTACCTGGTAGGTTTATTAACTAATATATATTGAACTTGGAACCACAGACAGACAGACATGGTGAAACACCATAACAACCTATATTACGTCCCATTAACACATTCAATGGCTCCGCGTACACCGCTTGGCTTCTTGGGCGCTGATAGTGTTAGTATAGTTTATTTTTTTATTTTTTATTTTGTTTTATTTGGGAAACAAACAGTACATAATACTTAAATAATATAACTTAAAATAAACATAAACCAATAAAGTTTCCACTATTACATTACACATATAAAGCAAAATGAACAGATCAACACAAATGTATGGAAAAATAGAGTGATATTAAAGAAAAGTGAAAATCACAAATAACTATGTAGATTAATCAATTTAAATGAACCAGTTTAGTAAGCAAGAGTCACCTTAATACCCATTAAACTACATTTTAAACATTTTAGAGAAATTAACATTGAATTAATAGATATACACGGTGTTGCGACGGCACAGCTCTATGGATGATTTTATGTTTTTAAGCCGTTGGTTTTTCAAATCAAATAAAGATCTTCTGTATAAGGCAAAATAACCACGCTTACCAAACGGAATAGTAATTATACTAAACTGTCACATTCGGAACAATCTAGATTTCAAATGCAGTTCTATATTCTAACCCCACATATGTCTCAAACTTTAAACTCGACTAAACTTGAACATAACTTGGTTTAAGTTTTGCCCAATCCACCGGGGATTTGCTCCACATAGCACGCGCTTCCTGCTGTTTTAATTACGTGGAGGTTTTAGCAGCGTTTGTAGAATTCACCTGAATAATTGCATTTTGTAGTTAAATGAGATATTGCGCTGTAAATTTGGGAATTTAGAGCTCTGTGGGACTCGAGGGTTCATTGTTTAAAGGGTTTTCAAGGGTTTCATTGTTTTATTTCCTGAAAATGTGTTGAAATTAGAGTACAAATCTAACTTTACCTACGGGTTACAAAAAGGGGATGTAGATAAACATTGAATACCAACAATACTTTAATCTGACTATAACTTAAGTCTTCTAAAGAAATAACTGAATTTGACGGCGCCAAGATTGCGCTTAAATCCAATTGTGTCGCCATTTGCAAAGTTCTTTTATCTGGGATAGTTCATCTCTGGTGTTTAATTAAGGGAATTTTAATTACGGACTCTCGTAATGAACTTTAAACGTTGGAATAATGGGTGTTTCCTTGGGAACGTTATTTTATTGTGTGCAGCGTGGTGCTGGCTTAAGATTAGTAGCACCCTATTCTCTCAATGCGTGGGTGACATCAAACCGAGTCAGGATTTTTATACCAGAAAACAGCAGGAACGTCGTTCTGTGTACCAACTTACTGCGATCCAACCTACCTGGTAAACGGTAAAGTTGGACAAGTATATTCGCGCATAAATGTATGAACGTATTACCTAACTGAGCTTGATGAGGGTTGACAATCCATTAGCACTGTCAAGCCGACTGTCAGTCGTTAGAGTACCTATCACTAATCATTGTAACCTGAGCAAATTACTTCTGTAATAAGAGTAGGTAAGTGAAATAAGGAGTCATTTTGAACTGCTGAGTAAATTTAAGATAACAATATTTTTATTTAGTACTAATTCCGATATGAAACAAATTTCCTGAAACTGAATGACACAGTTCACTAGTGAATAACTCTGTTTTCTTAAATATTCTGAATAAACAATATTAAATTAATATTTCAAAAATAATACAATACTATAATACCTTTCATGATCATAGTTCTTGAGATTTTTTATGATGAAAACAACATCAACAATTTTACCAATAATTTTCGTAAAATATTATAATTTAAACTTTGTAAAAAGTTTTACGGTCAACAAAAAAGTTGGCAATTAAATGTATCTCTCATTCTTTCTAGAGAAAATAGTACATTCAGCGGAAAACGTTGCCAATTTTTGGCATATCGCTAGAAGTAAAACACTGGAGTATGTTTGTCAGCGGAGGCCATAAATCAGAGAGTTGACCGCGGGAGGCCACGCGACTACTGCCTTCGCTAAGTAAGTGGTGTCGGTTACGTTAGTAGTAAATATTGAGCTTAGTCTTTACAAAAAATGTTAATAAATTCAAAGTATATTTTTTTTCGGATTTTCAGAATTAGTAGTATTTTGTTACTGTAAATTGTCTATTTAGTACCCGTACACTACAAAGCTTCGAGCTTACCACGGAGCTAGCCTAGATATTGCTGAGTGAATTGTTCACCAATATGTTAACAAACAATAAATGATTATGAATTTATTATTATATGTAAAGCAAAATTATTCCAAATCACTGTCAATGCTATTAACACGTGTCAAGCCTGACCCTGAATGACCCAAATGTATTCATTAATCTCTAAGGACTCGGGGTCCATAACAGTGCAGTAACTGAGTTGATGAGGCGGTAATAGCATTTATTAGTGCATTGTGCGGTTATTATGGAGCTATCTCCAATGAAAATTAAATTAGGAATGTCAGTGTTACATTGATTGTGTTGTCTAAGATAGAACACTTTCGAAGGTTTGGTTCAATTCCTGCCGCGCACTTTTGGATTTTTCTTGTTGAAGGACAATGTCCAAAGTATGGAGAGCTGTTTCAAGTTGTGCGCTACTTTATGTTGTTAGTTTTTATTTGTATAATCAAATCAAAAAAACATTGTTTATTGTTGGTGTTATAATAAAGCATTTTTTTTTGTTTTGTTATTGTTTTCAGTCACCGCAGTGACTGGTAACCATCTTTGCTGGTTCCGTTTGTTAAAAATATCAAGGTAATGAACCACTAAGACGAAGCCCCCAGTACCCACAGCTCTATCCTGAGAGGGCTTACAATTTAGACGCAGAGATACAAGATACAAGTGCAGTATCTTTCACATCTAATTAAGTTGTCTTCGCCCACAGTGCCTGCGACATTACGTGCTTCTATTGAACAGAGATGTACCCAGTCTTTCACAATCATCATCATCATAAACAGTAAAGCGAACTGACAAGACTAAATTATTTTCATGTAAAACATTTAAAATCAATACCTTATTTAAATAATTTATAAGTAGTAATTTACGTAGACGTTATAGTTATAAATGATTTATTTAGTATGAAGTTTTTTCTGACGTGTAGTTTAGCCCTAATTTCACCAAGCTCTGTTTGTTAGTTTAACATCCCGTTATGTTTAATCACTGTCAGTTTACGTATTTTTATGGACTGTTAATTACTTAATGGGATGTTAAACTAACAAACAGAGCTTGGTGAAATTAGGGCTTTGTGTTATAATTAAATTCTAAACATTTTAGGAAGTTTTAGTTTGTTAATCTTTGCTTAGTTATAATAACATACTATATTTTAAAACATTTTTATAAAGGATTGTTATTTTGGAAAGGTATTAGAAAGGAACTTTGTTATCTAAACAAACTTTTATACAATGTATTTCCCTACGTCCGTCCCTTGAAGGCCTTATATCTGAGTCCTAGAATCCCCTATCCAAATCGTGTGGGTGCAGTCTAGACTTCTAGAACCCTCAGACTCATCAGGATGTAATACCTACTTGGTTTTAAATTTAACTAATGTTTTGTAATTTATTTTGTACGGACACAGGGACTTCTTTCTTAACGAGACAGATAAGGCCTTAATTCACCAGGCTGGTCAAGTGTAGGTTGTTAAATGCTCGTGTTTTCAAAGCGCACATAATTTTCCATGAAGAAAAATCCTGAATTGCGCGGTTTGAGCCCCCGACCTCCGGAATGAGAGTTGAGTGTATCCACTTAGCCAACACGGCGGAAATGAGCGTAATAAATTGTAATTAGTAAGGCTGTTGAACCCCGCTCTTAACTGGGGTTAGCGCTAATCCCGTGACATCGGAGGTAAGGCCTGCGATCGACGCGGAGTCACGTATACGGGATTTCTATCGGGAAATTTGATGATTGTTGACACTGGATTAAATATGCCAACATCAGTCTTCTTTGAAGCTTTGTAATTTTAGCTTGACATCGCCCATTTGCGCTATCCAAATAATATTGTATATGCGAAAGTTTGTAAGAATCTATGTATGTTCGGATGTTTGTTACTCTAACGCAAAAACTACTGAATGGATTTTGATGCAAATTTTCAATTATGTAGTATTTGTATCAGATACAAATAGGCGGGCAAATTTACGCGGGATATGCGGGAAAGTTAATAGAAATGCGGGCAAAGCCGCTTATGAGAGCCTGTATTGAAAATAATAAAAATGTTATATTAATCGTATAGGTTCTTACTTAAACAAAATAATATACTTAATCCATATATCAGTCGTAACTCAATCACTTCACGCAATTCAATTTACAGCCAATTAGGACACCTAATTAAATTATATGGTTGTGTGGATACTCACACAAACAACTTGTTTTACTCAAGTAAGTTTTTTTGGTTTGATTTTCAACTTTTTTAATGTTTTAAACAGCCCATAAGGAAAGTCCTAAGCTACTTTGTTCTGCGATATAGTTCCTTTTCCGCGGAAAAATCCATAGAAAAGCCACATGACATAACTATCAGTATGTTAAGTAATAGCCGACAGCTTTTCTTGCGTTTTTTTACAATATCTACATTTAAATAATATGTGTAGCCCTTCCTGGATAAATGTAATAGGACGAGCGGTTCCTAAGATTAGCGCGTTAAAACAAAAACTCTTTAGTTTTGTAATATTAGTAGGTATAGGTAGACCAGTGTGAAGTTATAACTCATTTTGCAAACAAATTTTCATTATTGAGTCGTAAGTTACTAAAATGGCTTAGGCTATAAAGTTTGGATTACTTTACAATGTTGTAAAAACTTCTTTATTCGTTTCTGAGCTGGAATAAAAGTTTATTCAGAACGCGTTAGTAAAGTAGTTGAAGCTTACAATTCTTGTGCATATTTATTATTATTTATTATTTAATTTATTTATAAAATAACAATTTCTTTCCACCTCGCGGCTTCGCCTGAGTTTTAAAATATTTTACTCGCTGTAAAATCTGGTTTCCTCACGTTGTTTGCCTTCACCGATAGAGCACGTGTTTTCTAAGCACACATAAACTTTCAATAAAAAATATTGAGAGGTTTAAAGATAACTTTTGATAAAATGATCATAAGGATTAAAGATAAATTTTGATTAATTCAAGTTTTACTTACCTACTTTCATAACGAGTAGCATTTTCCTTTGCATAAAGAATTTTAAAAACATTTCAACAGTCTCACAAAAAGAAGTAGACTCACATAAGCAGAGCTTGCAAATGGCAAAACAAACAGAAAACCGCTGTGAAAGCAGAATGGAAATACAAAATGGATTCCAGAAATATCTTTTACAACTAAGTATCTATTACAAGTACATTTTCATGAGGGTATAATATATTTCTAGTTTATTAAGCTTTAAGCATATCTATCTTTTATTTATAAAAATCGATGCCATTTTTCGTTGTTATTTTATAACACAAGAAGGTCTAGGCATATTTAGGTGCTTTTGATTTTAAAATAGTCGTAGTAGCCCAGGGAAAATTTAAAAGGTGGAAAAACATGAAATGAATAATGCATTTGATAGTTTTATTAACGTTATGGCAATTACTAAGATCATGAATTTTATTGGTTTCAGACTGTTATTAGTATAACATATTAATGGTACTTCGCAATAAATGTATTTCTCTATAATCTTGATATAACTATTGTAAAATAACATCTATAGTATACATCAGATATACTTAAGTATGTTATCTAGACTCTCGCCTTTTTTTGTGGTCGAGGAACTAAAACTCCTGATTATTCGAAAATGCGTAATTTTTTTTACATATTTTTACTTTAGAAAATCGATAGTAGACTAGAATTTAAAACGCTTAAAAGCGTGGTTACAAGAGGAACATTTTTCAGTGCGATAGCTGTACGTAATCAATTTGTCCTCTCAATATATTCGTGTTCCAAATTTTTGTTTCTTTTACGCGTGGTAGCGATGTTAAAATGTCGAGTGAAAAAGAATTGGTTTCATGTTTCATCCAGACTGTATAAAAAATTGTTTTATCAATGCGGTATTTTCCTATAATCGAATGACCTAAAAGGAAGTAGACGAGAATTGTTTGTGATTTTCGTACAAACAGTTCCATCCAATTTGGAACTGATGGTTATTAGTACCTTTCCGATTGGCTAAAGTAAAGAAATAAACTATATTTAGTTGCAACAAAAATATGCATACAATTTTGTGGAGCACAAATTATTTGATAGTTATTATTCTAGTAATATAATATAGATTCGACCCAAAATGTTTTATCAATTATGTCATAAATGAACCACATTTCCTCTTGTTACAGATCAAAGCATTACAGGAATGCCACCGTGAAACAACAACACAGAAAAATGTGAAATAATGAACTGACACACATGATTCCTTCAAACCTGACAGATGTAAACGAAACACTCATTTTACAAGATGGCGGACCAGCCTTCAACCTGTCCGACGTTAGCGAGGCATCGCACAACTTTACCGAGTACCCTGAGATTCCGTATTACATAAAGGCTACGTCTATGACATTCTGTATAGTGATCATGTGTCTTGGTGTGATTGGTAATGTGATGGTGCCTATAGTGATATTGAAGACGAAGGATATGAGGAACTCAACGAATATATTCCTGATGAATTTGAGCATTGCTGATCTGATGGTGCTCCTGGTGTGTACTCCGACGGTGCTGGTGGAAGTCAGCTCGAAGCCGGAGACCTGGGTCCTGGGGAAAGAACTGTGTAAGTACCTTTCATTCATCATCGTTACAAACCATATTACGACACAGGTTTTCCTAATTGAAAGTGTTGGTGTGTTGTACAGTAAGTTCGAAGAGACGATCATCCTGTCCCGTCATTTGGAATATAAACCCCATAATCGGTTTAGGGAAGAAGATGAATATGCATACATTTTGAATAGACTACATTTTCCTGTCATATTTTTTCTCTAAGGTTTTATGTAAAATAATATTAGACCACTATGAAAAAACATACCCATAAGCATCTAAAAGGTATAAAATTCATGCATTTGCGTGGAGAAAACAAGTTTTCACTTTTCCACACGAAACTCTATTTAAAAACATAATGAGCCCACTTAAGCGCTAACAGCCTAAATGCATTAGGCATTAACCCTGTACAGACAACGCCCCTTTAGACTTTAACCCCATTATTCTAAAATAATGGGGGGTGAAGTCTAAGGGGGCCGATTGCCGAAAAAGAGGCTATACCATTACTCCATGCATGGGATCAAAACACGCAAGAACATTAAATTGTCGTTAGCGAAAGCAAAAAGTTTGTAATGCCTTCTGCATAATAATGTGCAGTGTGACACGCTCAGAGCAGAATAATATTTGAATATGGGATGCGAATTAAGCATTTCGATTCTTTATTCCAAATTTCAAACTTTAAGTTCATGAAAAAGTTATTCAGATAAAACTTCATCTATACTTATATTTTAAAGCTAAAGAGTTTGATTGGTTAACGCAATAATCTAACTACGGTTCGAGCAAGATTGGAACCCATGACCTTCAGAATGTGTGCTACCATTAGCTTCATTTAGCAAACACTGCACTTGGTTCGGATGTAGATGTATTAGTAACAAACTTATTAAAATAAAAATAATATTTGTTCAATTTTATTTATTCATTATGATAGAGATAGATATCTGGGGAATTTTGTTACCACGTAGCTCTTTATTCTCATACTGAAAATACAGCAAGCTCTCTGACATGTTATACGAGTAGATAAGTAGCCGATAAGTGTCGCTTAGAATATTTCAAAGGACATTAGAGAATAAAACATTTGATATATTGTTATCCATTTAATATTATCCTAAATTTACCGATATCTGTATCTTATAAAATATTGTTCAGAATTTGTGTAAGGTTCTAAATATATTAAAATGTATCCTGAGTTTAGGTCTTACTTGGTCTATTTATAGTTTAAATTATTTTTCCAAATGCAATAAAAATAAACTATTAGGGAACGCATAAGACATACTTTTTTCATTGAATGGAATATAATATAAATCAATTAATTACTTGTAAAAATACTATATTTAAAGTTATTACAAAATAATATCGATCTAACTTCAATAATAAGTAGTATTTATTAACGGAAAAAGACTCTGGTAATTCATATATGATTTTTAGAATAAAACCCATCTTAAGAACCTTTGAATTGTGTCGCACTGTAGCCTACTTATTATCTCTAAAATATCCTAAATTTATTGTTTGGCTTTCTTGTAAGAAATTTGGGGAAATGGGAACAGAATTTATTTACGCGTCTCCTTTTTGTTTTTGAGTACCCATTTTGTTTGTTACCATTTCATTTTTCTAAGAAAAACGGGTTAAAAGACCGACGTACTTACGACTTGCAAAGGAACATTTTATAAAGCTAAATTATTTGAGTTAAGTCAATTTCCAACCATAATACAAATACTTCCCTCATATATATTAAAATAAAGTTTTTGGAAAAGCTTACTTCTAAGGAATGTTTATCGTAAATTTTCAGCAAGAAGCTATTAAGTTATAGTCTGGCTACGATAAGAATACGTTTAGGACACATGTCAGTTTGACACGTTAGTGATGGGCACAACATAATGAGTTCGTAACCGTTCCTCCAAAATGAACCGCCGCGTTATTTTTAAGATTATTTTCGTTTTAAATTGGCGGAATCATTTAATATTTATATTTTAGTAATTTAAGTGGAAACCGACTGTTTTAGCGTCACAAAATGGCGGCCCATAACGCCATTTGGGGTTATTATTTTAAACATAAATATAAAAATGCCACTTTCTTTCGCGCTTTCGGTTTGGTCGTAGTTTTATTCTTATATTTAATAAAATCTTATAGTCCATTATTTTCAAATTCTTAAACGTATTATTTTTTAAATATAACTGTAACAGATAACGATACTGTTGTTGCCTGTTATTTTTAGCACAGCACTACCTACAAATATAAAGCACTGACATAACCTTGTAATAGCGCAATATTATCGCAATATTATTACACAGATTTAGAAAAATATTGTTTACCAAGTTATTTTACACTCAGTTTGGCACAAAATTATTAGATTCATTGATTATTGATATAATAATGTAGATTTAATGCTCATCAATTGTTAAAACGGTAAACAAACAGCAAAAATATTTTTATCGTAACTGCAACGCCATTACGAAGTTACGTTGTCAGTTCAATCGCGATGTGTCAGGATGGCAAACTTATCGTGGCGGAAGTATAAATGGTAATTTTAAAATAATATTGTATTTAATCTATTAAATAGGTATATCAGAAATCTAGCATCTGTCACACAAGCTTACAGCTTACCACGTGGCTATATGGTGCTGTGAATTGTCCAGCAAGAATAACGATTAATAAAGTATCTATTGCTTATTAAAATTTTATGGAATATTTTTAAATCTACCTTTCTTGGCAACCTCGTTGTATAATTTTATAGCGCAGTTGAACTTGCGGTACTTAAGTTTTTGGCTAATAGGGGTAATTTATCTATCTAATACCGGCATAACAAGCATAGCTGTGTCTAATGCGCACCTACGGCCCCAAAAATATGAAGCTATCAACTATTATAGGGTTAAGTATAATGTAAAGTAGGTAGTACCCAGTATAGGGTTAAAAATTATTAGATTATATAATTCTATCAGTCAAGGCAAATTTATTTCCATGCTTAAAAATGAATATAATCTAAATATAAATCAATTCAATGTTAACTCAATAATCCAAATTTTATAAAATTTGGTATATAAACATTTAGACGTCTGGGACACAGAATAGGCTATTTAAATTCTTGCTCCAGCTATGAGTACAGTTATTATATCTATATTTTTGTATTTATATTGTTTTTGCTTATCTGATAGGACCCTCATGTATGTAATTTTATAAAAGTCCCTAAAATAAGTCTAAAAAATCAATCATAAAACTTCAGTTAGTATAAAATATTTCATCATCGACGTCAAAACACGACCACGGAAGGTCGAAAAACATTTTTATCCAAAGCGGCCGTAAATCTAAGGCCACTCGTTAGATAATAGAAATGGTCTATATGCGGGCTAGATTTATGTCCTTCAATTGTAGTACTTGGAAGTAACTAGGTTTTGTCATTTACTATCTATTTGTCTGGGAAAGGCTAACGCTATTTGGCAAAGAAACTTAAAGATATAATCATTTATTTGTATGAATATTCCTTGAAGCTGTGTGTGTGGAGTACACTTGACTTTCATTCCGTAGGTCGTGGGATCGATTTGAAAAATAAAAATATTAGATAAGTATTTAGGTAGCGACCTTTTAAGTTATTTTATACTTTCCAATATTTCTGAAAAAAAAAATTAATATTTCTGGACAATTTGCACAGACAATTTACGACACCTAACCCCGTAGCTTATCACTGGCTTACCCAGTAGATAAATAAAATAAAAGTCATAGCTACTCGTAGAATCCTCTCACAAACAATATGAGATTGTTTATAATAGTAAGTTTGAAGCTCTACATTGTTTTCAAAAGCCGCGCTAACTGGAGTGGAATCTAAACATTACTCGCAGCAAACACGGCTTGTGGACAAATGTCTCAGTGCAGCCACTATTATGACACTCGCAGGCTTTTATACCTATCGGTACGATTTTTAACACATCAATCCCTATATTCCCACTGCTGGGACACAAGGTCCTATCTCTTGACGAGGGAGATAAGGATTCAATTCACCCGATAAATGTCACATGTTCTTCAGTCTTCAAAGTTATCAGAATAGAACGCTTTTTCTGACGAATATGTGCCTTCCTGTTAAAGCATGTGTTTATAAAGCGCAAATACATTTTCCAGAGTGAATTCTTACCTACGGTCTTCGGAATGAAATGAATAAAGTGTGTTCTCAATTAGACAGTGAAAATACCATTTATCGCAGTTTTTTTATTAGAAGAGAGAAGTGGTTTGTGGAGAATCGGTCCAAAGATCTATTTTAAATATTCTTGAAAACAAACATTAATATTTTGTATCAACAGTAGTTAAGTTAAGCTTAGTGATTTAAATATATAAGTTATATTTACTTACACTTTTTACTGCCGAAAACACCTTGTCCTGCGGAAAAATCCAATATAATACAAACATAGCCGCTTAATAGAAAACTAGTAATTTTCATAAATGAAACTCGACGAAAATTTAGTAAACTAATAAACTATTCAAATAATACCTAATATTTACAGCTTGAAAATATTCATCGGTACTTTTAAAGTAGCTCAAAAAACGCGAGATATCGTGTATCTAACCCATTTAAGTTACCGATGTCGTGTCGTCGAGTTGTAAGTACCTTTCAGCGAGTGACGTCATAGTGAGCGTGCACTAAGGGCACTTACCGTTTGATTTTTAAAAGCATTGCCGGCGTTCGATTTCAACTTCCTCTCAACTCTTTTGATGTCACATTAGAGAACACTCTGAAAAATCTGTGAGAATGATAATGAATTAAAATAGTTTTCTTAAATTTTTTTAATGAGTGAATATAATTTTTTTAAATATATTTTCACCATTCTCATCGTTTCAACAGTGAAATGTATAGGATAAACATAAGATTTCCAGTTATTCAGTCAAAAGCGATTTGCATCCACCATGTACTTTACTTGTTGGTGGTCGTCCGACGCTACGTTTTCTGATCGCGGTCTTTCGTAAACTTATTAGCCCCATCGGTCATCTGTTCTAACAGATTCTGACCATCTTGTTGGTGAACAACCACAAAAATTGTCAGAAACTGCGAGTATAGTGTCTTCAAAGCTCACTAACCGATCACTAGTAAATATACTACTACGAGGTGCGGCTTGTGGCAGCTCGTGTGGGGTCTTAGTTTCTTGCCTATAAAATATCTTCAAACAAAATAAGGTATTCTACCACACCCACTGGCTTATGTCTTTGTATCAAACCGCAAGGGAATAGTATTTCCAACAAATAACCAACAAGTTATTTTTCGGGAAAAATGCTTTATAGATGTTACGTGATTCCATTTCAACAAGGTTGTTTTGCATGTTGTGTTTGGAGACAGAAATAGCTATCGATATCTGAGGAATAAATTGTCAGAGTAAATATATAAACGTACATACATTATATTCATCATCATTACCTCTATTTTTATTCCTACTGCTGGGAGACAAACACAAGAACTTCTCTACCTGTAGGTAAATATAAATAGCATAATGTGTGTTCTAATATTTGTTCCATACCACGGTTGCCTGGAAGGAATAGCTCTTAGCGATAAGGCGGCCCATTGTTTCACTGTATTATTATGTTTATTTTGTGTATTTTTTTTGTAATGTGGTGTAACAATAAAGTATTTTGTATTGTATTGTGTAACTGAGCATGGGTTATCATCACCAGGTCTAGCAGTCCCCTTCGTGGAGCTGACGGTGACGCACGCGTCAGTGCTCACGATCCTGGCCATCAGCTTCGAGCGGTACTACGCCATCTGTGAGCCTCTTCGCGCCGGCTACGTCTGCACCAAAACACGGGCTACCCTCATCTGTGCGCTGGTTTGGTTCTTCGCTGCACTGTTCACCAGGTACGTCTTAAAGATGGTAAGGTCTTAAATGCTTAGTGCGAGTCATTATGGGCAAGACTAGCAGTTATGAGAGCAATCCTTTATACTAAGAACCTGTGTGAACCTCTGCACCGGGTACATGTATACTAAAACACGGGCTACCCTCATCTGTGCGCTGGTTTGGATCTTCGCTGCGCTGTTCACCAGGTACGTCTTTAAGATGGTAAGGTCTTAAATGCTCAGTGCGAGTCATTATGGGCAAGACTAGCAGTTATGAGAGCAATCCTTTATACTAAGAACCTCTGTGAACCTCTGCACCGGGTACATGTGTACTAAAACACAGCCTACACTTTGGTTCTTCGCTGCGCCGTATACCTGGTACGTTTTTAAAGCTATAGAGTTAAAATCTTGTGTGGTATGGATTTTTTACTCTTGATGGAAATTCCTGATAATAATGGCAGCGCAGCGTGTAATTACCTGTCCTGACTGAGGTAATCAGAAAATTCTACTTACGAGTATACGATAGAAAGTCAGGATAAGTTATTAGTTATATTTAATATATTTACCTAAAGAATTAAATATGCCGTTATATTAATTTAAGTTTGTTTTAGATATAAGTTGTAATGTAAGCAATATAGGTACTTAGTAAAGTAATAGAAGTGAAAATTGAGATCCTTCTTGTGGCCTCCGCTTATACTTACGTAAAATGAACTTGTGGTAAAGTGTTTCGAAGTTAAACTTAACAAGAAGAATCTTTGTTAAATGAAGCAAACAACTTTAGAATAAGTCTTCTTAAACATGATCTTTAGGACTAAGGCTTTTTCTATAAATTTCGCAGATTTCAAGTTACTTTCAAAACTAACTCGGCTTGGCATGACGCCCGTTCTTTGCCGAATAACGAGTTATGCCAAATTCGTGTCAGCATTAAATTCACAACCACTCGGTGAATTTGAGTGATGCTTTCTATTCTAACGCTCAAAATGGATTTGAAGCGTGAACGCTAACGCTAAACAGGACAGGTTTTCAGGAGGATTTATAAATATGGTGTTATTGTGCCTTTTAAATAATAAAACCAAATTATAAAATTACATCTAAAATATAATGTTTATTTTGTCTATAGTATTATAGTCTATATACCATCACGTAATGTAAGAGATTCTATTTGCTAGCTGCAATTGTAGATTTATTTGGTTTGTCAAAATTCATCTCAAAATTATAATAAATCTCAGCTGTTTTAGCTACAATAATATTAAAGATATAATTTTATAAATAGATTATATTGATTTTAAACTCCGTTGTTATAGTCAATTCCTCCTTAAAACCTACAATTCTACCAATACGAGCTTAATATACTAAAAGAGCTCCGATAGCTTGTGGACTAAAATCGTCAGCAAAGTGACCCAAAGGCGATTCGTACAGTGAATGGTGCAACAAATTGAATGCTACAGGAGTAAGTGTTTTGTTATTATATCTCTGTGCTTGTCGTTGTATAGTTTTGTTTGAGCACCAGCTTTTTGTATTTTTACTTACATTTTAAGTGTACATAATGCCTTAAATGTTGTAACTCAATCACCAAACTAAAAGCAGATGGATCGCAAACGTAATATAGCGAAAGATGCACTTAAAAACGATATAGGTATTTTAATGTGTCGATATATTTGGCGCTTTATTTTATTCGGATTCTTTTATATCGTCAATAGGGATATAGCACAGGCACATAGGACCAACTTTGTATTGTGTTTGGATAATACAAATCAAACACTTTCTAGAGATATAGTTATTTATCTTGTGCATTGAATGGTCAATTTGAACTAAGAACTTTGTAATATAAATAAAACAGTATTTATTCACAATAGTATGGTTTACAAATCACAGTGTAAATATATATTACATTATAAGGTTTTTATCTAAATTTTAGTGTGCTTCTTTCGCTTGTACGTTCTATATTTCATTTGTCTTTAGCCTTGCAATATGAGCCTTTTTGTATTAGAAATCATCAATGTAAAAATAAACACGTAACTACATGGTGTACATTCTTTTTGTAACATAATATTGGCAGTGTGCACACGACTTTTAAATTATACCGCGGAGACAAAAATAAGGAGAATATTTTTGTTTTTCTCAACAAAGAACTAAGCAGCCATATAAGAAACAACCATCCCAACCCTTATAAGTTGTAAATAAAAATGGTTAAGGCAGTGTCATATTTACGCAAGTTTCGTTGGATATAAATTAATAAATCCCTATTATTATTTAACGTATCTAATCATACCTCTAAATCTTATCTTATTAATTTTATACGTATCTACATAATGTAGATTTTGTTTAGGTACCTAGTGTTGTCTAATATATCTGATAGGTTACAAATCATTATTACAAAAGCTCCTGCTGTCGCTTCATCTAAATTTTTATGACGGGAAATATGTGGTTTCTTTTACCTTTAATATAATTTTTTAATGTACTTTCATAAACCAAGTGCCTTCGAAATTCAAATGGATGTCGCTTAGGATGTCAAATGGATGTCGTTAGGGTTTCGTTCGTTCTTCTTTGATACGGTACCCTAAAACCACTCATAAACAAAAAAACTCTTTCATTTCCTCAGATTACCTTTTCAAGCAAAAGTACCAGGGGGGCATAAACTAAAGGAAATGCCAAACGGCTAGACGCTCCGGCTCATTTGACTGCGTAATAACTTGCTCAAAGTAACTCGCAACTTCGGGGCCCATTTCACTCTTCAAGTGTTCATTTCGCATTCGATATTCAAATGCTGGATGAACACATCGTTTAAAGTTGGAATGTCCCGGTTTTAAATTTAAGTTTATGGAATGTAAGTTTCAATTGCTGCTTAAAAGTTCTATCCTGTTTGGAGTTCGAATTTAGTTGATTTGTGGAATTTATTATTTGAGGAGTTTTTATCATTATTATTTCGTTGAAATCATAGATTATTAAAGGTTTTTTTGCAGAGACAAACTAAGTAAACTTAATAAAGCCAAAAAACTTCTCTGATCATTTTGTACCCTCGGTGTATCATTCCAATTTCTCTAAAACAGTCGCGTCCCAAATCACCTGACAATATATCATCTCCATTACTTCCTCGCGGCTCTATTTATCCAGCTGTATTTCAGCCAGCTCTATTGTTTTTGTACGAAAACAAATGTCAACATTTGTCTAAAGGTGACGACTATTGTTCGTAGCGGATATCCGGTAGAATGTGCAGAATTGTAACGAGTGTTTTGGTTGGCTTTTGAGGTTGTATTGTTCTAAACGATATTTATTGGACTAGGTTAAAATATTGGTATTAAAAGATTGATTAAAAATATGTTAGCACATTTGTATCAATCTTTTATAACTATTTATTATTTTAAAGAATATTTAATTACGGCCAACGATTTTTAATATTCAAACGTTATAAAATATTTTTATAAACAAAGATACGGAAAAAATGCTTTAAAAAAGTCATATAAATAAGATTACAAACATGAAGGTTACAGAGGCTTTTGTCGGTATGGTTTATAAACCACACAAGCACATGAAAATTGCATGAAAAATTGCGACCCTCAAAAAGTATAATGGGTTCTACTGTTCGGATCCTGTAGAACATAATTATAATAAATTCTGGATTACGGTTAGATGTTCTAAGCCCCGTGTAGGCTTGACTTGTGCTATGTGTTGTTATTAAAAGCTTTGGGTTGTTATAACGAGAAGGAAGTTTACCTAGAATCTGTGTGAATTGTCCAGCAATATATTTTTATATTTGTATTTATTTATTTTAATTTCCACCTTTAACATTAAGGACAAATCTATTATATAATTATTCCCCATCACAAAATATTATAAAAGGAAGGACTTAACCTATTTGCTTCATCCATAAACCAATAAACTGGACGGTAGAAGCGACGTTTTGAAGCGGTTCACAAGAGGCCATAAACTGCAGGGCTTGCAGCTTGCTAAGGAATAATCTAGAACTTGGGTACTAGGTTTTACGAGGGATAGAGTTAGAGGGGAGCCGTGTTGGCTAAGCGGAAGCACACTCGACTTTCATAACGAAGATCGTGATTCAAAACTCGGCGCGCTATTCCAGACTCAGTTTTTTCTTGTGAAATGTATGTGCTTCTTTAAGTCACGAGATCTAACGGTGAAGTCAAACATTGTGATGAAACCGGCATGTTCTGGAAACTTGGAATAATTGGCGATCAATTTTATTCGCATTTTTTTATATCTTCAAAGAAGACATCAATTTATTCAAAACTACTAACAGTGAAGGCAAACATCATAAAAACGAGCCAAGAGAGAAACTCCCTGTGTCTCAGCGGTGGGAAAGTAAATAGGGGTGATGTTGATATATCATTTTATAATTTTTAAATAGGATGTCCTAATTCCTTTTTATTTTGAAAAGTGATGACAGTATCGAAAACCTTTTTCCCAACTCTTTGGGGTACTAATAATAGTGGAGTTGTAAACTCCCAAGCACGTTCACAAGTCGTTGACACAGAGAGACCACTGTCCGATTCTATTACAAATATTACAACTCGCCTGACCGTAACTCCTCGCGGTCCAGTTGTCTATTTGTATGCTAAACTATACAGATGGCGCTTTGTGAGTCTTTTGTTATGGATCTGTAGGGCAATATGATGTATCTTTTAATTCCATCATCTTCATATCAACAAATATAATTCATAGTCATGTCAGTAAGGCAATAGGATATATATAATTCATATTATCATCACATCAGCCGTCGGACGTCCACTGCTCTACATAGGCCTACCGCGGCGGTTGTTTTGGCCGGATTCAACTTGCATTCACCGTGAAGCAGCTGATTTTACCAACTCATTCGTCCAACTAGTGGGCGGACGTCCGATGCTGCTATTCCCGATCCGTGGTCTCAACTCGATGACTTTGCTGCCCCATCGGCCATCTGTTCTTTGTGCTATATGACCTGCCCATTGCCTCTTTATAAAACTAATCCGCTGGGCTATGTCGGTGACCAGCGTTCTTATAACATATTTACCCCTATTTATTTACGTAGGTAGGTACCCACTGCTGGGACACATAAACTTATGACTTAATACACCACGCACTAGCCAAGTGCGAGTTGGTGAATGTAGCATGTCCTTCAAACAAATTATTAAAAGAACCCACGACTTTTGGAATCACACTTAGCCAGCACGGCTTCATCGATCGTATAGCACAATGGTTCAGCACTGTTCCTCAAGAATCTCCAACAAATTGCAATAATGCAATAACGGGAAGGACGCTTCACTTATTTCAAGCATTTTTAATAAACACTGTTTGTTGCACGATATTGGTTTCAGTGTGAATAATGTGGACATGAAAGAGCTATTGAGAGCTAGAAAATGGACTGAAATCCTTTAAGAAAGAACAATAGTATTTTGGAAATTCATTTCGACAGCCTCCATATCAGTAACGTGTTTGATTCTCACGTAGGTATTCAAACACTGGTCGTTTGAATGTTCAACTAGCATTTATTCCTGGCCAGTATATTTTTATATATTTTTTTAAATAATGGACTGCAACTAAATTTAATTTGAAATGTTCAAATATTATAATTGATTGGAATTCGAATAATAACTTACTTGGCTTAGTTGTTATTTTGTATAATGCATAATTTATAATAACCGACCGTTTTGTTTTAAAACGTGTCGCAGTCGCTTGTTTAATAAATTCTTTTTATTCATATTATTATTATTTATACAATTTATCGAATATTATTTCATAGAAATAGGCCTAAAGTCTGGTTCGCTCTTGTTTATTACTAACAGTAAAGGAGACGACATTTACATGTCAGTAAAAATTAATAGTGCGTCACAAATGACCTTGTATAATTTTCTCCACTTACACAAACTATCGTTAATATCATCAAACTATAAAGACTTGGTAAGGTTTACAAGTAGGAATATATGTGGATGTAAAGATGTTTCGAATACAATTATTTTAAAGTATTATTATAAAATTAAGTAACTGCATAATATTATTATCAGAAATCTAGCACCCGTAACATAAGCTTTGAGCTTATGTTACAAGAACATCTAGTTACAGTGTGAATTGTCCAGGACACGGATCTTATGTACTTAAACGATATGTAAAGTTTCATACTAACAATTTGAGTTTCGAAGAATGAGAGAATTTTAGTATGAATTCTAAATATTGTTACTATCGCTATCAACTAGTAAACATTTTTAACAGTTTAGTTGCATCCATAATTTAAAAAAACAAACAGTATTGTTGATTCATGGGCATTGTTATGTGTTAGCGTGGCTAGTAAATAAACAAATAAACAATCGTATATTAGCTTATCTTATAAGTACAAGAACCCCAAAAACACTCATACCATTTGATTCTAAGCCAAGGCACCTATCTCTTAGCAAAAAGCGAATAGTCTTAATAAATATAAGATAGAAGGTGAACCAAGCTAATAAATGTTTATTTGGCGTTATTGACGTGCCTTTTAGGTAATTGAATTGTGGTACGTGGTGCACACTATTCTTTCTAATTCATTTGTATATAAATAAAGATTATTTTACCATTGACTAAATGATACAAACTTTCATTCACAACGGATGATGATGCGGTTTTTTTTAATAGTTAGAGTTATTCAAGACAAATGTTTTTAGGTATATTTAAGTACCCCAGACAAAGCAAGGGCAGGTCGCTAGTTTATAATAAAGCAATGTATCCGTTTCGACTCCGTATGGACTGACAACTTAGCCATAAACTTTAATGGCCATCCATACACAAGAAACAATTTCGATAAGACCAACTTTATTCCGCTGTAAATCTTATTATCTTTCGAAACGTATAAAGTATCTAATAACAATTGGGGTTGAAGACGTCTGTACATAATTTTATTGTATTTTGAGGATGGCTAGCGCGGGGCTACGGTTTTACTTACTACTTTATGAAGGTAATTTTTATAGAATTTTGTAGAACTACTGTAGGTAACTAGCAAACCATCCTCGTTTTGCCTAGGGTACCTAGTTATACAAATACTTTCCTCTTGTTACTTGTTATAAGCTTGTTAACGTTGCATAGTTTTTATGATTTATATATAGGATAGGGATAGGTTTATAGGGACAGGCAGACAGCGAAACTACATATGTACAATATTGTAAACTGTTGGCTTTCTAATAAAAAAATAGAAAATCATATTTAACTAACAAACCTACAATGCTTTTTCTAACAATATGATAGTGAACTAATAAATTATTCAATTCAGATGTACGTCCATCTAAATCGCTAAATTTTAACATAAAATTTTGATTGAATTTTTATGTGCATGAATTTTTTGTTTTTTTGCAAAAAATGCGTTTGTTTTGCAAAATGGGAGAAATTATAAAAGTCTTAGGTGTAACTAGTCACTAGAGTTCATATATAAAAATTAAGGTAGGTGTATGTATGTCTTTGACGGTAACCATATCATTTTTGGCTTATTATAGAAGTCACTAAAAGAGACATTCTGTATAATTGTCGAAAAAATACGTAAAAGTATGATTTTCTCACATACGATCACAAATCAAACGGCGTGGTCAACCAAAATTTCAGCTGCCCTTTTAAGGGCTATAATTTAAAGCCAGCGCCCAATTACCCCACTCCGGAGAAGAGGCTGTAAGGGCTTGATTTATACCAGCGGATGCCATCGTTATGATACATCGCTTTTCCGTTTCCCTTTGTTACCAAACCAATTTTTGATATTTGCTTTTAAAATGGCCGTCGGATGAGGCCTAAGGGTGTCTTCTGTGAACGATGGAAAGAGTAAACGGTTTCACAAAACCTAATGGCAAAATGAATGATTAAACGAGGTTAAGTTAGAGAATGGATGAATGAATAAAAATAAAGAAGATAGTAAAGATTGTTTACTCGTAGTACAATTAAAACCAATCTAATTTCACTGTTTCATGTCATATCTTGAATAAAACGTTAAAAAACTACATTATTTCTAATGGGCCTGATACTCCTACGAGAACTTTAAATAGACATGCATGTGACATTCAACACCCAATTGGCTAGCGTGGCGAATTAAAGCCAATCTCTCTCGTCAAAAGAGAAGTCTATGATTGTGTCCTAGCGTATTTATTATTTCGTTAATATGAGTACTTATTATTATACTGGATTAGTTTCTTCCAGCTATTTTATTTAGCTTACAATTTGTGATGCCGATTCCCGAAAGAAAATATTTAATTTAGACAATAATTAAAACTGAGACTAACACATTTTAAGACTAGCACTTAAAGGCTAACTAATTTATAAATGTAACCTAAGTTCCCAATTAATTAGAAACGAGTAATTCCGCGCAAGTAATTTAATCCATTATGCAATGCGGATTCTATTACAAAAACTCAGCCTCAAAATGAAACCCTGTAAAGACTGTGGTGTTGGTATAAGAAAATCGTTACGCGTTTATAGCAATCCGATCAGCTTTTTCAATAAAAGTGTTTCCAGAAATTGGTGCTTAGTTTTAATGTTAGAAAGTTACTGCCGACAGATAAGGGCCGGGTCAACGACCGATCCATACATCAAATCTCCCATTATTTATCCCATAAAGAAACTTGCCAAGCTTATGGGCCGTATCTGTGAATATTATTGAATCAAGGTCAAATTCTGGAAGCATAGTTATAGTGTATTCTGTGAATTTCTAGTTTTACTGTTTCATGTATACTTCGGCCTGGTTTAAGTTATCTTGTTTCACCTTGCATTGTATGTAAATTTTGGTTCACCTTGTACAGTAGTCTAATATCACCCTGTAGATAATTGTGTAGATACTGTGTAAAGTTGATGTTTATGATATTTCAGAAATTTTGCAGCCAAAAAGCGTCTAAATAAGATTTCTTTGCTCTGGAATATCATAAACTGAAAGTAAATGTTCTAATATTGGTGTACCAGTAATTATGTAGAATAAATTCAAAAATTACTACAACATAACTGATTCAGTTTTTTTCTGTTGCAGCCCCATCCTGGCGATCGCAGAGCATCAAACAGTAACCAGAGAAGACGGATCTCACTACTCCCAATGTCTGACTCAAGCCATCTCTTCTTGGTCCATTGCTTTCTTCATTATGATCATCATCCTCCTATACCTTCTCCCTCTTATAATACTCATCGTTTTATACAGTGTCATCGCCAAAAACCTAATCACAGCCGCCTCCAAAGTCGTCATGAACAAAACCTTCGACCCATACAACGCGAGGGCAAGAAAACAAGTCATTCTCATGCTTGGAACTGTAGTTTTATGTTTTTTCCTATGCCTTATGCCATATCGAGCCCTCACTCTGTGGGTCATCTTGACCCCAGATGAGTTGGATATAACCCCAGAGAAATGGTATAACATTTTATACTTCGCTAGAGTTATGTTGTACATAAATTCGGCGATAAATCCGATCCTATACAATTTAATGTCCTCGAAATTTCGCATTGGTTTCTGTAAAATGTGTATTTGCTGTAAGAAAAGCGAAGATATGAATCGACGGACGCAAAGGACGATTACTAATGGGTCTACAACTAGCAGTAGTTTGACTAGAACCACGAATAGTTTAAAGAAGTTCTTTCACAGAGGAAGTGTCGATAAGACAGAGGTGGAATCAGAAACTAAGGATGACGCAGAAAATAGAAGTCTCTTCAACAAAATATTCACAAATAAAACATTTTTGAGACAGCAATCTGCGCCTATCTGTTCTAACACAAAGCCTGCTATAATCAATCGCATGAAAAGCGAGGGTAATATAGATGTTATAGGAGAGAGTAGTGTAAAAATTCATTCCAGTATGAGAGAAGAGGAAAGGCATAACTCTCTTCGACGTAATGTTCTTATCAATGCAGCTATGAGTATGGATGATAAGCGGTTTTATCAGAAAGTGAAGGTGGACTGTGTAGTGGCGTATCAGAAGACTAGGAATGAACACGAGTTACCAGAGAGCTTTGTTTAATTTGAAAGTGTATTTTACACATTTATGAAGGAAGAGTGTAAGCTTAGTTACAAATCGACTGTTACAAAATTAGTACATAATTTATCAATGTTTCTGGTAGAATACACTTATACAAATGTTTATCTCTATCTGATATAAAGAAAAATATTTCTATGCTATTGTTATTAAAATAATAGCTAAATAGGAAAGATATATTCTGAAATCCAAATTAATATTAGTATAACTGTGTGTGTGATCCTTAATTTCCATACCTCAAGCACGATCTTATTATACCACAAATTTTCTTGCCAAGGACCAAATCACACCCTCAAGGTTAGCAGACCGTATCTAAGCGTATTACGTGTTCCCTAAATTAGATTTAATGGTAAAACTAAATATTATGTTCATATAACATTTAGATTTTTATAAAAACCACCTTGTAGATAATTAGAAGATAAAAGAAGCCAGATATTACAATAAATGATGTTATAGAAATAAATACAATGTAGTATTAGAATTACGAATGTATTTGTAGCCAAAAAATACTCATTTTGAGATATTTTAGTTTGTAATATAAATGTTTGTAAATGTGATTTATATGTAGTTTAACAAATGGATACTCAAATAAATATATGATTTTATTGCAGTCAACTTTCTATGTTACCTTTTTTTGCAGTTGGGTGTTTTCTACAAGTAGGTACGTAATCTATTATTTGTTAATATTGAAGTATTTGCTAGAAAAAACCATTATTTATTATTTAAGAAAATTTATAAGTACAATTATGGGCGAAGCGAGGGCGGGACGCTAGTAAATCAAATAATAGGTCTTCCATTTTCGGTATTGATTATTCGATTAGCATAAAACATCACAGATTGGTTACGATTGTCAGAACAATAAGCACATAAGTTAAAGTTAGGTCCTGGCAGTAACTTAGCGCACATGGATGGTAATCTGACGGGTATTGTTTGCGCATAGTGTGGGAAGTGCAGTAATGCAACTCCGAGTTTCAATCGTCAATACTTACATTCCATAATGTGATTCTTTCTTTGCGAACCAATTTTAAACTACTTTTAAGATTAGTATTATAATTAGGCAGTTATCAATTTAGGCGTTGTAATTTTATAACTTAAGAACGTCTGGGACGATTTACATGTTTTGGTTTAAAATAGTCGTAGTAGCCCAGGGAAGGTTTAAAAGTAGAGAAAACGTTGAAATAAAGCGGGCAAGAAGGGTCAGCTAGTGTAATATAATAAGTAACATGTGAACATTATGACATGCATCAACCCGTACTTGGTCATCCCAATCAAAGTAAAACCAAGGAAATTAAATAAATTAAGTGTAAGTGTTTAATGCTTTATCTTTTCAGCCGCCGAACCGACCACTGAGCGACTTGCCTCCTCAAAATCTTTTCAGTTATTAAAACTTGCATCATCAGTTGTCTTACTATTTTCATATTACTCTGCCTAGCGATGGGAGTTACCCTCATAACCCAGGCTATAAATAAACGACAATTCCGCTCAATGGAGCCTGTTTGTACCAGAATTACTGCTCACAGCCACTAGAGTGTAGGCGCCATCAAAATAATACACTCCTTTGTACTCATAATGCCCTGGTACTAAAAAGGCCTTTACATCTTTATTTGATGATATATATCTTCAGCAAACGACAGATTAATAAACTGTTGAATTTACTTGCATTTGTTAGTTAAAATAGTAAATAAGGTTCACTGCATTTATAGGGTTACTCAACATATATCTTCTATAAATATCGGTGGTCTCATATTACGTCCATATTCTATGCACGAGTCTCCCCAAAAGATCCTTTGTTTGGTGTAATCACCAGTAAAATTACTGGCCTGTGTATTTTTCAAAGTATAAGTTTTTTTCTTAATTATGAGCTAGCTTTCCGCCACGCGGCTTCGCCCGCATTATTAATTTTCCGCTGTAAATAGCACCCTATGTCCTTTTCCTGGTTCTAAGCTACCTCCCAAGCAGTTCTAAGCCAAATCGATTCAGCAGTTCTTGAGTTATAAATGGTGTAACTAACAAGACTTTCCTTTATATCTTTCTTTTATAGTAGATTCAAAATTCACGTTTACCTCGTGATAACTAGATGTTGCTGTGTGTATTTTCCAGCAATATTATTTTTAGTCCCGTAGTAAGCTTAGTTCATGTTATAATTTTAATTTACTAAGTAATTCAGCAACTTTAACCTGAAATCCAATACCGAAATGGATACTTACGAGGAAAATAAATTGGATCCCTGAAATCCCGCATTCCAACATTTTTCCAAAGGCTTTTCCACGTAATTAATACCAACGGCAATCTGTACGTAAACCTACGTCGAAAGAATGAAATTGACTGTCTAATCTAACCTGTTCTGGTGGGAGTTTAATCAACTTTCATTCCGAAGTTCGTGGGTTCAAACCCTGCAGCGAACCGCTAGATTTTTCTTTTCGAAACGTTACATTAAAAGACTTGTCCTTTAGTCATTCAATAAAATAGGAGATTCAACCAGATGACTGCGACATTATCTAAAACAATTATAGGTGGTGTACACAATTGTCACAAAAACATTATATTGAACATAAATTAAATAAATAAAATAAATATTGCTGGACAATTCACACAGCGACATCTAGCCCATCTAATATAATTATACGTCAATTAATCTTAACTCATATTGCGTAATTAAAAAAAGCGCAGTAAAATAGAGCCATTATAATCAATTATTGGTAAATTTAGGTGTCTATGGCTATCCTGTCTAATGGAATTACCCCTAAAATAGATAAAACACTTGTGGATAGTAAAATACTGCCCGCTGAGCCAATCTACTCCGAGATCACTCGTAAATACGCCCATCGTCGTGAGGGTGTCCCACTAATTATGATTTAGATTTTTCCCTATTTGTAGGGTATCTAACATCTTCTTTGGATGGTAAATTTATTGCCCTAGGTTAAGAGTAAAACGTATTTACCGCACATTAGACTTGGAAAAATTGGGAACCGATAAGTATATAAGAAGATCTTTTTTATTTGTCTTAATTATTAGTTAAAATAATATATAATATATCTGGATTATTTACGCAGGAACATCTAGCAACATGGTAAGATCGTAGCTTGTTTTACTTTACATTGAAAACACAAAGAATTCTCGGAATAAGTAACTGAAGATCATACAAACATTATTACCGAGGCAGGAATCTAACCCGCAACCTCCTGTGTCGCAGACTAACCATCGCCCACCGCACCACAAAGTTATTAAAATTATGAGCAATTTGCAGAATCGAAACAAGAATGAGCCAAATATTCAGCAATAAGCAATCGACTGGTAAGGAGCAGTTTTCGAAAAACATGAGCACATAAAAACCAAAACTAAAAACTTTATTTCCATAAAAAAACTTATAACTAAATAAATAATTAATAATTCGTCTGTAAAAATTACTCTTAATTTGCCACATCTGTGTGAACTGTCCAACAATATAACTGTTTTTAAAGATATGACGTCCGTAAAATTATAATGTCCGTTTCTCGGAGCCCGTCTGTTGGTTTGTAGCTGCGATAACAGCAGTATAATGGACACCGGACGAAATGAGAAATGTCTGCTATTTGCGAGACCATTGACGCGTGTGATGTGTGGATTGAAAGGGCTGGAATTATCCACTGTTGTTGATTTTCATCCATTAAGTAATATTAAAAGGAAATTATTAATGTCTTGTTTTATGTTCATATTCTTTGTTTATTTGTTTCAAAATTCTATTAAGATGACGTAATTATGTTAATTTTAGTCCAACAAAACAATTTCAAATTGTTTATGTATAAATAAATTGAATTAAATGTACGATTATGATGATAAATCGTACTGATAATGATCTTACAAAAGACTAAACAAAAGAAGACAATACAAATCTACAGGAGATTTGTAACATTCAAAATTAGAATCCTCTATGGGAGCTACGAGACGCTACAAGCTTCTACGATGTGCTACGGAGTGCTACGGCGTAGGCAAACTTTATGTATAAGGTGTCACAGATTACGTAAAATTTACCGTTTAAATCATTGTAAGTATATTAAAATGATAATAAAATATCAAAATACTTTACTACGTGCGTCATGGAAAGCTATTAAATACGTTTAGTGTGTTTTTTCCAATATATAATATAAACATTATTGATTTATTGAAAATGAGTATTTTAATTAAATTCTTATAATTAGACAAAGTACTTCATATCTTTTAATTTAACCTCGGTTATTTCGACGCAGAAGACTTTTGTTGTGTCATATATTTCATTGCGTTTGTATATTGCTAGATATTTAAGACCATCTTGTAAAACTGGTTTCCAACAACTTTTAACAGAAGTGTGTTTGTAAAATGTTTGAATTTATTTTCCAGACACCTTTAGATATTCTGTTACTTATTCGTGACACATAATATTAGGTTTCAATATTTTCAATGTTTTTTAAATTTAAATGTTGTAGGGCCTTTTGACTTTTGGTATAAAACATAATTATCTTCTGTTAAGACTTCATCTATGACTTCTATGGCACGTAGGACGAAGCGCCATACATGAGATTTAAGTCCCAACCCGGGACAAAAAACTGGCTAAATCCAGTATTAATTTACTCAGCAACATTTAACTTTTTGTTTAGTAAGATTTGTAGTGGTAGTAAAATTGGGATTCACAAACTCTATTTTTATAATCTCGACCATAATAACATAAAATAATATAACATCTTAACCTAATTTATCTATTAAACCTCATCTTAACCTAATTCATCTATTCCAGCCCAATCCTCGCCGTCGCAAGCTTCGAGTACGAAGAAATGGACGACGGCACCCAGAACCCTGTCTGCCTCACGCAAGCCGACACCTTCTGGGCAGCTCTGTTCTTCATCCTCACCATCGCGGTCTTCTTCATCATCCCCCTCGGCGTCCTCCTCGTCCTCTACAGCGTCATCGCCAAGAACCTCATGGAGAACCCCGTCATCATCACGCAAAACAAGAACTCCAATTCTGGAAACGTCATCCGATACAGAAAACAAGTTATCCTCATGCTAGGAACTGTAGTCTTATCATTTTTTATATGTTTACTACCATTCAAAGCTTTAACACTATGGATCATAGTGTTCCCGCCAGAAACAATAATGTCATTAGGTATAGACGGGTATTTCATACTTTTGTATTTTTGTAGAGTTATGTTGTACTTGAATTCAGCAATAAACCCTATTCTCTACAACTTGATGTCGTCGAAGTTCAGAGAAGGGTTCGTGAAGCTACTAAAGATACATAAATTGATGAGATGTAGCAGAACTTTGAGGGAAACTATGCAAAGGAGGGATACTTTTAATACAACAACATCAACAGGCTTCTCCAGTAGTCAAAATACATCAGACTCTTTCTGGAGAAGGTACAGTAACAGAACTTCTTCTCAAAAGAATGTTCTTAAAGAGAGTAAGAAGTTGAAGGATGAGAAAACGGCACAATTATTAAAAGTGGGAGAAATTGTTAATGTTGAGAATACTAGGCGTAATAGCATGAAAATAATTGCTGCTATAAACGAAAATGATGATGAGATACAAGAATTCGAGGAGTTAGTTAATAACGACACTGCCACTGAGAACAATAAACAAATACAAATATTAAATTTAGATGTTAAAACTAATAATGTGTATTCAATAACCTTAGATGTAAGTGATGAAGGTAGAAATAAATTTGTTTGTGTACCAGCTCATAGAGAAAATAAAAATATATTTATATACGATTATATGAGTAAAGAAAGTTTTGTGTAGATTGTTGAATTGGCTGTTAGCGAACATCTACATAATATACGAGTACATACAATGAAATACCTAATTTAAAACTTAAACAGTATCTGATAAAAGTTTGATTTGATATGATAAAAGTTGAGATTTGAGTGTAAATTTTTCGTAAAATGTATAAAATAAAATAAAAATAAATACATAAGTAATATTATGTTACATTTTTAGCATTGTAGAAAGTAAGCAATTATAAATAAAAATATATGTATTTCACAGCAACAAAATTAATAACACTCTGTCACTCCACAAGAAAGTATTCAATATGCAAGCGTGGAGTAAAAATAGGCATCTTACGCCGAAACCGACAAATGATGAATTGGATGTTCGCTTTCAGTCAATTACTTAAGATTAAGATTTTTTATAAGATTTTACTCGGATTTGGCAGAGGGCCAAGAAAATCAGTGCATTTAGGATTCGGAATGATTTAGGAGTAGGGATTCATTTTAATGTGTCTGGTGCTGAAGAGGTAAAATTATCTATGGCATGATAGTGTGGTTTGAATCTTGTTTAAAAATATTATTTATTATTGCAGAATAATTTCTTTTTTTAATACCAGTAGGTACTGATGTACAAATTAAATTATATGTGTGTGTCGTTCATGTTTTAACATATTATAACGGTGTGTTATTAATTTAATTATATTTGTCATAGTTACTGATTACTATTTCTAAAACATTATTTTTATGTGAAAACGTGTACAAACATTAACCAAAAAGTTTAAATAATAAATCGTTCAACTCTCTCTAATTTATAGGCTAGTCAGTGAGGGCCAAAAACAAATATTGTTGAAATATTATTATCAAGAACATTTATTTTCTTTAGATATACTTTTGGTATATGTATAGGTTCAAGCCACAGTACTTACCCGTTTGTGGATACTTGATTGATAACCACCAAGACTTGATTGATGCTCAGACAATATTTACGGCAGTTTTTAGTTTCTCAAAAACTTTGTCAATAATAACAATTTAAACTATGGAGTGAAGAATTAACTCAAAACTTTACCTATTTGAGATAATCCAACAATAATTTGAAAAGTTAAAGCTCTTTTTAATATTTTTACCTTAACCTTCATTCCATTTATCGTAGCGATAGTGAGTGTTAGTTAAACTAACGAAAAATGTAATGGATAGGTACAGTCAGCCTTAGAAAACTTATATTTAATTCTGCAGTTTAAATTCTTAGTTTAAATAGTTTTTGTTTAATTAATTTATTTCAATTGATAGTATCTATTATCCGACTGCGTCAGAAATGTTAAAACTAAAATACCTCTTATATCTAAATGCTATAGCACTATTATAATTTTGTTTTGTAATCTGTCGGAATTCATCTACTTATACTTTTATATTTATATGATTGTAACTATATTTAATTATTATTTACTTCTAAGGCTGTCTGAAGAATGAATATATTCAAGTGAGTGCCAAATTCCGAGGAAAGGAACAAAACGTTAGCGACTTAGTATTTACATGATGTACCTAAATGATGTAACGCCATCTATTGTCGGAAATAAATGTGTTTACTATGGAAATAAGTTTAATTTTATCCCATAAAAAATCAATATCCGTAACACAAGCTTCGAACCTTACCGCCGGGCTAGATTTTGCTGTATGAATTAACCAGCAATATTTATTTATTTAAATATCCTTGAATATTCCGGATATCATCAAAACATCCAGTATTAATTTCAGTAAAAGCTTTTTCACAATCCTCACCATTTCCTGCGATTAATGCCTACTTAATTCATTCGCGGAGTGGATTAAACAACCGGGAAAAAATAACAAAACATCAGGTGCTTACCTATATTTATAAAAGAGTTTGTTATTTCATTGAGCCTTGTTTGCTAAGTGAGTGCACACTCGACTTTCATTCCCAAGGTCGTGAGTTCAAAGCCCAGCAGCACACATCTGGATTATTATTCTTAAAAAAATTATATGCACTTAAGTATGATCCATACTAAAACAAAACAAAAAACATATAAAATGAATAAAAGAAATTATAAATATGACTCGTACTTAGCAAAGCTTTATAAGTTCAAGCTTTATTGATATCATAAACACGTCAGCGAAATTAACAGTTGTCGCGACTATATAATATAACTCGAATGGTGGGTGGGTGAGCTTTGGCTTCGAATTAAATAATAAAGCTAAGTGATTTTGATATTAAATTATTATGCATAAAGGTGTAGTAACACGAATAAGAGCTCTTAGTTAGATAATTAACGTAACTTACAAGCCTATCTTAATGTTACATTAATACGATGAAACCTAGATTGTGCAAAAAGAATACACATAATATATTCGAGCCGTGTTGGCTAAGTGGGAGCACAGTCGACTTTCATTCCATGTGTAAGTATTTTCTTCGCAAACACTTCAATCATTAAAGAAAAATCAATGAAATTAAAAAAAACAACATGAAAGAAACGGGGTAGTCTACCCTGCTATACCGCACGCCTGTCGTTGACTCTATTATATTATGTCTAATATAATATTTACCTATCCTTTATTTAAAATGTTAAATTAAAACATGTTTAACAACATTACCACATCTTTTATCCCTCATTAGTTAGTAAACATACAACTTAATTAGCATACAGCTCAGACATCAAAATCGTATCAAAGATAATTAAATACTCGAAATAATTTCACAAATGAGTTCTCTTGAGATTCGCGTAGCTTATGCGTAGTAATTCGGTTTCGGCTGTGGTTTAAAGCTCTTACGGAATCTCTTGGGAATAAGAGAGATATTTACAAATACATAAACGTATTTGATTTGAGATACTGTATTAAAATATTATTAGAAAAAGCACAGATGAAACAATACTTGTTTAATTTATTAATCTATGGTATAAGTGCCTACTTATTTTAGTGTTTTCCTTTGCAAATATCATATACGAGTATTTATTGCTTAGGTTTTTTGGTTTATATGGCGCTATAAGCTGATTGGTTTCGCCAATAAAGAACCTTAAACTTAGTTGTTTCACGGACGTTTATATACCCTTTTGGGTTTGATTGTTATTGAAATTGAGGGAAAAAGATATCCCCTTTTCGATACCTAATGTTTTTGCGAATCGAAACTGACACTAATGTCGCTCATTTATGCGACTTTTGTACTAAAAACCATATTATTCTGTAATTATCATGCAAGCTTATCAAAGTGGTGCTTTGTGTCCAGTTTATCAACATTTTTTGCTTAGTTTTGGAGCTTATCTTAAATTGGAATTTGTTTATTTTTGATATCACTTTGCATAATTTTGTTACTTTAAACAGGTAGGTACATATTTGAATTTTAATGAGACTCAAGTGTCATATGTATTCTGAAGTTGTCAAGCCTTTTATTAACCGACTTCAAAAAAAGAAAGCGGTTCTCAATTCGTCGGAATCTTTTACCTCGGACTAACTCTGTGGCGCGAAGATTGTGGATTCGATTCCCGCCGCGGGACAAACAGTACGATCTGCAAATATTTGTGGAAGATGTTCTGAGAGATTTCTTTGCTATATGCTTAGGAATGTCATAATATGTTTTTATACTATATGATATTCTCTGGATTTTTCTTTTTGAAAAAGTGCACTTTGAATACGTGCTCTCACGTTGAAGGCAAACATCGTGAGGAAACCGGCAAGTTCTGGGAACTATAAAAGTTTGAGGGATATTGTGTCATTCACCAACCAGCGTGGTGAATTGTGGCCTAATTCCTCTCGTCAAGAAGAGAAGTCTCTGTGTCAGCAGTGGTCACGTAAATAGGGATGATGATAGGGATGAGGCCATTTGACATAGTTTTGTGCCAGTAAAAAATAAATTACTGCTTAGGTTGCGTTTCGCTTGTTTTCTAGTAAAGTTCGGGATTCCCTTCGGATTAAAGTTCCCTTGCCAGCCGGAACTAAAATAAAACAGGCGATGTATGGCCGATGTCCGATATTTATGGCAGTTTTGTGTTTATTGCCAACTTTACGAGCTGCCAGATAGCTTTTGTGCAGTTTTGGAAATTAAATTCTGTATTAAGGGTTTATAGAATGGAAATGTTTATCATTTTATCGTAAAGGACAAGTTCTGTGAGAAATATTTAAAAACAAAAATACATTTCATCGAATGTTATTCAGAAATGTGTTTTATTTTAAAAGTGTAGGTACCGTACAATTTTGTTTATACCTTTGAGTTATTTTATTATGGGACATTAATACTTTAAGTAGGTACTTGCTGTATACTAACTGTATATGCATTACACTTCTTCATGTGAAACCGATATAGGTTTTGTCCAAAATATGTAAAAAATGTAAGTTCTCGTTTGTCTTGCAAAATTCGTTTGTATTTTAAGTGTATTTTATCCACAAAGCTACTGCAGTTTCAATCTTTTAAGACTATTTTTAGAAAAGCTGCCCCATTTTGTGGTTCAGAGAAATAATTAAAACGCTTTCTAGTGCTCTCTATCCCGAGGCGGTTTTCACGTTTTTATTAACTGTTTGCGTTTGACGTGTGTAGCTCAGACTGGGGACTTCATTCACCTTTGAAATGTGTGAAGCTACCTGTAAGCTATATGTTACCTTAAATTCTCATCATCATGTGAACAGCTTATCATAATACTTCCCACTCGTAAGTATGGGTCTTAACGTATAGGTCTAGGAAGATTTCGCAAAATTACAACGGAACTTACTAATTATTTAAATCGTCAAAAGTGCACTAATACTGCCAGGCTTCTGATATAAAAATCCTTAAGAATCCGGCGGAGGACGAATTTCCCATACAAACGTAATACCAAAATTATTTGTAATTCGGGCATATTTCCATGATATTATTGCATTATTATTATTTAAATAGTATTTATCTAGGTTCCTATGGAGTTATTTTTACAAAATACCTACTTTAAATGAAATTAAAGCCAATCGCTTTTTGCAAATTTTTTACGTTAAAAATGCATGTTTTCTTCTTATTAGTTTGGTATGAAAAACAACAATATCTTAAAAATTATTTGCATAGAAACATAGCTTATATTGTTAAGTCACCGAATAAAAATACTTTGTGAGGAATACAAAATGTTTTCAGTCATCATTTTTGGTATTACGGAACACATCCAAATTCATACCAAATTTTCAACAGCTAGTATTGCTTATCGCTCGCACTAACTCACACTAGTGCAACGCGTATTTACAAGAACGCTCGGAACTCTTTCGTCGTGAGGGAAGGAGTCTATCAATAACCAATAAATACTCTAACGTAGTGATTATATTCTCTTTGGAGTCTATTATATTTATTTTTTTCTAAATCGGTGTCTAAAAAGTTACTGTGACGTTACTGTGACTTTGGCTTTGTTTACAAATTTTGATATTTTTCTATTTTATAAATTGTAAGTCCCATGTAATGCTTTAGTGTAAACTGTTATGTTACATTGTGTGTTAAAATAAAGAATTTGTATTTGAATTACGGTTTGGTAGCTGATAATGGTCTCGGAACGTTGGGTTGTATCTCACAGTAAGTGCCTATTGTTGCTTGTTTTATTTTAAAGTACAACAAGTAAAATCAACCTACCATCGTTGGTACATGTACGAAACATTGGATGTTTCATTTAGAATCATTTAGTCTTAGATTCCCGCCGCGGGACAACTATTTGTATGATCTGCAAATATTTGTTCCGGGTGTCTGGGTGTTATATAATGTATAATAAAATAATATCCATCTATGTATGTATATTATATTAAGTACTTATATCAGAAATCTAGCATCCGTAACACAAGCTACGAGCTTACCACGGGGCTAGAAGTTGCTGAGTGAATTGCCCGGCAATTTTTATTTATTCTGTTGTTTCAATGTATAAGTAGGTCTTATAGCCATAGTTAATTGATTAGATTATAATTTGTATAAATATTTACAGAGCCACGACGATCAAGCAAAAAACGCCCGTGGTTATCAGTTCCCAGGAAAAAGAGGTCCCTTCCCGTAAAGAAAAGAAATACACGAAAAAAATAAAAATATGATTTTTGATATGATCGAACAAAGTGATGACATGGTGATGAAACACTAGAGTTATTATTATGTTGTATGTTTTAGTATAACATTTTAGTAGGTACCTATGGTAATTGTGTAAATTTAGGTTATAAAGCACTTTGGTTGCTTGGAAGAAATCGCTTTGAGTGATAAGGCCACCAGTTCTATGAATAAATAAGTTCTATTGCTATTCTTTATAATAATGTTTAAATTAAGTTTTTAGGGTGATGAATAAAAGTATTATCTGTCTAGCGAAATAAATGTTTACCGCTAAATCCTTTCTTTTGTTCTCTAATCATAATTTTATAATGCTCGTAATTTTGTAATCCTAAATTTAGTAGAAGCAGAATATACATAGTAGAAGCAGAACCGTATGACGAACCTACCTACACTCCAGCCAAATTCGGAAATTAAAAAAAAACCTAGTTTTACTTAGATACTAAGTGGGTATTTCTTGATAGATTTCTTATGTAGACTTTGTTGAGAAACTTGAAAGAAAAAAACGCATTGGCAAACTAAACATTCACTGAGATTTTTTTAACATACCGGCTTGATAACTAACATATCTCAACACGTATTGTTTGTGCAGCAAGTGTTTCAAAAGCGAAGCCGATGCCGTCAAACGATTATTAAAACATTAGATATCTTTTTCTATGGTCATGACATGAAACATCAGGTGAGCTATCCTAAATTCCTAATATAACCTAACTACTCACGCACACAGTCAAACACTGTGGTTGTCGTCATCGGCTAATAGAGATAGCGATATGCGGGCCGATTTTCGCACGCGCCTCGAATTGAAATTCCCTGCAAGCGTCACCGGCCCCTTAAGTCAGTACAACGACCACGATAAGGAGTTAGTACTTACTATTCTTAGACCAGCACCACAGTGTATTATTTTTCACAATTCATGTCTAATTATTTTTTTCAATGAAATTATCTGGGGTCACGGCAGTACCGCCACCAAGACATTCTATAAAATGCACGGCCGTACCAACTTTTTCTGGAAACAGTTCAGGGTATTTCTGATCCCCTAAAACTTTCTTGTTGATTAAACTAGCCTGAATTTAGTAACTAAGTAGTATTGTTTACCGTATCACAGGGCCGGATCGTGAATTTGTGGGGCCCTGGGCTGAAACTATAATATACTTGGGGGCATATCTTAGTACCTACTCAATTTGAGTTTAAAAAAATCTACGCAAATAAAAATGAGTCGGGTTTTCCTTCCTGACGCTATAACTCGCTAAAACAGAACGCACGAACCGATTTCCACGGTTTTGCATTCGTTGGAAAGCTCTTGGGCTCCGTAAGGTTTATAGCAAAGAAAATTGCGGGAAAGTGTAAAACGCGGGCGAAGCCGCGGGGCGGAAAGCTAGTTTTTAGGGTTCCATAGCCAAATGGCAAAAACGGAACCCTTATAGATTCGTCTTGTCCGTCCGTCCGTCCGTATGTCACAGCCGTTTTTCTCCGAAACTATAAGAGCTATAACGTTGAAATTTGGTAAGAAGATGTATTCTGTGAACCGCACACAGATTTCAGAAATTTTTGAAAAAAAAATCAAATTTGGGGGTCCCCATACTTAGGATTGAAACTTAAAAACTTTTTTTAATCAAACCCATGGGGTGGGGTATCTATGAATAGGTCTTCAAAAATCATCTATAGGTTTCTAACATCATTTATTTCTAAACGAAATAGTTTGCACGAGAGACTCTTCCAAAGTGGAAAACAGAGTGTCCCGCCCCTCTAATTTCTAAAATAAGAAGATGATAAATCTAAAAAAAAATATATTGTACATTACCATAAAAACTACCAACGAAAATTGGTTTGAACGAAATCTATCAAGTAGTTTTTTTATAATACGTCATAAACTATTTCGTATAAATAATTGCTGCGGAAGCCTACATGGGCTAGTCCGACACGTATTTGGCCACTTTTTTTATAAATATATCTATTTTTTGTCTCGAGTTTTGGCTATTTTCATGAATAAATTTCGTGCCTTTTTCCGAAAATCAACTTTTTCCACCTCACTTTCACTGAAACTTTTTGAAATTTTCATGATGTTATCATAACTATTTTTTAACGCTTTGACAGCATCATAGTGGCAAGACCATCAGGTCTGGCTTCAACTTTTTAACGTGAATTTAATTTTATTTCACAATTCAACAGTTCCCACCTATGGCTCGAAGCCTCAGAAGAATATTCTATAATCTAAGCTCGAAGCCGAAAAGAAAACGTATATTTGTATGCAATTTTTAATCTATATTTTCTTATGACGTTATCAGTTATCACGTAAAAATATCCTCCGTAAACCGACTTTACAGACAACTATTTTTTTTTTTTCAAATTATAGTCTAGGTACTTTTTAGCGGGATCTGGGGGCCCCTTGTAACCCCGGGGCCCTGGGCTGCAGCCCAATCAGCCCATAGGTAGATCCGGCCCTGCCGTATCACCACATCGTGGTCACAGCAACTTATAAAGTGGGCTGTTTCTGGCACTGGCTAATGATTCTTTAATCAGTTTAGTGAATCAACAAGTGGAGATAGGAGCCACTTGACGCAGACTAATGGTGGTCGGAAGTCGGAACTAACAGGCGTGCTGTGGCATAGCGATACTACATTCTGATTATTATCTAATTGTATCTCTGGAATGTACTTAAAGAAGTAAGTGTTATAAGATGTTATTTGTACACAAATTAAGAAATTAATTTGTACAATAATTAAGTTAGTAAGCCTAAAGAGGCTTTATAGTTTATAGTTATGTGTTAGTTTAAAATGGAAGGATTGTGTTAAGAATGACATGTGTAAGAAATAAGTGTAAAAAAGACGGCTGATATAAAAATATGTAAATATATATGATAAAAATGGGGGTAGCAAATTAAACAAAACGCGTTAAAAGACAGAGAGATGATAATGACGCAAAGTAGAGTAATATAATTAAACGCGTCATTATCAGATGGTGCTTCGAATCGAATCGCGTCTGTGGTATAACCTATACTATATGATATACATAGAACAGTGATCAAACAATCATATTCACGTCACCCAGACATGTCGATGGCGTCTGTTCTAGATTTATGACGCGGTGAGCGCAATCAACTCGATTGCAGCGAGTGATAGATTGCTTGGAAGAGGCATTAAATCTATAACTACATTGTGGGCAACACTATATTCGTAGTTATGAGACTTTTGTATGTTAACTATGAATTAATATTATCTATTGTAGTACTAATTAAGTTAGACGACCTCTGTGGCGCACCGGTTTCGATTCCCGCCTCGAAACAAAATTTTGTACTTGTAATATATCTGCAGATATATGTTCAGAGTAACTGGGTGCTCTTTAAGATTAATAATAAAAATATTTATCTATGTCGATTAATGTATTATACTCTGCTAGTAATGGGTTCAATTTATAACCATATGGAATTTATGAGTAAAATAGCTAAATAATAAGCCAAAATTCAGAACAAAACACGGCCAATATCGGATCGAAAGTATCGTTAAAACAGCATAAATAAATAACAAGCGCCATGTTTTATTCATTCCACTTCTGACTTCTAGCTGAATCAGAGCTTGGTTATTAATATTGACAAATAAATTAATAGGCGTATTGTAAGACGAGTCTGGCACGACGGGCGAATTTCGGTTTACGGACCAAATATAAGAAATACCTATTACAAAATAGTATAAATGTTCTACATGTTCAAAATATTATCTAACTAATTTCTAATTAGAGTATTTATGAAATATTTCAAATAATCTAATATCCGTAGCACAAATTCTACTTTACCTAACAAATAGCAAGTACCTTCTCATCAGACCCTGAACGATCTCATCTGTCATACATAATCTATCACACAAATGGATCATTCATCACTCAGTTAAGTGGTCTACTATTTTAGCACCAGTCACAATAATATCTAATCTATACTAATAATAAATCTGTAAGGGTCAGTCATGGAGTTAGTTTTTTTAGAGATATTGTGTTATAGTTATAGGCTATATACGATCTAAATATCGACAAATTAGTTTCAATAATATTTGTAGATATATTACTGAAACTAATTTGTCGATTTTTAGATCTAATACGTGAGTAATTCCCGTTGTACAAAATGAATACCTAGTATATAGTCCAGTCAATTTAAACATTCTAAGTTACAGAAAGTTCCAACAAGCTGAATTTCTGTGAAATTGTTCAAAACATAATTATAAACAATGTCTAGAAGTTCCCCATCATTCCCCATTAAGGAAAAAAAGTTATTCAAGGTCAAAGGTAAACAAAATAAGATTTTCGCGATTTTCAGGAAAACGGTAAGTTTTATCATAAAAGTACCTGAGAACTAATTGTAGATCATAAAATTATCTATAAGAATGTATCAATACTTTTTTCTTACAAGTCACCGTTTCTGAGATATAACGGTTCAAAAAGTTATAAAAATTGTTTTCAAAATGAAATGAAATGTTCAAAAAGTTATTAAATTGCGTCAATAGCGATGTATCGCATGATACTTTGTCGGAACGAAACGAATCCTCCATTGTTTGTGATTCAATATTAGAGCACGACCGGCCTTGACAATTTGTGGATGCCAACTTTTATAACTTTTTGAATCGTTATATCTCAGAAACGGTGGCTTGTAAGAAAAAAGTATTGATACATTTTTATAGATAATTTTATGATCTACAATTTGTTCTCAGGTATAGATGATCTAATCTTAAAATGAACTCCCCTCCACAAAACCGTGATAATTTCAACGTGTGAGAGGAAATACGTATTGCATCAATATACTTGTGTGCGTGCTACAACTTTACTGTAACATTGGCTCATCTGTCTGTCAAAGTGATACCGTTTGCTTATACGTTAATGAACATCCAATGACAAAGATCAATTTATGTGTGTTGTATCTATACACCTTTTTGCATGTACGTGTAACCGCGGTGGAGATTTAAAGATTTAAAGATTTAAAGATTAAAGATTAAAGATTTAAAGATTTATGTCATTTATTTCCATAAAATCCTAAAGATCACTTGGACAAGTCAATAAATACAAATTCATTATTAAAACTTAACATTAAACAAAAATATACAATGGAAACAATGTTGACATAAAAATATGTTTCATTTTTTTAAGCACTGAATTGAGAAACATAAAGAACAATCAGCTCATATCTGAATTTATTACAATAATCTGTTAGTTTTTTTATTCTTTAAGATATTGGAGCGGATTCCATCCCATGCAGTTTTATCTTCTAAATACTCTGATATTTTATAATACGATTTTGAAATAAGAAGTTTTTTTACCAAGTTTTTAAATTTAGTGATAGATAATTCTTGCAATTCTTTGGGAATCTTGTTATAGAAGCGTATACATTGTTGAGGGGCGTTCAGTTTAAAAATGGTTTTACTATACTTGTATGATAAAACTTACCGTTTTGCTGAAAATCGCGAAAATCTCATTTTTTTTACCTTTGACCTTGAATAACTTTTTTTCCTTAATGGGGAATGATGGGGAACTTCTATACATTGATTATAATTATGTTTTGAACAATTTCACAGAAATTCAGCTTGTTGGGACTTTATGTAACTTCACCCTCATTTTTCTGTCTAAATTGACTGGGCTAATAACTCACGAAAATTTTGAAAGTGAAATAATTAAGATATTGTTGCTATTGTCATTCCGGTAAAAAAAAACACGGAATTAGAGTCTGTCTAACAAAAGCTGGCACTGGGCATTTTTGCGAAACTTTTCACATGGCAATACATCATGTGTTTCCACCTACGGACATTATGCTCTATAACGGGGTAAAGTCAGGGTGATAAAAAATAATAATACTTGCTAACGATTTATAGTTCACTTTAATGAACACAAGAAGTAATTCTTTAATTTTTTATAAATCATAAATCGGATAAATATACAATTACGTGTGGTACATCCATAAAAATTTGACTTTAAAAGATTAGGGAAAATTGGTCTCGGTGTGTGGCAATACTATTCCTTGATGTTTTGGTGGATATTAAAAATACATTTTGAGAATTTTGCGTGTTAAAATGCCTCAAACAATCAACGGTAGCGAGCGAAGGCTGTTATTCTGTATGATATCTAAGTATCAGGAGAAGCAGCAGGAAAAAGAAGCTGAATTTCTGCAGAAACAGGATTGTTTACATAATGTGGTTGATTTCCTAAGTTTGTAGTGCACAAACATTTTGATACTTTGATCCCATTTTTGTGGTTCTCGACTTTTATTTTCTTTTTATAATACTGTTGCCTTCTTTTATGATAGCTAAATAGCATTACTACATATTTGGAAAAAGAAACATTTTATTGAAGTAAATTTATGAATTATGATTCAAAATTCTGATTTTGATTACGATGAATAAAAAAAAACTTAAATAATTGAGACTTTTATTTATTACTTACACTAAGATATTTCTAAGATGCACCCTAGGCGTGTAGGTAATCTGAAGAATATTACTTGTTTATATCGGAGTAAAAAAAATATGTAAGGATATTTATTTAGAATAATAGAAAAGTATCAAATTATGTTATTCCAAGTTATCACATTATTTAATGTATTGCCATACTAAATTTTTTTGAATTTGCCGGGGTTTTTCAGGGCCATCTTTTGTTAGACAAACTATACTACATATCATCATATACATATATTCATCGTATCATAAACTAATCTTACTGGCCTACAAAGCGATAATCATAGAAATAATAACAAAAAATACTATAAATAAGGGATGAATTATATTAGACCGGGACGGGACGGGCCGGGGCGTGACCGGGGCCCGGTCGGGCCACGTTACATACATTTTATATGAAGCAGTTTATATTACACCGTGTATGATCCGTGTCCCGTCCGGTCCGGTGTAATAGAAACTGGCCACGGTCCCGCCCCGGCCCGGCCCCGCCCCGGTCTAATATAATTCATCCCTAAGTCTTATAAGTGAAGGTTGTCACTCACCGGAACATTAAATCCTCCAATCGGTAGAGACTTAAAGATACATGATCACCAGCTCGTATGATTTAAAATGGGATCAATAATACTACCACACTGCATATTAGTACTCATAGCAGCATAAAAAGTTTTCCCTGATGAAATTAAAAACATAATTTTCAAGTCCAATTGGACGTTATATTTTTCACGATCAAGTTCTTAAACGGATTGATACATAAAACCTTTAAATCCCGACGTTTACACTCCACTTAGTCCGAAGTCCGAACGGGCGCCGAATCGTTCCCATGAGTGACAGCCCCAAGGACCTTCAGATCTTGAGGCAGTTCTCATCTATCATAATATTCGGCTCATTCCGCCATTCGGTCAAGTGCCAAGCGTTTCAAGCGTCGATTAACACCATCTATCTTCTGCAACCTGCCTACCGTTTTGGAAGAATATTTGTTTCTGAATGTTATTTACTGCGCCTTTGTTTTGTCTAGAGTTGGGTTATATGGTTAAATAATATATTAGGATTTAGTCTCATACGATAAATAAGGTAAAGTAAGTAAATGACATAGAATTGATTCAGGTGTTACATTAACGGCAATCCATTCTAAACATTTATGTGTTTTGACGACCTCTATGGCGCAGCGGGTGAAGGTCCACCTGAGACATGCGAAGGTTTGATTCCCGCCTCGGTACAAAAATATATGTTTTGAAAATATTTTTGCCGTGTGCTATGAGAATTATTATGTAAGTAGGTATAATCAAAAATATATAGCAAATCTAGCACCCGTTACACAAGCTTATAGCTTACCACGGATGTTGCAATTATTTTTGGGCTAGATGTCGCTGTGTAAATTGTCCAGTAATATTTATTTATTTAATTCCACGATAAAACACACATACCTGGATAATTTCCAGAGCACGCTCCTCTTGAAATGTGTTGAAATGTAACCAAGTATGTGTACTACTAAAAGCGTATACATATAACCAAAATAATTTGTATTAAATAATATATTCACGTAACGTAAATTCAAGTTTCCAGTTTAATTGAATTTGCATCATAAGTATCCGATTTCGTTGGAAAATTTAATAATGAGTGTTTGTACTGATTAACCTGTTGCATTCAATTACTTAACAAGTTAGCAGCAAAGTTTATTGCTCTTAATGGAATTTAGTTTGTATAAGTACTTTTATTGTTAATTTTTAACCTACTTTGAGCAAAGGACAAAGATATATTAACATTTTCTCCGTTCCGTTAATGATATTTCAACACGATGTTTCCCTACGCCGTTAAATCACGTGTTTTTAAATCGCACATAATTTATCCAAAACATCGTGAGGAAACCGGCATGTTTGTGTAATTCACTAACCCGCACTTGGCCAGCGTAATGAATTGTGGCGCAATCTCTCTCGTCAAGAGAGAAGTACCTGTTTCCCAGCAGTGGTAGATAAATAGGAGTGATAATGATTATTTATATGTTATGCCAAGTTACCCCAACTCTAGCGTTACGGGTCATCGTCCTCTCGTCAGTAGAACTTAGGGCGAGGATGTTTTCCTGGTCGTGTAGTAACCATTAGTAATCTTTGACCCGGGATTTGCGGATTAGGCTTGTGGTTGTGCTCGGATCCATTTAATTGTTTTTGTTGATGTTTTATACAGTGTTGCTTTCGGAAATGTTGTATTTAATTTTGTGAACTTTTACGTTATCTAAGAAATGTGGCGCTGACCTTAGTTAGTCGTTAGAATGAACAGGGAGAAACTCTAGATAACTAATCCGCTAATAGGTATCGTTAAGGGAGATAGGTAAACATTTCTTCACTGAGCAGGCACATATCGACTGTCCCTAAGTACAGTATCGAAAATGAAAATTGGCAATTTTTTTTTATTTGCTTAATTGACTAATTTTTATGTGTTCTTTAATTGGATGAAAAGAAAAATTAATATTTTTCATTAGTTTCTCCTCTAGCTAAACGTATACAATCGAATGTAACATTTTGTTCAGACGTAGGATATCGAAAATTAAGTTTCGAGCGTATACGCTGTGCTGATCACTATGCAATCGAGACGAAACTACCGCTTTCGCGAGTATACGTCGCGTCGCTCGCTATAAAAATATATTACTGAAATAATTAACGGTTATTTAATGTAATAATAATCCTAGTTTAACAATGTTTTTAAAACATTCATAAAAACCTACTGTGTGATCTCCACGTAAAGTATTGATAGTGACCGTTTCAATATTTTACGCCGAGACAGTAAGAGACTTTTGCATCGAATGTACCAGTTTCATCAGTTTACGTTGCAATTTCATAATGTTTTCTTATCGAAATTGCCACATTCAATAGTATACCACGTATTAACAGTGCATAAATGCTATCGAATGTCAATTTATTTATCTTATATACATTCAAATACAACCGAAAGTACAACCTAATAGATAAATCATTTAAAGGCGAGCAATCTAGCTCGGCTGGAGAAAATTGCGGGTAAAATTCCATTAATTAGGACAAAAGTTTATACGATTAAAAATTATAATCTATGTACCTTCCTTTAAAAGAAAATCTTATAAATATAATAATGTAAATAAGTCATCATAACACTAACTCTGTTTACATTGGGTTAGATGATGCTATGTGGTTTTTACAACATTATTTATTTAATTTCGTCTACTTTTGATAGCTAAATTCAAGACAATATCAACGTTAAAATATTTAGTGACATTACCTGTTGCGTTTATCAGTGTGGCTAGTGATTAATAGGAACGTATACACGTTACTCATTTTATTTAGGACTACTTAAACTTATTTTATTTGAATCTTCATTACCTACCACTAAACTGTAACTTCAGAGATGCTTTAGATGATTTCACTTTATTGGAAAGAATGATCGACGATAACCCATGACGAAATACGTCTCGCCAAGCATTATTGTGTCCAAACCAAACAAAAATCTAAACAGTGACAGTAAAACGAAGATAAATCTTTACCTAGAGAATCTAAGCCAATCTTAGGAGAGTTATAAACAGCTGGAAAAGTACCCGGAAGTGGTTTGCGCAACATTTGATATTCAGAAAATCTTTGATTCTCCTCATGGAGTTATAGGTTTATTTTACTACAAGAGAAAGTTAATCCCTTATTATTTTTTGGCACAAAAGAGGCATTTTGTTTTGAGGACAAAATGCACGGCTAAAATAGAGGCAATAAAGAGTCAAGCTGCCTGATGCACTTTATAGAATGTATAGTCAAAAAGGGGTGGTAAGAAATTGTGATTTTGTTAGATAACTGCTTAGGCCATAATATGAACAGAGTTTATTTATTTAACCCAAACTATTTGTATTTGAAATATAATTTTAATAACTACAGTCACTTGTTGAATACGTATCAAGATACAACAAAGGGTCAGAGAGGAGCAAGATGTATTAAAATAAGTAATTTGTACAGAAATGTATGTTCCTTTGCCCGAAACTAAATATAAGCACCTGATATCTATGAGTAATTTTGGGGTATTACCTTACGAACATCACCAATTATCACAGAACCTTAAACACGGAGAAAATTTACCCCATAAAAATGATGACTCAAACTAAGTTTTAACTAAGACTAAATTCGTTCTAATTTTGTATCTTGTCTGATAAGTGATTTCAAATTGTCTGTGCTTATATTGATTAGAAGTGTATTTTTGTTAAAATATATTATTTTATTTTTATTGTTTGTCGATTTTAGTAATAATCAGACCTTATAATCAATTATTTAGTCATTCCTGTCTTTGTACTACATATTACATATGAAAATAATGAACTTTTATTAACTTTCTAGAATATTATCTTTGACCGAAATGATAGGAGTACAATCGAATATGTAGATTTCTACCACGTAAACTAATGAAATTACCACTTTCGATAAAAATATATGGTAAAATTTCTAAGTATACTGTCGAAATGGGTAGTTTCGATGTTTTGAGGGCTAGTATGTACGATGTAAGCTATTGAAACTGAAAAATCCTAGAATCTGTTGAGAATTTCTTATTACCGTTAATATCAAATGTTTAAGTATAAATTGAAGCCGCTATCCTGAAAAAATTGTAGATCTGCCTCTTTCAAATAAAAAGATATTCCAAAAAGCAACTTCAAATGGCCGTCCTGAAAAGTGGTCATTTTCAGATTCGATACTGTACTTAGGGACAGTCGATATCATAAAGAAACATGGAAATAAAAATTGAAAAAAAAAATATTTAAAAAGACAAATAAAAACATGGACACACTGTAACTAGAAGCGGAACATAATAACAAGAAAAACCCCAATTTACAATTACCTAAGTTCCACTTTCTCAGTGGGAATCGAACGGTACAGAAATACCCGGCAATGAATCACATGGCGGAATAAATGTCGCGATACAGATATTATTTTAAGCCTATATTGTAAAACCGCGTTCATACTAATACTTTTTTTTCTCTTAGAATCTGCCAAAAGGCTAACTAAGTTTGCAAATGATTATTTATCTGTACCTACATGCATAGGTCTTCCCGATATAACTTGTACGATTTGGGGGATTAGTATAATCACCTTTTTTATTTAATCATCATCACCCTTACTAAGGTAAGTTCCCACTGCTGAGACACTTTTGTTCTTCGTTAAAAATAAATAAATTTCAAAAAAGAAAACCACAATATATAAGTATTCCATTTTTACCCATTTACAAAAACACGTATGTTAAGCACGTTTAAATCAAAGAAACAAACTCTTTAGCATTATATTAAAAGCTACATAAATATGCATCACTTGTATATTTCGTCATGCATAAATATTTCGGTAACGTAAAAATACAAAATCAGAATATAAATGGAAAGTTTATAATAAACGCAGCTTAATGCGAATCCGAGATTTATAGATTGAAGTGCGAAATATTTTATTCGTTCTTTCAGCAGACTGAATCAGTTTTATGGCGCGAACATGAACATTTTATTTTATTATTGTACCTGTGAGAGAACGAAATAATCAAAAACATCACAGACAAAATAACACTTACATTACAATACGAATAGTGCATATATAAAGTCTAGGTGTTTTCTATCTGTGTATAAATATATTATTAAATATCTTGACATTGCCAAATAGCGTTTAAATTAGCGCATGGCAGGATCCATTATAAATCTTAAATAAATAAATACCTAATTAAGTCGGATTTCTCGTAAAAAGATTGGAAATAAAAAGGCTTAAAAATAACATTAAGTATAAGCTTTTAATATTTTCTATAGCATTTGTAATACCTCATTAAAAAAGCCTTAACCCTATCATATACACAAAAAAAATTGTCGCATCAAAATAATTGACAAGTTGGTACTTAATTAAATAAATGTAGTAACAAAAAGAAGTTGCTTTTCTCTAGAACGTGACTTTTATGCAAACTGGCAGCTTTTCTAGTCGTCACCTTATTATTGAATGTGATGTCTTTCTATTTCTAGATATCATCAATGCGCTTGGTTTAGTTAGAGTTTCATAAAAAAATATCTATCTATGTATGTATATAATAATAAGTATATCAGAAATCAAGCACCCGTAACACAAGCTACGAGCTTACCACGGGGCACATTTATAAGTCTACATCACAACACTATAAAAGTACTGACCAATTGCGATCACCGACCCGCGTGGTAAACACGTTGCGGTCTGCGTACAGGAATCGACATAAAGGGAATGAATCGTTATATCTTCATATCTAAAGAAAAATTAAAAATAATATCTTACGTAAAGAAACGCAAGCGATGCTGTCAGTTATGCTATGCTTTATGCTTATATTGCCTAGAAAACGATCGTATTACTCCGCACTAAGTAGGAAAAGCAAGCAGCATTAATACACCTCAGTTCACAAGAAACTGCTCGTCTTTGGTAGAAGGTGCTATCTTTTTGACAAAGACTGTCATTTGCCGGTCTATCTACCCGGTAGGGATGTCCTAAATTCATCGATATTACAAAATTTTCGTGAGTTATACTATTCATTTTATAATTCCCGTTTTATAAAATTGATGTTATATTTTGTCCCTTTGAATTCACTTTATTATTCATGAATTTAACCATTAAAGCTAACGATAGCCTATAAATGCATACGTACATGCAATTACGCTTACAAATACACAAACGAGTTTTACACACTTAAAATGAAAATGTATTTATTTATTAAATATAGTGATTATCTATTAGGTTAAATTTTATACATCATCAATCAATCATTTCGTTCCTAAATGATTTTCAACTATCTGCTGAAAACCTGAAAATTAAAACCTATTATAAAGTGCTTACTTATTTATTATCTAATTCTGGATGCCCGACGCAAATGTTGTTAAAGATAAAGATTGTTTATACAATTTAACAACCAGTACAAAACATTGTTGATCCGCGGACTTAGTGAGCCTCATCTGCCATCTATTCCACGCGCGACATGGCCAGATCAAAATAAAGTAAAAAATGCAAAACTTCCAATCAGGAAGTAATGACTGCCGACGTAAATATCGATATCGGTAAATCGAATCTAATATCATTGACATCCCTAGTGATCGTGGCTCGTGAAAACTGCATTGAATAGCCTCGGGCGATTCAGACTAGATTGGAAATCATTTACGATAGATGTCTTGGATTACCCGGGGTCGCTGCCAGCGCTTTACATCGTGCCATCGTGAAAGCGCTGGATTGTAACGCTTTAATGGGTGTCTTACAACAGAATATGGTGTTAAACTGAGATACATTTCAGGGTTGCTGCAAGGATCTTTTAAACAGCGATAGATAAAGGATACAGCTATATTTTATACATAATATAAAAAAGAAAGTCGTGTTAGTTACACTTTTTATAACAAAATAATGGCTAATCGATCTTAGAACTGCGGGATATAAAGTATTTATTAGATCTTCTTTGGTCGTAGAACGTTGGTAAGTCTGGAGAAGGACGCTGCTGCCCGTATCCCAAGGTGACTTCGACGACACACAAAAAGTGTTTGGAGTGGGTTGTTACCTTTAAAACCTTATTTCAGAACCACCAAAGATCCTCTCAAATAACACGCCTTCTGAATAACGTTGTAAAACTTGCGCAATAAAACTTGTGACGTTCATTCTGATGGAAGTTGTTTAGACATTTTGTATTTTATTGGTTCAATTCAATGTCAAAGTTTAACAATATTTCAATTTCAGTCATTTATTTTTAATGAGGATTTGCTAAAATGGCGTCCGCTCGAGTAACAATTATAACTTTGAACTTCATTTAAACACACACTTGACACTGGCGAATTGCACTTGCGACAGAAAAAAAAAGTAGACTTATATTTTTAGTTATCGGGACATAACTTTAACACAGCTTATCAAAGTAATGTTATTTAAGTATACATAATTATAACAGTTACGTTGTTCTAGTCCATGCAAAAGTTATTGTTAAATGTCCACGTAAACCAATGTGTTTCTTTGCAAATAAAATGTCTTGACTTCGTGTCACCATAGTTAGCGAACTCAACCAAAAATAGTTATGATATAATACGCAATACTCGGAAACCATTTAGATATCCATTACTGAAGATGGGCCTTTTGCCAATCACTTTACATACGACAATGATATGGGCCATTTGGACATAAATTCGCGAATATACACAATGACACACGTTTAAAATGTTATTTCATCATGATCATCGTTCTCACTGCTGGGACACAGAGATTTCTCTCTTGACGAGAGAGATAAGGCTTAAATTCACCACGCAGCACGCTGGCCAAATGAAAAAATTATTTGTTTGTTTGAAGAATGAACGTGCAATAAACAAAAATATTTTTGCGTTACAGAGAAAAGATCACAAAGTCAAGCCACTAGCCCAATTTCATCAATTTAGGTAGAGACTATTCAGTTAGCAATGCTAACCTATTTCAGCCATGAATCGTGGCTCTAAATCAAAGATATGGTGTCAAAGGTCCGGAGATGAATCCTATTAATTGCTTCATATATCTTATTAATATGTTTGGTTGTTGAGCAATGGTTGGCTTGTGCAATGGATTGCTTGAATTATCTCAAAAGGGTTCTGAATGTTCACATACATCATGATAGAATAATTTACTGAAAAAAAGCTAAACTCGGCTTGGGTTCAAATCCCAGATTAATTAGACTTAGATTACTAAATTAATAAAAGATGAGAGATTTTATAATATTAAAAGAATATGGTATTTAGCAGGGGGTTTGGTACAGTATGAGAGAGAACACTGATTGTCTTTTGATATAATAATGATGGCAGCTCTTCTGCTGACAAAATTTTCAGCAAAGTTCGATGGATTGACTCCGTATCTATTATTAGATGGATTTGAACAAATAAGACAACATAGTTCGAGCTCCGAAGGTTGAAAGGATACAGGGCGAAGCACGGATCAAATTTAAACGAGATCGTGTTGGGAATTCGCTCCCTCAACATGTTTTATTTTTGCATCTTGACGAATTATGAAGGACTCAAGCGAATATGTAGTACAACTAGATAGATTAATAAAACCCGTATAATCTATAGGAAATAATATCAATGGAACCTCCATATAGGTACATATCAGAAATGAGATACGTAGAGATTAAATTTTCTGATACTTATCACTTAAAATAAACTTCATTAAAACATAATATTAAAATAGACATAGTCAATAAAAACAACACTAAAGCTTTATGTCTGTTGTAAAGAAGCGTCCATGCGTTATCGTAATGTTGTAAAACACAATAATGTGTTTTTTTTACGATTTGTGTAGTTTGATAATGATCTGTCTATTTCGAAGTTTCGGTCTAGTCTTAATTTAAAGATTGTCTATTTCTCGAAAAGAACAATACGATAAGAAGATAGCTATTATTGCCATTAACATTGTAACATAGATTTATAAATCAAACATAACTACTGGTTCTTAACCGTAAGCGATGCCAGACCAAAATATCTGTTATATTTAAACATGGGCACAATTTTTTTTCAATAAGAAAAATCCAGAGTCACGCTATCGTGTTTGAATCTAAGACCTTCGGAAAGAAAGTCTAGAGTGCAACCACTTCGCCTACACGGCTCCAACCAACCAATAAGTAATCAACCCATAAGTTCTTATGACTCTTTTGCCTTATTAAGGTTCTCAAAGGCATGTTAATGTTACGGAACCATTGTGTGCGAATTCAAATAACAACTATTTAACCATAAAAGTATTTCTACATGTAAACAAATGTGAAGTTCCAGACTTTGACCTCAAGTGACCGTAAAATGTAATCCATTTAACCCTTCCAGTACGTACTTAAGTTTAATAGCTTATTATGCAATTCTCGCTCTTACATGGGAGGTTATAGGAGAGAGAATCGTGTAGTATTCTCTGCTGATACGGTACATGAGTTTCTATTGTACGAGTATATTTACGATGCTTTTTAATGTTATCAAAATGTGTGTTAAGTTTTGACGCTTTGTTGAGGAAATTGGAGTTTCCTAAGGTTATTTTTAGGGTTCCGTCACCAAAACGTGAAAACGGAAGCCAATTACTAAACAAGCTTCGTGCTTCCTAAACAAGGTCGCTGTGCGACCAAGTCCTTTTCAATAAATAAAAAAAAAAGCTTTGTGTACCTACCTACCATTTTGTTCATAGAATTGGAAATGCAAGCAAGCTTAATATAAAAAATATAAAACAACATTTGAACATAAAACCACAGTCAAATGGAATAAATCTCCTTTTTTCATGTTGGTTAAAAATAAATAAATCCTACCCGTTGGTCAAACTTCGCTAAAACGGCGAGAGAAAATATTGGTAGAAACACGTAAAATGATTTACCCTTTTCGTAAGCAATCTCTTTAGCTTAACCGAAAACCAATGCCCGAATAAAATGCTTTATATACCAGCCTAACGTCTGCAAGGCGTTATAGCCCAAGATACCGAGGTTAGCAAACCTTATTTACCTAATTTTGATGACCTGCTAACTGACCACGCGATTTTCATTTGGCCTCTGATTTCTGGCATTTCCCTTCTGATTAGGTCACCAACATCATTAATAATATAAATTAGGTTCCTTAATAAGTGGTTCATACACATACCTTACACAAAGCTACATGTCAACTTTTTTAAGATCGACAATGCCCTTATTTAATGCAACCTCGGTTAACCTGCCTGGGTTATCAAATGAATGAATTAATTAATTTGTTGTTGATTTGTTGTTGAATAACGCAGTCTACCTGAATCTATACCTACTTACCTACCTTATTACAGTTAACTATCATAACCTACCAAACGTAACGATATAGAAAATTTTCATCTCTGGGATCTTAAACTATTTGAAATACTCCAATTCTAGAATATGCGAATGTTTATAGACCATCCCCCATAAACCAGCGAGATGTTGATGATAGAGGCTTTTGATCGTCGCTTATGTAACATGTGAATATGGTAGATTGAAGCGTTTTGATACTTTTGCAAACCAAGGTCAAGTTGCGGATTGGCGGATCAATATCATCATCGCGATGGAGCTTACCACGCGTCAAGATGTTAGGTAGGTACTACCTACTGTGTAAATTGTCCAGCAATGTAAATTTTTTTAATTATTTATTTATATCATAATGAACTCAAAACGTCACATTACACACTAAGTTTAAATAAATAAGTTGAATACACAGGTCTCTTCAATAGGCACTGCTAAAGATTGTCCACAGACTTTCTAGACTTTCAGTTATTGATGTAAGCGGATTCGATTCACCGAGAATCAGTTAATTACACTAAATCATTTGTCAATCTTGTTGGTGCCTAGGCCAATCTGCGGTTTCCATTTAAGAACTTTTCCGCTCCATTCAACTACTGCTCTATTCGGTGTACATAATACTACAATATATTTCCGACTGCATGAAATGTACTTACATGAAGTGAAAAAAATCATCACATTAAAATTACTTACGTTGACTACAAACTCTAAGAGTGACAATTTTTTTTATGTTTCTAGAGATTAACTTTCGTATGTACCTACACGTACGTGTACATACGAAAGTGTTCACCTCTAGAAACGCGCAGAGATGTTTCGCCGCCACACGGCATCTCTGCGAGGTGCACTATGAGCATTGCAAGTGTTAAAGAATTTAAATCGGTTATTCTATGTCGCGTAGTTTAAGATATTCCGAACTAGTTTCTGTCCAAGCTGAGTGTTATTTGAAATTCCCTCGCCGGAAACACTTCAAGGATTTTAAACCGGCTTAGAACATAACTGACGGATAAAATGCGAAATACGGGACAGAGAAATGCAATAAAGAATGTAAGAGACTGACTTAAGAAAGTTCAGAAAAGTCGAAATAATTTTGAGATAGTAAACTATGTGAACGGAATTAGGAATTAGATCATGAGATCATAATGAACTTTTCCGGGGTAAAATAAAGCCTAGTGTTCTGATGCATGAGATAAAATATAAATACATACCTATATGAGCCAAATTGTTGTTATCAATGATTAATAGAATCGAGAACTGTCGATTCCTAATATTTTTTTAAATAAGATTTCCATCTAATGACATATATTATATCTTCTTTATTGATTCTATTAACTTATAATTTTTTATGCCATTTCCAAATGAAAAAAGCTTCTACTCATTTTCGCACCATTTTTTCCAAGACAACTTTAACAGAATTGGCCTCAAAAATGCACGGTTTTCCTTAACCTTTCCTTAACACTGTTAGGAATAACGTTATTTGCACAGAACTTTGTCAACGTGACTTCCTGTTGACCTTGCCCTCAGAAGGTCAACGTGAAAGGTCATTAACAAGTTGGGTCGGAAATCATAACAGGCTTACTTCCGAGTGCTGAAACTTACTGCATCCGATGTCGTGTATGTCATTTAGGGAACTTCAGAAAGTGGCTATATCTCAAGGAGTTATATCTCAAGGAGATATGGAGGGAGATATTTGCAGATCGTTCAAATTTTTATCCCTAGGCGGGAATCGAAACCGCCCGCTGCGCCGCTGAGGTCATCATGTCATAATAATGACTATTAGTCAGGGATCCGTAGTACATGGAAATCAAGTGATTACTAACAAGCTAATTTTTGGTGAGTAGCTTCGTTTCGATGAGACGTCCAAAGATATCCTATACCCAACTCTCGATTGTGGTAGCTAACAGAGATATCAAGGATTAAAATATTCAAGGATGTAAAACCGGGATAACGGACCACGAAATTTGTAGGACAATATGTTATATCTCAAGATAATTATCTAAATTATATAAAAACATGTTTGTCCTACAAAACCTATGGTTTGATCAAAGAGTCCGCCATTTCCAAAATGTGTCGAAAACGAGGTCAATTTAAATGATTACTATGATTACTAACCAGCTGATTTTTTGTTGTATACTTAATTAATATTTATAAAATCTAACGGACATATTGTCCGACAAATTTCGTGGTCCGTGATCCCGGTTTTACATCCTTGAATTTTTTAATCCTTGATATCTCTGTTAGCTACCACAATCGAGAGTTGGGTATAGGATATCTTTGGACGTCTCATCGAAACGAAGCTACTCACCAAAAATTAGCTTGTTAGTAATCACTTGATTTTCATGTACTACGGATCCCGGCCTATATGATAAATTAGCACGTCACCAAATAATAATTATCTTGTTGTAGATAAAAAATAGTTTTTTATTTAAGTATACCAAAAATATAATTTTCTCATGTGAACAAACAGTTATTTATCAAACCGCAGAAAATGTGGAAAAAAACCGCATAACGTAACGTAGCTTATAGGTCACTACGACTCTTTTGTAGAAGCAATAAGCACACTTACAGCTCTACCATGAAAATATAATAACGTTATTAACATTAAAACTCTCATCATCATCATAATCAAAACATCCGATATTTCGATCAATGTGTTTATTACTACACAACACACATTATTTTTATTTTTTAATTTTTTCGTGTTTATGTTAATGTTGTACCGGATGTATTGTATTATGTTTGAGCAGTAAATAAATGTATGTATAAGTACCTAATATTTTAAGTGTCCGTTAATCCATTAATTCGTTTAATTGGTACTATCTTACTAACTTTTAAATAAAGAACTAAAATAAGTAATGAAAAGACTAGGTTAACTATATTTTCCTATAGATAAATGAAAATATACACCTCTGCCATTATTATATTAAGTACACCCTGTCATATTTAAATATCATCTCTTTTCTCCATCTAAAGGTTGCCTGGAAGGTATCGCTCTTTAGCGGTAAAGCCGCCCATTGTACGTGTCTATTTTTGTGTTGTAATCATGTGTATTAAGTATATTTTATTGTAGTACAACTCCTCTTAAGGTTAAGGTTTCTCAGTAGGCCATCCATCTCATGTGTACTATTACGGGGCTATATCGCGACCCCACGCGATCTAGTTTCTGAGTAGCGCCGGACCCTGTTAGCTGTTTATTGCGCGGAAAATAGTCCAACAGTAACTGCTGTTCAGATTTTCTACAAGATTTTTGTTCACTTGTATTGTAACTCGAGAGAATCCGTAAATGTTTTTCTTATCCTATTAGGCCCTTTTATTATTCCAGTTCTAGTGAATCTTATCTAGAGATAGGTAGCATTTTTACTGTCTAATATATCTATATATGAAAAATTAAAGATTCTAAAGCCCAACTTCAATCCCAAGGATCGGTAACCGCAGCGCATCAAAGCTTAGTGGTGGATGCAAGCTGCATTCGACCGAAACAACTGGAAATGTTTCAGGGAGGCCATGTCCAGTAGTGGACGTCTAATGGCTGAAATGATGATGACGTAATCCAACTGATGGTTACTCAAAGAAAATGTTATTATTTCCGGAAAGTTAGGGAAGTTAGCGAAATAAATCAAATGTGTCTGTTCTCGCGATGTTTAGTTTGGGCGTGATGGGACTTTGGGATTTATGGCGCGCTTTCCTCATGTTTCCTCAAGCTGATATTGCTGAACAATTCAAAGCAACATCTTGCCCCGAAGTAAGCTCAAAACTTGTGTTACTAGTATAACTGAGATTATTTCACTTTCAAAATGTTCGTTAGTTTCACTATTAATATGGGAATTTATGTATAATATTATAATAAGCTCGTAACATCTTACCACGGGTTAGATGTTGCAGTGTGAAATATTGATTTTTTATAATCGGGAGTTAAGAAAATCTCTACGTTTCTACTACATATCCGGAAAAGTTTTGATCTAAGGAGTAGGTATACGATCCGCCGTGCCCTTTCTCGCTGTTCACACGCTCTTATTAAACTTAATTCTTAATTCTTCTTATTAAGACTTCTCTAGATATTATGGTGTCGAAACGTAGAATTTAAATACGATAGTAATTCCGATTAATTATCCGATAATACGTACCTACCTATTATACATTAACTAAAGAGGTACTTTAGATATTATATCAAAATGGACAGGATTAGTTGGGAGGTAGGTAGAATATTATTATTGCATTGGTACATAATTTTACTGTAATGTTATATTCTATATATGGTATGTAAAAAATAAGTAAAATATACGTTGGTAGGTAGATAAACTTGTAAAAGTATTCAATTAGTATGCGTCCCGGTAGTGTTTGGTCTTTTCGCGCGCTTTTATATTGTCTCTGGACAATAGTCCCAATTTGTATGCAAATGAGATCGTTAAACTGAAGTGTCTATGTCTATGACTAGTCGGAGGTTTTGGCGCAAAAACTGGAGATAATTAAAAACGGTTAAAAAACTACTAAAAAAATTAATTTCATTTAAAATAAGTTATTTGTAAAAAAAAAAACTCTATAGGAACCTAGATAAATACTATTTAAATAATAATAATACAATAACATCTTGGAAATATGCTCAGCTAACAAATAATTTTGGTATTCGTTTGTATGGGAAATTCGTCGTGTCGCCGGCCTCTTAATACAAGCTTCGAGCTTACCACTAAAAAGTACAAAAACTTAAACTACAAAGGTTGAGTTTTTGTGAAAAAACATTTAACTTTATCCAACAAGAACTCGAGTAGGTACCTAATCCTCTTTGGCCCATTTACCCCTTAACCGTGCGTCCTACTCCTAACATGCTATAAACGCAAAACGAGGTTATCAACATAACGGGCCCCTAATTCTACAAAAACAGTCGGCTCTAAGACTGTGGCGACATTTTTTATTTATTTATTTATTAGAAACAAAGACGCTTTACGACAAAGATAAATAATATAGGTACATTAAATTCAATAATTGCAAGTCAAGAATATATTGTCTTATCATTAAAAATAAATATTGCTTAATATTTAAACAGTAAGGGCTATGTACATAGGGCGTTGACTCTGGTACTTCTTAGAAACTTTCCAATCTAAGGAAATAGAAACAATGGGCTTGCCTTGTCCTCTGGGATAGTTTAAATTAATAGGTAATTAGAATTAACGGGTGATTCCTAAGAGGCTATTGAACTTTAATCTAATTTAAAAAGTGCAATTACTCGCTGAAGGTGCCTAGAGTTTGATGTAGAATAAATTAGTAGTCAGACGATTAGTGACATAGTCATAGTAGATTAGTGCTATAGTAACCTATAATAGGTTAATAGGTAATTATATACTCTTTCAGAAATATATGAGATTATGATGAGAAAAATATAAGACGGCATTGCCGGGGATTTATCTACCTACTAGGTACCTAGTAAGGTCTTTACGATAATAGCCTTCCTCGAAAAATGTTATATCAACACTGAAATAATTCTTCAAATTGGACCGGCGGTTCCTGAGATAAGCGCATTTCTAGCCTTTGAACAATTTAACATGTTGACTGCCCAGTCCCTAAATCATTCAAACTTACAAACAAACTCCTTTTATAATAGTATAGATATTTTATTTGTGTGAATTACTCAACAATATTTATTTATTTATAGCTAAAAATATGGTGTCATACCAGTGTAAAAATTTCAGATAATAGTGAATCGCATACCTACCTACTACCTATGACTTTAGCGATAACATCGTTATCAAACAAAATTGTTTCTTCTTTACTAGCTTCAGCTCCAGGGTTATTCTTGCATCGAAATAAATGTACCTAGGTACCCATATATGTACATACCTACATACTAACTGCTTACCCCTATTTATTGAAGTACCCTACTCTAGTTATGTTAAGTTAGGTACCTACATACATTTCATAACTAATAAGTACACCTCAAAAAAGTGTTTATAAAGAAATAAAAAAAAAAATATAGAATTTTTATTAAAATAATTCAAAATTTCAGACTTAAAATAAAAATAATAGAGGTACTACCATTAATTTAAATAGCAAAAATTATATAAAACTTACCGAAAATATACATAAATATTGCCTCATTTTATAACACTAAAAGTATTACATCATTAAACTTGTATCAAGGACAACTGATAAGTTATCTAGTCAAACAAAATAAAGTTAGAGTGGCCTGTCAGTCAGTATTTAGCCGTGAAAGAACAATGCCGATGTTAAAAATTTTCACGAACTTGCAAAAAGTTCAAATCCCAGCGGACTTTTTGCCGAAAATCCTGCCAGTCCTCGCAAAATGTGTGAACAAACCAGTTGAGGTAACTTGATATTTTTCTGAATTCAAATTCATTTTTAGAACAAGAAATCTTTGATATGTTTTCAGAATTTATAATTAGAACACGGCACATTATCATTATTGTTAAAAAAAAAATAAGTTAAAAGTTCAGGCGTCTTTCTAGCGAATTATTCGAGAACTGTTCAACATACGTTGACTTCTGTCATCTAGTTACATTTGTTGGAAATTAATACTGAACATGTAGTTCGTGCGGATGGCGTGGCGAACTGCCATCTCGAATAAATTCAAAAAGACGCATTTTCCCCCATAGACGCATTTAGACTGGTTGACTATATCGAATTTATTTCTTTGATACGCTGATAAGATTAAATATATTTGGATATCTACTCGTATATTTGTAATATTATTTACTAACGCGAAATTTTGTGTATCACAAAAAAAAATCACCTGGAAAGTTTTGAAAAAAAACTAAGTTTTATAAATAAATACTATAAATAGATATTGCTTAACAATTCACACAGCTTGATTTGAAGCTTGTGTTAAGGGTAGGATAAAGATACTCGTACATATATTACTACTTATAATTATTTAGATATTTTTTATAAAACTGGTAGACCACTTTCTTGGCCGATTATAAATAGGTAATTTCGGTCTCGGACTCACAAAATCGAAACTATGTTTAGAGGTTTATTTTTTGACTACGAAATCCATAATTAATAAAATATTCCATTAACTGTTCGTATAAATAAATTTCCAATCGTTCCAGAGATTCTCCGTCGCCATTGCTACAGACTGCGTCCAATCAGTGAACGGCGACTCAGTAGCGCCATCTATCCTGGCCTCCCTGGAGTCCATCGGGAACCTTGGACCAGCCGAGAACAAGGTCATTGTGAAGGATGTCACTGAACTGATTGAAAAGGAGCTTGGAGTCCATAGAGACAGGTAAATCATCATAACTTTATGTCCTATGGCGTGCCTATGGCAAATGCCCCGAGCTGAACGCCAAAAAAGAAAAAAAAAACTTTACGTCCCAATACTTGGTATACTTAGGTCTCTCAATAGAACTCTCGGGATATCTATTCCTAGATCAGATAGGTACTAACATTATAAGGCTAAAGAGTTCGTTTTGCTGCTGGTCCGATTTGAAATTCTTTGAAAACATTTATCGAAAGCTCTAAGTAGGCTATATTATATGAACTACTATCTGACCTCACGCGGCTTGCCCGCTTTATTCCCATGTGTTTTCACCTTTTAATAAAGCTTCCCTGGGCTACGACTATTGCACCAAAATCGGCCCAGCCGTTCTTAAGTTATATAATTAGATCGAAAAAGTGACATAAATTTTTAGATATGTATAAAGATAACGTTACAAAAACGCAAGCGGTTTCGTTGTATTAAGTTGAGTTAAGAATAGGTAGGTATATACCTACTTATATAGTTTCATCTCTAAATACTGATTTAATTGCAGGGTGATCATAACGTTCTACGACCTCAAAGCGACAGACGTAGGAAAAGGCGGGGTTTTAGCTAACTAACTACCTGCCCATCTCAAGGTAACCTTATTCAATCATTTAATTAAGAAACAAAGAAAGTGTACCGTAAAACACTCCAACATTGCCCACATTTTTCGAATAATTACAATTTTTGTTATTTTTTTGTATGGGGACACAAGTATTTTCTATTCGCATCTGCAACTATAGGATATTTTGCATGTATTATTTTATTAGATTTTGTTATTCGTCAATATTAAATCAAGTATTTTATTATTTTTAAAGGCGGGCAATGTTATCTCGACTTATTGCCAACATTGCCCACGTTGATTTTTGACGCAAATATCTCCTCTCCGGCCTCTAATCAGCCGACAGCAAAACCTGTAGAAGAATTATGACCAAAACTGGCCATTACTTTAAAACTAAAGCGAATCCATGACAGGTTTCCTACCAAAATCCATGTTAGGCTAGTTGGGCAAAATTACCCTGACCTTGTTAGCATTTTCCATACAATTCGCTTTTCGCCTTTAGTAAAGTGATAGGGTTGGTACATCTCAGTAAACTGTTCTTGACTTTTTATTTCTTTTTATGTTAATAAAAAAACAAGATTATCTTCTATTGAATTATTTAAAAAACTTTCAAGTAACATGTTTGATTCAACAGATTCACATGCAAGTATTAACATTTATTCCGTGTTATTTTTAATACATTCTGGTTCCAATCTTTCGTCTTGACTTTCTTTGACGAATTCGAGATTTGTTCTTGCTTTTAAGAAATAATAAAAATAAATTATCTAAATAATCAAGATAATAATAATTAGCAAAAAAAAAAAAAACTCGGATGTGTCAACCCTAAGCTTATTTTGACTGCGGGCAATGTTGTCAATAGTAGATCGCAAAAATACTAGATAACTTTGCCCACCTTTATAACTTTAGTTATACAAGAGCTGCATCAGTGACAATAACGGTATAATAATACCTTAAGTTTTTTGTACAACATAATATAAATTAAACTCATCTGTGTTTTCTTCATCACGCACAATCCACTTTTGAATTTTCACCAAAATTTGCCCGCAAAAATACACTCTGTCTTTGACGAGTTCCAACAAGTTACTGAGTGACGTTAGCGTTACATCCAATAGACAGTGGTGCTAAACACAAAACCTATTTTCTACCAAAGTCAATAAATGTTACCATAGTATTCAGATATTTTTGCTATTAAAAGTTTTGCTTAAAAATTGGTCTTCGGGCAAAATTACCCTCGGTGGCAATGTTGGAGTGTTTTACGGTAACATACCTTATTCACGTCAAAGAGATTTTTTCATAGAAACACAATGATTTACATAGACACGTCAGAAAAAATATTTTTCGTATTGCGCCCATACGCTGTGACGGTAAGGTCAGCAATGACGAGATAGAGCAGCCTGGCGGTGTTTGGTGTCGGAGACTCGGAGGCCTAGATCCACTTCGGGTCTTTGTGCCACTGCAGTACCTATCTACTGCACGGTTTAGCGGGCACTGAATGTGCTAACTCGTAATCCATAGGTAGTCCATTGGGGAATGAATTTGTTAACTAACACAGCGTTTGTTAAGAAATGTTAAACAGGGAACCTTTTTGTGATACAACTACTAATTATTTTCTTATACCTATATTCTGTGTCTCATGTAAGTATCTGTTGTCTCAAAAAAAATTCTTAGGCACGTAACTATAAAGAGAAAGATTAATATACGATTCTCAAGCTTTACCCTTCTCATTTCTCGCAAATCCCAGTTATTCTCCCATTATCCTCAATATTAGGGGTTGTACGATTATGTAAGAATAGGAAATTGACACCCAATTTGGCTCACTGTCAGGAGTTGAGCAATTTATCCGCGTTTTCGGAGCTTCAGAAGCTTCAAACTGTGAAGGTCAAGAGGAATATCACATTTACAGATTTATAGAAAATTGAATTCTACTTTTAGGTTCTAATACGTACACGTAGGTACCTAAAATAATACCAATGGGTTGATGATGAAATCTATATTTCATTGAGATATATTCAAAACATTTTTTTTCTTTTGTTTCAGGGTGGTTCTTACTTTCTACGACATTAAAGCATCTGACATAGGTCGAGCTGGAGTGCTATTAAACTAACTACTGCTGTTTATAACTTACTAAATTATGTTACTTGTAAAACCGTTAACTTGATTCAAATTTATTTGGGACATAAGTCATACTTTTAAATTATTAAATCACTATTAATATAATTACTCGAAGCTTTTTTTATATATGATACTAAAAACGTTGCCCTGTTACTACTATTTTCGATTCACCACAGATTTGAAGTAGGTACATAATATGTAGTTCACATACTTAACTTAAGTCTACAATAGAAATATATTTATAGGTTCTATTTTCTATTAAAATATTGGTTTCTAGACAGAATCGAGGGAACATTGTTTGTGGACTCATACACAGAGATGGTCCAATATTTGCCACCTACAAACATGACGGGATGTAGGTGTCAGGAATTATCACCGTTGAACAAATGGACTTGTTTTTGCTCTGAAATTAGAATTATTTTCGCAAAAAAGCATGACTACGTTAGCATTCTGTTATCTGTGGCATTACTAACTTATTTTAGGCCTATACGATCCTGAGGGCGACATCTAGTTGCCAATAGCGAATACAAATTTAACAACAAAGTTATGTATTAAGATAGATGGTGCTAATTGGTACTTTACCAGGGGGTGTGTAAGTACCTATCAATAAAAGTGGCATCAGGTATAGAATAAAACCTAAAATATGACGTGATTCTTTGATAGCAAAGTGGTTAGAGCAACAAGGCGTTGGGTTCGATTCCCACTACTGAAATATTACTACCTAATTATACATAAGTTTTCAGTTTTAAAATTAGTAAATCACTCTAAACCTACTTTAATAAAAATGAGTTTTTAACATTAAGGGATTTAGTATCTTCTTAATAATATATGTTACCTATATGTTTATTCGTGCATTCGATTCATGCATTCTGCCAGTAATGACGTACGGATGTCAAACGTGGAACCTAACACAACAAAACATCCACGCACTAGAGACATGCCAACATGGGATGGAAAGGAGTATGCTCAATGTCAAACTAAAACATCGGATAAGACTAGAAACTATCAGAAAGAAAACCAAGGTCACAGATGTAACTTACTGTATTAAGAAATTAAAGTGGAGATGGACAGGCCACATGATGAGAAATACTAAAGACAAATGGTCAAGAGACATAACAGAGTGGTGCCCTAGACAACACAAAAGAAAAAGAGGAAGACAGCGTCGAAGATGGGAAGACGACATAAAAAGAATAGCTGGCGCAACATGGACTAGAAAAACACAAGACCGCATACAATGGAAGGCTTTAGGGGAGGCCTATGCTAAATAGCAAGACAATCTTCAACCGGTGTCAATATTATATAAATTTAATATTTAATATAGAATAAACTAATTTAATTTATCTATACTAATATTATAAAGAGGAAAGATTTGTTTGTATGTTTGTTTGTTTGTTTGTTTGTAACGAATAGGCTCCGAAACTACTGGACCGATTTCAAAAATTCTTTCACCTTTGGAAAGCTACATTATCCCCGAGTAACATAGGCTATATTATATTTAAAAAAAAAAAGGGATCCTTACTAAAACTCCAATAATGTAACATAAGGTGTAAAAAAATGACCTGAAAAATTCCTTACGTCGCGTGCGCTGCGAAAACTATTGATGATAGAACAAAATCATGTACTACGACTTTGCAGAACTCATCATTATCTACAAAAAATGTCGCGACAGCATATGTCTAAATATTATAGTTATGTCACAGTAAGCAGTTTTTTATTATAAAATATTAATTTATATATGCCGCCTCTTGAAAGGGTCTTCATTTGTACCTTGGTATTAATCCTTATCAAAATAAATTACTTTATATTCAAGACGGCTTTAATACCTTTTTATAACTTTTTGAATTATTCAATTCGGACATTTAATTCGGAAGATATCACGAGTTTAAAAATGCAAGTATTAGAAAAAAGTCGCGAGGTTGTCGCTCACCGCGCTCAGCTAGACAGCATGCGATCTATGCTCCATGTAAGCGTCACTGGGGGTACGGGGAGGGAGTCAATGTAATAAAATAAAGTGTAAATAAAATAAAAAAAAACATTAATAAAAAAATTCATAATAAAAAAATTCAAACTTCCTATATAATTTAACTTTTTTTTAAACCCGTTGCAAAAAAAGGGTGCATGTGTGTATGTATGTACCCGTGCGGAGCCGGGGCGGGCCGCTAGTGTTTTATAAGATTGTAAATAAAGGCTTTATTATTATTATTATTATTATTATTATTATATGTTTAATAAATCCTAAAAATCGTGGGACGAAATTATAAAAATGATGGCAGATAGTTACAATACTATTTATTACAATACCAATTACTTAGCATTAATTTATAAAAACAACATAGCCATATAACACATACATTACATAAACAATAAATATTGCTTAACCCTACACAGCAATATGGACTCAGTAGAAATAAAATAAATACATATGTCATTAATAAGCAAAATATATACATAAATAAAATAATCATAAATAATGCTTACCCATATACTTAAATTTAATTAAATATTTTGAATTAAAGATTTAATTATGTCATTTATTTCTTCATTTGGGACAAATGTCTATTATACTCCTGAAACTCATAAAATAACCATGGCCCCCTCAACTTTAACCCACCTTATTATGATTACAACTATAACATTTTTATTAGTTTATAATAGTACATCGGTTAATGAATGTAGTAAATGCTGTTTAATCTACCATACCATTCTAAGGCTATAAATAGTTTAATATGTTGTAACATAGGTACCTATTAAAATAACATAATCTATAATGTATTTAAATTACTTATGCTAATATACATGAACCATTCCATAGATAAAAGTCCAAAATAGTACATAGGTGAAGAGGGCTCCAAAGAATCCATTGGTCAAGAGACTTTGTCTAGACACATAATATTTGCTCCAGTTAGGTCCCGCTTTCACTAAGAACATGACCCATAGACTCACAACCGCTACCACATAGAAGGCAAACCCATACAGGCCAGTGAGACCGAGAACACCTGGAAACAAAGAGAAAAGAGGTTTTAGGTACTAGCTTATGTAGCTGTAGATTGTGTTAAAACCTATTACAAGAAAGTAATGAAGTCATTATGAATTAGCAGACCTCAGAAAACCTGTTGTTTTATAATAAAATAAAACAGTAAAAGTTTATATTATCTACATAAATTATATTGCTGGACAATAAATATTGCCGGAAAATTCACACAACTATACATATACTTATAGACTATATAGGCTTTCCTCAATAAATGTTCTATCCAACACTAGTGGCTCCTAAGATAAGTGAGTTCATACAAAGAAATAAACAAACAACCAATCTAACAACTCTTCAGCTTTAAAATATTGGTATAGACAAAAAAATCAAGTAAAATAATATTTGTCTAAACTAAGTGATAAATATTCATACAACAAATACATTTGAGTATTTCACTGTATTTTCATAATACAGTCTCACAGATAAGAGATTGGCTAGGTCTACCTAATATACATACCTCAGATTATGTTTAGGTATAGGATACTTCTCACTAAAAGATTAAATTACACATCATATTATTATGTTGAGCGGATTATAAAAGTTAATAATCTCTTTTACATTGAGAGGTTAGGCCTACCACAGCCCCTGGAATAATGCATAATACAGAGATGACGGTCAGTCTGAATGTTAACTCAATTCGAATTTGACCAAGTTGTAGTTAGTGGGCACTAAGTACTTTATATGATTTGAAGTCTAACTCTATTGTAGACAGATAAAAACTATCTAATTTAAATCCTTTACAAGGGATTTTTATGTAAAAGGTTTGCGTGACGAGCATCTGAGAACTTGCTTACATGAATACTCTTTTAATTTATGGTAGAAAACAAAATACATACCAGCAGTGGATCCTGATAGTGCAGCCATAGAAGTTCTGCAGTATTCCACAACTCCTGCATTATTTCTAAGCGCCGCTTCGCTATACGCTATAGGCTCAGGTTTATTGTCTTTTGTAGTAGCTACAGACATAATTAGACTGGAAATAATTCAGGCAAATAGAAATAAAAGTATTAGAAATGCAAGGTATCTTACACAGAACACTACTGACTCTGAGACACTGACACTGACACACCACTGACACGACTGTCACAGTTTAGTTTTTCTTCTTCTTATAGATTGTGGCGTATATTACTATTTATTTATCTGTCTACGATAAAAAAATATATTAGCCAATGATTTTATATATAAAATCATTGATATTAGCTCATTTTAGGCTTAAATTAGATACTTACCTAAGTTCTTTTATTTATTTATTTATTTATTTATTTTAAGGACTCCCAACAAAAGATACATTGATTTATATTCTAAACATTATTCACAAGGTCTTCGAAACTTATGTTCTTTTAATTACAGGGGGCCACAGCGTGCACATTATTTTTAGACAATTTTATGGCTGAGACTTATAACTAAAGTTATGGTTAAAAAAAAAAAAAACTAACTAGATAAAAACTTAAAAATAACTTAATATTGAAATAAAATGAAAATAATTATTTTAAATAATAAAGATTCATGAAAGAGTAAGTCTACAAGTTCTTAAGAATTTGTGGCAACAACTAGAAACTTTAATCATTATATACAAAATAATAAAAAAATTTAATAAAAAGGTTATTCAGACACATGAAAACAATAAATTACTTGACTTAGACCAAAAACCGATAACTTCTACGTACAACAAAGAAAATGAAAACTGGGATTTTTTCATTTAAATATTAAGGATCATAAAAGAAAAAAACATTTTGTGTCCTTCTTCTGAGGATCACAATAAAAAAAACATTATTTTCATCAAATCTATGTCTTTATAAAATATGGACTGATAAATAAACTAGAATATAACCTGCGCAATTAAAAGTGAATTCTGTAAATGGCGGCGGGTAGGTATGGTACGGTTGGCAAAACAATTTCTCAAACAGGCCGGCGTCACGACGAATTTCCCATACAAACATAATACCAAAATTATTTGTAATTCGAGCATATTTCCACGGTATTATTGTATTATTATTATCTAAATAGTATTTTTATCTAGGTCCCTACAGAGTTTTTTTTACAAAATACTTATTTTAAATGAAATTATTTTTTTAGTAAAGTAAAGTAAAGAGTTTAAACAACTTTGCGTTATAAACCCGGCGCTTTTATAAAGGTCCTCAATGTGATCATTCATACGAACGCTTTTAAATCACTTTCGTCTCGTCCCTCGCTTTAGAAAGCCGTGGGATTTTTTTTTTGCTAAATAACTAGCTATAGCGATTTGTGTTGCTAGAAGAAGAAAGAAAAAAAGGACATTCTGGGTACATCCTCTGAATGAACAGAGATACTTAAAATAACAGTTTGTGACACTGTACGAAGATTCGACAAGTATACAAGATTTGACGAATTATTGGAATATTTCTACTAATACTCATCGTACTAATCGCAGCGCCGGCGTTTTTTTAATAGTGTGAATAATAATAAAAAGTTTCATACGGCCTATTACCAGCACTTTTCGTTGAAAATGCAACACTGCTCGATAAAAAAGCGTCGCGTTCTAAAATCGCCGACGTGTGAACACGTACTTGGGTATGCCTAAAACGTTCAAATAGAACATAATTATTCTGTTCTATTTGAACGCTTTTTTAACGGACGTTAAAAAAGCTCTCGTGCGAATTAGGCCTGACTGACTATTTTTTTGTAGCGCGTACTTCACTGTGTGAGTATAGACAGCGATAGAGAGTGAGCGAGAACGCATGCGAGCGGACGCCATTTATAATTCGCTTCTATATGTGCGCAGGTTATAACAAGTTACATAGTGTCAATTTCTTGTTATACGATTATGACAGCAAGACAGAAAATGATGCTGCCAAAATTACGAATTTTAAAAAGTAGAAACTACGTAAGGTGAAAAAAAAGAAGCAGAAAATTATTTTCGGACTGTATGTGTGTATAGGTTTGTTTTTGGGTTCCGTAAAGCCAAAATAAAACAAAACCCTGTGGGAGCTAGCTTAAGTATCTAAACGCTTCTTTGAATTATAATCATTACAAACCTTTATATTACTTCCAACCACTTGGTACCAATAGAATCCTTATATATGCTCTGGGAACAAGGTTCAAAGTTCAAAAGAATTTAATTCACATAAAATTAAAAACTATGATAATGTCACAAATTATATTATAATACACCTGTTTAGTCTATCAAATACTATCAAATTATATTGAACACAATTATGGATGGTACTGTACTGCCAGATCAGTCTCTTACGGTCTTAACTTAACACGTTTGAATATAAAACTGTGCAGTGCATTCTGTGTAGGCAAGCAAAGGCAAGGCAACGGAACCACATAACGAACGAGCGCACTCACACAAGCGCAGTCACCAACTGCTGTCATGTCGATAGTGTCATTTACGTTACGTTTCACTCACACAATCTCATACGGTGTTGTTGTGTGAAATGTGTGAATGTGTGTTTTCGCGGTACTGTAAGCGTCTGTGAATGAACTCAGAATTTATTTTGAAAGAATTTCAAATTAATTTATCTAATTTTTTTCAGTTTATCTCTGTAACTTCTGAATACGTATTTTGATCGCGCTACTTGTATAATTATAATGGGTTAGCGGCTCGTAATCCTTATAAATTTGCTGTTTGAAATAATAATGGCGCGGGCTTGATTGAGACTGGAAGCATTCTCGATGAAATTTTGACTTTGCTCGTGCGAATAACCGACGCTAACAGTGTGAACAGAATTTTCTGGACCCGCATATTTTATGGATCCTATCAGTGATGTTTTTAGCAGCATACCGTCCGTGAATTTTGTGTAAAAAAGGAAACCAAGTTTTCGATTCATCTATATTGAAACTAGCTTGGTAGTCAGACTACCGTATCTATTAGTGAGTGCAAATTACGCCCTGTGACGCTTTAAATCTACATAACGCATTGGTATGTCAACTACAAAGTAATCTAATTCATAATTTCTCTAGACATTGCGAATAGAAGGTGATATTTGTTCAAATAATGGATTAACCTATTTGCCTTCATAAACGAAACTTCATTTTGATTCTTTTGTTTCAGTGGGTCAAGATACCAAACATTTGATGGTTGTATTCTATAAATAACGTGCTACGCCCATATATTATATATACTTCAGGTGTTATTTACTCAAAATTTGAATGTTTGATGGAATTTGCTCAAGTTGATGTGAACTTACGATGTTGCTAACATTACGCTGGCGCCACTAAATCTCTTCACACTAACAATAAAACTATAAAATGGACGACAACACTGACAAAATGAGCAGCGGTCAAGGAAAAAAAGTTTTAAATCCATTTGCGCTTAAGAAGCCAAAGAAACATTCTCTGGTTGAACGTGAACTTGAGACTAACATGACATCTAGGATGATTTCTCCAGTCACTGTATCAGATGGGGTTAGCACAAGTCGTTATGGACGAGCTCGAAGAACAACATTAGAAAATGATAAAAACACCTCTGTAGAAACGTTGAAGTCTCCTACATCAGAAAACACCCCTGTCAAAGTATCTTCTGTAATTAAAGACGTTAAGCAAGAAGGAAAACTGTATAAGACTGAAACTCCTAAAAAAGCTTTTGAGACATCATTGGACAACCTTGATAACATTTACCAAGAAAATAAAACACTGAGTCGATTTAACACTTCAGGTAATTCCAGGGGCTCTGCCAAAAAAGTTTACATACAAAGAGATCTTATTCAAAATCGTGATGATGATGATGATGATGGCATTGTCCTAATAAAGGACCTCTTCTCATCCAAAGGTTCTCCCAAAGTGACCCCAAAAACAGCTAGCAAAAGAAATACAGTTGAAACTTCATCAAAAGGTTCCCCAAAAGTTACCCCAAAAACAGCTAGCAAAAAAAATACAGTTGAAAGTTCATCAAAAAAACCACAATCAAGCTCTAAGAAACAAAATGGTCAAGTGGATAATTTATCAGTTGTGAAAACCTTAGATTTTGACAGTAATAAAAATGACAAGAAGAATGAAGCTCCTGATACAGAGGACAACAATCTAAATAATTCAAATATTATTGAAAGAAACAAAACTGTAAAAGGAAATGATGAAGTTTATGTTAAGCCAACCAGTAGCGAGTTATTCGATATTGAGTCAAATTGCCCGTATCAAGTTGGGGATTTAGCTTGGGCCAGGATGGGGAATTTTCCTTTCTGGCCATGTATCGTCACGAGAGACCCTGCAAGGGATGTGTTTGTAAAAAGAAAATGTGGGTATTTTTGAATAATTTTATTAATTTTAAACAAAATATCTGCCAATCTCCAAGTGAGGCCAATGCTTCTGAAAACTATCATCATACAACATCATTATAATAACTATTAAACAAACCTATTTATGAAAAAGTAAAAGAAGAAAAATAAAACAACATTTATTTGTAATCCACTTAATATCACACACAATAGTTGGATAAAATAATAACCCAGATTAGCAAAAAGGACACCAGCATATATAATGCATTTATTATTCCTGCAACCAAGAATATAATATTAATTTAATGATTTATCTCAAGGATAGATAACTCATATAACTTTTAATGCCTTAATAATAAAATATAAATCTATTTCAATACTGTCCATAACATAAATTGTTGACAATAATGTAGGTCAATGGATGCCATTTTGTATAGAATCTACAGAAATAAATAAAATCTTAATTAGGTTTTAAATATAAATATGGGATAAATAATACTGATTTTCGTTTGTGTTGTAAATTATTTAGACAAATAAATAAATAAATACTCTGTAAATATATTATGTGACAGTAATAAATCAGAACCTGATATTTTATTTGCAGTGTTTGGTCGCGTAGAACGCAGTATTCTTCATGTGACATTCTTTGCTGACAATGGGAGACGGAGTTGGGTGGTGGACAATATGCTCAGAGAATACAAAGGACTGGATGAGTTTAAGTCTACAAGGGAGAAATTCAATACTGAGGTAACATTAATGTTTTTCTACTTGTAAAATTATCTTTATTAATCTGGTTTTGGAAAATAGAATATGTGGCAAGAATACAAAATGTTACACCTTCACTTAATATAATGTAAGTCTTGTGAATTAATATTGTTTTTAATTCAGTAAAGAGAATCTGATCTACTGATATAGTATGTTTTGACATCAAATGTTGGCGCCATTCTGGTTTCTATAAATAACTTTTCTACTTCCAGGACAAGAAAAAAGATCCTAGATTGTATGCTGCCTTTTTCATCTCAGAGAAGAAACAAAGTCTGTGGAACACTTCAGTGGAAGAGGCAGAGATGATCAACCGCGAACCAAAGAGAACAAGGATAGACGCATTCAACGAACTTTTGTACAAATACAGGGAAACAAAGAAATTAAAAAGCGGTAAAATCTATAGGACCGATAGCGATGTATCACTCAGTGAAAGCCTGTTTGATTCACTGTTTTCCGAAGATGACAGTAAAGACGACTATATGCATACTAGGAATAGATCCAAAAATAGGTCACTAGATGTATCTGATGTGGTTACTGCTTGTCTAGACAATATGGCCGCTAAGACTGGTAATAGCAAAATTCAAAGACAGTCTCACATGGACAGATGGCTTCAGAAAGCTAAATCTAAAACTCCAGAAAAGGTGAAGGGTAAAAACGAACAAACTCCTATAAAAACACCTACAGTTGTCCCAAAAACGGAACCCCTTGATAGCTTTGCGGCTAAAGTTGAAGATATTACTCCAATTAAGGATAATATGTTCCCTAAAACTTATAAACCAGAGAAACCTGTAAATAATAGGAGTAAGAAAAGAAAATTGCCTTTAAAAGAAGTAAAGATTACGAAAGTCTACAGTCTTAGACGATCCTATGAGTCTCAGAACTCATTTGTTGAAGAGTCTAAACATACAGAGAAACAAATAACACAAAATGACACATTAAATGAAAGTACAAAAGATTCTAGTATTGATATTTCCAAAGAAAAAATTTCTGATTCTACCATAGACAGTAGTAGTTCACTTACAAGTGTTAAAGTTGCGGACAAACTAAATACAAGTGATAAGAGCGAAGATATTTTAAATGCTATAGATGAGATACTTGATGATACAAAGAATAACAAATTGACAAATTGTAATGAAACACGTGAAGAGGAAAGTATTAAAACGTCCACTAATGAAACAATTGAAACCCTAAACATAGAAATAAAACCAGAAATTATGGACATTGACGAAAATGAAGAAAATAATGTTAAGTATGCCGAAAAATCTACCGATACAGACAACATCGATATTCTTGACAGCGATATTAAAATTGAAAAAGGACTGACAAGTCAAGTTAGTTTAGAGAATGGAAATGTCTTAAATAACGACAAATCACCTATTAAAACTTTAAATGGGACAAATCCAGTGAAAGCAAATAGTACACCTAAGAAATCATCCTCTCCAAAAGACAAAACTAACAGACCATCGCAAACCTCACCTTTGAAGAACAATGAAATGGTTCTTATACCAGAAAACATAAATTTAACTGATGATGACAACTCCATGACTCATTTGATATCATTTGATGATGTTAACCACAAAAGTGTAAATATGTATGATAGCAGTAATTCTGAAAGCGATATAACTAAAAGTGACATAGGTGATTTAAATGACAGTACTTGCGCAATAATCAATGATGATACTCTAGCTTCTACTGAGAAACAAAATACCACTACAAATGAAATGAAATCAGTAAAAAACACTGATGTTGAAAAAGTAAACACTGAGAAATTTAAGAATAAATCTGCCGATCTTAACCAAAATGATATGTCTATTGACGAAATAGCTGACGAAGACATTAATATGACTGAAAAAGATGTACTTAATGAAAGTAGTACATCTGAATCTATTTTACAAATGGAATGTACCAATTCAATAGAAGAACCGAATCAAGAATCTAAAATTGGTCATAAAGAAACAAGTAAAAACAATGAAAGGGAATCTGTAGTAAATTGTAATTCAATTTTACAATTGAATAGAATAGACCAACAGGCTGAAAAAGACATCAAATCGAATCCTTTTTTAGATGATAGCCGGAACACCGACTGTGTAGATGCGGCATCTAATAAGGAACATTTTTTTCGTGAAACAGACATGAACAAACCTCCAGATTTATCATCTAGACCTATCAATAACGTCGATGATAGTGATTGTTGTGACAATGAAGATTCCGATGACGAGCCATCGCCAGAGTTTGAACCTTTAGAAGATGAAATAAAAGAGGATTTTCGTCAGCATATGATCTGTATCGAAAGTAATATAACTGACAAAAAAGATGATGCTCAATGGGTAAAACTTTGCAATGATATAGCTGTTCTTGAGGAATCTAAAGTAAAACTTAACGATATCAAATTAAATGCTACCTTAGTATATGATAAAAATATCAAAGCAATCAATAAACATAATTCAAGTCTAAGTGATGAACAAATTTTATCTGAAATGAGTCTTGGAAGCGATGAATTGGGATCTAGTCCTCTATCAGCTTTGAATACACACGTAAATAGTAAAGAAATCAAAACAGAATTTCTTGATAGCAATAATATTTCAGAGTCTGTTGAAAACAGTCTTAAATCACCATTGGACAAAAAGAAGTATAAATTATCTTTAAGAAGACGTAATTCTTTAACAGAAAGTACAAATTCTACCAAACCTGCCGAAGTTGACAAGAATCTAGATTCTTTTGTTATAAACCCAATGTATAAAACAATTGATCAAATCGAAGAAATAATGAAAAGCAAACCCAAGAGACTACCATTAGAAAATGATGAAATTTGCATCGGTGGAATAATAGAGAACGGATTTACAAGAGAGACAGATGTTCCTGAAGTTGAAGATGATGATTTTAATATTGACAACGCTTCTATAAGTTCGGAAGACAGTGAGATTTCATTAACTCAAACCAATGTACCAGCCAGAAGGAGTCTACGTTCTAAAGAAAGAAGAGTTGGCTTGCAAGACCCTGAATTCCTAACCTATCTCGAACTTAGACAGGATGGTTTGATGGAACAGCATCCAGAACTAAGTATTGATGATATTATTTTATACCTTTATAAAACCTTCACTTACTCACAAAACATACAACCTGAAATCCAATTAGAAGAATCGCCCTTAAAAGTTAAACAAGAAACGACAACATCAAAACAAGACACTCTGTCACCGAAACAAGAAACACGTTCTAAAAGTAAAAAGTCTAAAAAACGAATACAGCCTAAAAACACAATAGAAAACTTCTTCAGAGATAAATACAATAAAAGTAAAAAGATTGATATCAAAACGGAAAGTCCTTCATTTAAAGATGATGAGGTTAAGAGGGAGTCTCCCTCTGTGTCTCCAGTTGACTCAGGCATAGGAAACAGCAAAGATTGTAATGAAATATACACACCTAAATCAAAGAGAAAATCCAGATCTATAACTCCAAGGGACACCGTTTCTAAAGAAATTAAAGTTGAACTAACAAATATAATTAGCCAAAACAAATCGCCTAAAACACCAAAAAGGTTACGTAAGAAAATGTTATCTCCTAGAACGTTAGCTTGTTCTGCTGATAAAAGAGTGCCTGTTGTTGTCATAAGTCCTATGAATTCACCAGCCAAAGTAAAACAAGATACAGAACAAAGACAGGATGATAAACACGCCGATATCAAACAAGAAATCATACCTGAAGCGGACGTAAAACCCGAAACAAATGAACTAGATAAAATTAATGACGGCCAAATACCTAAAATAGAAAATAAGGTAGTTCCTCAAACTAAACAGGAAGATACAGAACCCGAATCAATAGAGTCTGATAGTGAAATACCATTGCGCCAACTACGCTCCAAAGTTATACAGGAAGAACAATTAATCGAACCGAATAAAGACATCGTTGAACTTAAAGAAGAAGAAGACACGGCCTCTGTAAGTTCAGATAATGTACCGTTGCTCAAACTCAGGCCAAAGAAAGATAAGAGTCTAGAAGGATCTTACGAAGACCCAGAATTCTTGAAGTACATGGAATTGAAACAAGACACACTAAGCGATGAAAATCCTCATCTAACACAAAATGAAATTAAGGCATACTTATACAAAACATGGATTTACGATACGGAAACTAAATCAGATTTGCAAAAGAATGATGAAATCAAACTTGTGAATCTAGTTAAAGGTCTAAACCCGGAGCCAATTGCCCCAAAACGTAACTCAAAACGAAAAGCTAAAGTAGAGAAAGTTGTTGATGATTTCCCTAAAGAAAAACCTAGACGTAAAACATTATCTCATTATTATAACGAAGAACTTCTATCTGATGCAGAAGAGGAATTAGAAGTGTTTGAGATATTTAAAACAAAAAAGTCGCCTATAACGGTCGTCTCTAAGCCCGATTCTCCTAAAAAAGAGCGTGTATCTGACGCAACATCTGAAGATTTGGGCGAAGCTGAAATTGTAGCTGAGGAAATCAACACCTTAGATGATGTTGAACTCTATTTCAAACAGCTAATATCTCCCAAACCTAGCGTTTTCAAAGGCTTAATTCGCGAAAAGGTTTGCGGCATCTGCGAAGATGTATCCAATTTGGTAAAATGTAAAAATTGCAATGGGATGTTCCATTTTGATTGCGTGAACCGAGCATTTGAAATAACAGATTCTGAAAAGCCATGTGTCGTTAAAGGAAGAAAGAAGAAGAGAAAGACTCTAAATGGTCGTAAATCTAACGAAAATGAAGAATCTGAAGACATCGTCGACGAACCGGCAAGCATGACAGTCGATGCAACCTTACTCGAATCTCAATTTGAGGCTACAATGAAGGAACTCATGGAGAAAGATACTAATCTAGAGAACTACGATTCATATTCTAGTGAAGAAGAAATAGATTGGACAGAAACTGTACCCGGAAAGTGCGAGGTTATCGACGTGAAACTCAAACGACGCGACCCGCCAATAGATGTCAGCAATTTCAAATGCCACAACTGCAGAAAATACGACAAGCCAATTTGTTTCGTTTGCAAGTCAGCAGTATCCAAAAACGGGGTTGAAATCCGTCAGAAATGTACCGTGGCACAATGCAATGTCTACTACCACCTAGAATGCCTAGACCACTGGCCTCAAACTCAGTTTCACTCTAGTGAGTGGTCGAGAACCAGGGTTGAGAAGGAATCGCTGACATGTCCCAGGCACGTTTGTCACACTTGTGTGTCAGATGATCCTAGAGGTTGTAAGACGCGGTTCAGTAGCGATAAGCTGGCTAAGTGTGTGCGATGTCCTGCGACTTACCACGCCTTTAATAAATGCCTTCCGGCTGGGACGCAGATATTGACTGCCTCGTTTATTATCTGTCCGAGGCATTATGAGCATAGGTGAGTGTATGTTTAAGTTTAACCGCGTTATATTGCATGTTACGTCAAACTAATTGTATTATGTTATAAGGGCGAGTTGGATTAAGCTCCGTTCAATAGTTTTGTTTATAAGTGTTACATATCCATTTATCCATCCTTTTATAATAGCGATAGTTCAACAATGCTCAAAATTAGCTAAATTTAGCTTTAATTATCTATTTAAACTATTATAATTATAAAATACTAGCAGCCCCCGCGAACTTCGTCTCGCCATATACTTTTATTTGCAACTATCTACATACAACATTTCATCGAAATCGAATTTTCCCGTGGAAGTATGAATTTGTCCGCGGTAAAAAGTAGCCTATGTTAGGGTTAGGATATTACATAACATTGACTCCCCTCCCCCCCCCCCCCGTCCCGTCCCCCCGTCCCTTACCCCAGTGACGCTTACCATGAAGTCTACATCGCATGCTGGCTAGCTGAGCGCGGTGAGCGACAACCTCTAGACTTTTTTCTAATCCTTGCATTTTTAAACTCGTGATATCTTCCGAATGAAATGTCCGAATTGAATAATTCAAAAAGTTATTAAAAGGTATTAAAGCCGTCTTGAATATAAAGTAATTTATTTTGATAAGGATTAATACCAAGGTACAAATGAAGACCCTTTCAAGAGGCGGCATATATAAATTAATATTTTAGAATAAAAAACTGCTTACTGTGACATAACTATAATATTTAGACATATGCTGTCGCGACATTTTTTGTAGATAATGATAAGTTCTGCAAAGTCGTAGTACATGATTTTGTTCTATCATCAATAGTTTTCGCAGCGCACGCGACGTAAGGAATTTTTCAGATCATTTTTTTACACCTCATGTTACATTATTGGAGTTTTAGTAGGGATCCCTAATTTTTTTTAAAATATAATATAGCCTATGTTACTCGGGGATAATGTAGCTTTCCAAAGGTGAAAGAATTTTTGAAATCGGTCCAGTAGTTTCGGACCCTATTCATTACAAACAAACATACAAACAAATCTTTCCTCTTTATAATATTAGTATAGATAATTAGGTTTGTTTGTTTGAATACATTAATCTGAGGAACCGCTCTGGTCCGATTAGAGAAATTATTTCAGTGTTGGATAGTACATTTATGAAGGTAGGAATTATGTATGATTACTCAATTTGATAACGTCTAGTATTAACATAACTAGCGCCTATCTGATCGAAAATCCACTATAAGATCCATAGATGAGTTTATGTATGAGAGCAAACAATTTACCCACTCAATATGACTTAAACGCCAGATACTCTCACGCTATAGTGACCCTTATGTCCATGTTTTTGGTCCACAGGCCCGGCAAAGTCCCGTGTCACGTGAACACCGGCTGGTGCTTTATATGTGCGTTGGGCGGGTCGTTGATCTGCTGTGAATATTGTCCTACGTCCTTCCACGCAGAGTGTCTCAATATCAAACCGCCTGAAGGTAAATTTAACTATATTTTAATTAGTTTCGTGAATTGTAGCATTTTTTTTATCTGTAGATAAAAAATACCACACTTTTTGAAATTGTAAATGTAAAATAAACTTTATTTTGGTTACTATTAAGTCAAACGTAACACATGACATGTGTTATGCTACAATAAAAAAAAAATGAATCTTTATAATTGAAACTTTATTCGATTATTTAATTTAATTAATCCCTGAAACAAAAATACATTGTATAGATTTAATAAACAAGGCAATTATTTTTTTCCCAGGAAATTACATGTGTGAGGATTGTGAGACGGGCCGGCTGCCTCTGTACGGGGAGATGGTGTGGGTGAAACTAGGACATTACAGGTAACTTGTTCAATCACCATTACATAGACAAAGTATAGAACTTTATTTCCATAGAAACACCACGATTTAAATGGATCTTGCATAAAAATATTAACTAAATAAATCATTAATAACCTTTCAACCTCCTCCGTGTTTATAACTCCTCTATGTAAATTATTACTTACTTATAACTTTAAATTCCATTAAAAATAGGTTACATTTAAATTTTAACATGAAAACAATTTTCATTTATTCCACTGTTTTCATGCTGGTGTTGAGAAGCGATTAGAACAATATAGATTTTATCTCTGTATACGTTTTACAGATTCAGTTGTTTTCAATGTTACAGAGAAAGAAGTAAATGAAATGAGAGTACTCGAATCTAAGTATGAAACCGGAATAAAAAAACGTTTTTTTAATTGTAAATAATAGTATGAAACATCTTCATTGAATATGTATATTTATATAATTGACATGACAACAACGATTAATTTTTATTTATCTATCTAATGTTTACTTTTCCCTTTAGATGGTGGCCCGGGGTAATTCTGCATCCGTCTGAGATCCCGGACAACATAATGGCGGTGAAGCACGGCCTGGGGGAGTTCGTGGTGCGCTTCTTTGGACAGTACGACCACTACTGGGTCAACCGGGGCCGCGTCTTCCCCTATCAAGAAGGTAATCAATAAATAAATAAAATAAATATTACTGGACAATTCACACAGCAACCCCGTGATATGATAAGCTTGTGTTTACAATGCTAGAACAGACTATATGAACAGCTTTACTGAAATATGTGAAATAAAATAAAGTCTAATAGCGTAATCCTCCGTTTACTCCCACTTGTCCTGTTGAGTAGTCCTGTTGACAGGACAACTGAGAAAAAAATTCCCAGTAGTTCTGTGACGTTTAGGACTATGCTTTACACCTGACTTTTATTCCCACGTGTTTTGTTCAGTAATTCTGTTGGTAATTTTTACGAATTAGTTTTGTCTAATTAAAAAACTTTACCTACCTATGTAAATGTACATAAGTAGGTAAAGTTTTTTAAATTCCATTATATACCATTGAATCCATTTATTCTTTGTGGAAAGTCGTGTACAGAGGATCATAAATAAGCTTTTGTTATAAACAATCTACTTTTTCAATGGTAGGTACAAAGATTATTTTATTTTATTTTACAATGTTAGGAAAACTAACAGCTATGCTTATATACAGGGCGTCCCACGGCCATGCCATCCCACTAAATTTCACATTAAATGTTAAAATTCATGGTCTTAATTTTATTTCTGACACTATGTTAGTTAGTAATAAAAATTCCTTATGATGAAGCCTTTCAATCGGTATGATAAAGCTAAATGATAATTATTTTTTTCGTGTAACGGGTTCGACTCCCGGTTCAACCATGTAATTATTTAAATATCTATGAATGCAGTTTAATTTGTTTTTAAAATTCAAATAATGTCTTCTTTCAGAAAAATGTTCTATCTACAATATTTAATGTACTTTCCCTCCATGTGGCATGGCCGTGGGACGCCCTGTATAATCAAATTAAGTTTAACATAACATGTCTAAGAACATTTATGATGCTTAGGGCTAATTATAAGTTTCCAAGTTTGTAGTTTATGTTACATATAGGTACTTGAATTTAATATTACATCATGTTACAATAATTATAAAAGGAACAAAAAACGTATTAACATAAAACAATCATAATTACTGTAATATTTTTGGAATACTTACACAAATCTGTAGAACATAAAAATTAAACAATACCTAATATTAAAAAAATAAAAAGAGTTTTGTTGTGTTTGTCACTAAAACTCTTTTGTGATTCAAATAATGCATGCAATTATCACTTGACAACTGATTGAAATAGTTTGAATCATAAAAAAATGTTGTTGTGACAAACATACAATTCTCACTTTTTCTATATTAATTATTACTCACAGGACAAGTGAGAATTATATTGTCATTTGTCCTGTTGACCGAACTACTGGGAATTTTTTTCTCAGTTGTCCTGTCAACAGGACTACTCAACAGGACAAGTGGGAGTAAACGTAATCCTCGATAGCGTATTGGTCGAAGACAATGTTAACGTTGATTTTGTAATTTTTATACCATTTTCTAATTATGTACTTTTTTTGTTTTCAGGTGATTCAGGCCGTGTGTCAGGTCAGAGGTCAAAGATCGATGCAGCCTTCACTACGGCTATGGAGCACGCACAAAGAGCTTACAGGATATTGAAGGGTAAGAATAATGTTCAAAGATTTGTTCTAGATATTTTGTAGTCATAATTCACAGTTGCTTGACGATCCATTCAACATCTAGCCCGTGGTTAAGTTAAGTTTCTAGCTTAAACTTGTGTTACATAAATACTTCGGAATTAAAGTCGAGTGTGCTCCTTCCCACTTAGCCAACACTCTCATATAAGTATAAATAATAATATTTAATTGAATTTATTAACTTCCAGACGCACAACCAGATGACGAAGAATCCCAGGAGATATCATCGTCTCTCCTCCCGCCACACTTCGTCAAACTAAAGTGCAACAAACCGACCGGGTCCTTACTGGGCCGCAAGGTGGAGGACCCCTCGCTGTCCCTCACGCAGTGCGAGTGCAACCCCGCCGACTGCGAGCCTTGTGGCGCCAACTCGCAGTGTCTCAATAGGTAACAACTAACGTGCAACAAACCGACCGGGTCCTTACTGGGCCGCAAGGTGGAGGACCCCTCGCTGTCCCTCACGCAGTGCGAGTGCAACCCCGCCGACTGCGAGCCTTGTGGCGCCAACTCGCAGTGTCTCAATAGGTAACAACTAACGTGCAACAAACCGACCGGGTCCTTACTGGGCCGCAAGGTGGAGGACCCCTCGCTGTCCCTCACGCAGTGCGAGTGCAACCCCGCCGACTGCGAGCCTTGTGGCGCCAACTCGCAGTGTCTCAATAGGTAACAACTAACGTGCAACAAACCGACCGGGTCCTTACTGGGCCGCAAGGTGGAGGACCCCTCGCTGTCCCTCACGCAGTGCGAGTGCAACCCCGCCGACTGCGAGCCTTGTGGCGCCAACTCGCAGTGTCTCAATAGGTAACAACTAACGTGCAACAAACCGACCGGGTCCTTACTGGGCCGCAAGGTGGAGGACCCCTCGCTGTCCCTCACGCAGTGCGAGTGCAACCCCGCCGACTGCGAGCCTTGTGGCGCCAACTCGCAGTGTCTCAATAGGTAACAACTAACGTGCAACAAACCGACCGGGTCCTTACTGGGCCGCAAGGTGGAGGACCCCTCGCTGTCCCTCACGCAGTGCGAGTGCAACCCCGCCGACTGCGAGCCTTGTGGCGCCAACTCGCAGTGTCTCAATAGGTAACAACTAACGTGCAACAAACCGACCGGGTCCTTACTGGGCCGCAAGGTGGAGGACCCCTCGCTGTCCCTCACGCAGTGCGAGTGCAACCCCGCCGACTGCGAGCCTTGTGGCGCCAACTCGCAGTGTCTCAATAGGTAACAACTAACGTGCAACAAACCGACCGGGTCCTTACTGGGCCGCAAGGTGGAGGACCCCTCGCTGTCCCTCACGCAGTGCGAGTGCAACCCCGCCGACTGCGAGCCTTGTGGCGCCAACTCGCAGTGTCTCAATAGGTAACAACTAACGTGCAACAAACCGACCGGGTCCTTACTGGGCCGCAAGGTGGAGGACCCCTCGCTGTCCCTCACGCAGTGCGAGTGCAACCCCGCCGACTGCGAGCCTTGTGGCGCCAACTCGCAGTGTCTCAATAGGTAACAACTAACGTGCAACAAACCGACCGGGTCCTTACTGGGCCGCAAGGTGGAGGACCCCTCGCTGTCCCTCACGCAGTGCGAGTGCAACCCCGCCGACTGCGAGCCTTGTGGCGCCAACTCGCAGTGTCTCAATAGGTAACAACTAACGTGCAACAAACCGACCGGGTCCTTACTGGGCCGCAAGGTGGAGGACCCCTCGCTGTCCCTCACGCAGTGCGAGTGCAACCCCGCCGACTGCGAGCCTTGTGGCGCCAACTCGCAGTGTCTCAATAGGTAACAACTAACGTGCAACAAACCGACCGGGTCCTTACTGGGCCGCAAGGTGGAGGACCCCTCGCTGTCCCTCACGCAGTGCGAGTGCAACCCCGCCGACTGCGAGCCTTGTGGCGCCAACTCGCAGTGTCTCAATAGGTAACAACTAACGTGCAACAAACCGACCGGGTCCTTACTGGGCCGCAAGGTGGAGGACCCCTCGCTGTCCCTCACGCAGTGCGAGTGCAACCCCGCCGACTGCGAGCCTTGTGGCGCCAACTCGCAGTGTCTCAATAGGTAACAACTAACGTGCAACAAACCGACCGGGTCCTTACTGGGCCGCAAGGTGGAGGACCCCTCGCTGTCCCTCACGCAGTGCGAGTGCAACCCCGCCGACTGCGAGCCTTGTGGCGCCAACTCGCAGTGTCTCAATAGGTAACAACTAACGTGCAACAAACCGACCGGGTCCTTACTGGGCCGCAAGGTGGAGGACCCCTCGCTGTCCCTCACGCAGTGCGAGTGCAACCCCGCCGACTGCGAGCCTTGTGGCGCCAACTCGCAGTGTCTCAATAGGTAACAACTAACGTGCAACAAACCGACCGGGTCCTTACTGGGCCGCAAGGTGGAGGACCCCTCGCTGTCCCTCACGCAGTGCGAGTGCAACCCCGCCGACTGCGAGCCTTGTGGCGCCAACTCGCAGTGTCTCAATAGGTAACAACTAACGTGCAACAAACCGACCGGGTCCTTACTGGGCCGCAAGGTGGAGGACCCCTCGCTGTCCCTCACGCAGTGCGAGTGCAACCCCGCCGACTGCGAGCCTTGTGGCGCCAACTCGCAGTGTCTCAATAGGTAACAACTAACGTGCAACAAACCGACCGGGTCCTTACTGGGCCGCAAGGTGGAGGACCCCTCGCTGTCCCTCACGCAGTGCGAGTGCAACCCCGCCGACTGCGAGCCTTGTGGCGCCAACTCGCAGTGTCTCAATAGGTAACAACTAACGTGCAACAAACCGACCGGGTCCTTACTGGGCCGCAAGGTGGAGGACCCCTCGCTGTCCCTCACGCAGTGCGAGTGCAACCCCGCCGACTGCGAGCCTTGTGGCGCCAACTCGCAGTGTCTCAATAGGTAACAACTAACGTGCAACAAACCGACCGGGTCCTTACTGGGCCGCAAGGTGGAGGACCCCTCGCTGTCCCTCACGCAGTGCGAGTGCAACCCCGCCGACTGCGAGCCTTGTGGCGCCAACTCGCAGTGTCTCAATAGGTAACAACTAACGTGCAACAAACCGACCGGGTCCTTACTGGGCCGCAAGGTGGAGGACCCCTCGCTGTCCCTCACGCAGTGCGAGTGCAACCCCGCCGACTGCGAGCCTTGTGGCGCCAACTCGCAGTGTCTCAATAGGTAACAACTAACGTGCAACAAACCGACCGGGTCCTTACTGGGCCGCAAGGTGGAGGACCCCTCGCTGTCCCTCACGCAGTGCGAGTGCAACCCCGCCGACTGCGAGCCTTGTGGCGCCAACTCGCAGTGTCTCAATAGGTAACAACTAACGTGCAACAAACCGACCGGGTCCTTACTGGGCCGCAAGGTGGAGGACCCCTCGCTGTCCCTCACGCAGTGCGAGTGCAACCCCGCCGACTGCGAGCCTTGTGGCGCCAACTCGCAGTGTCTCAATAGGTAACAACTAACGTGCAACAAACCGACCGGGTCCTTACTGGGCCGCAAGGTGGAGGACCCCTCGCTGTCCCTCACGCAGTGCGAGTGCAACCCCGCCGACTGCGAGCCTTGTGGCGCCAACTCGCAGTGTCTCAATAGGTAACAACTAACGTGCAACAAACCGACCGGGTCCTTACTGGGCCGCAAGGTGGAGGACCCCTCGCTGTCCCTCACGCAGTGCGAGTGCAACCCCGCCGACTGCGAGCCTTGTGGCGCCAACTCGCAGTGTCTCAATAGGTAACAACTAACGTGCAACAAACCGACCGGGTCCTTACTGGGCCGCAAGGTGGAGGACCCCTCGCTGTCCCTCACGCAGTGCGAGTGCAACCCCGCCGACTGCGAGCCTTGTGGCGCCAACTCGCAGTGTCTCAATAGGTAACACTAACGTGCAACTTCTTCTTTTTTTATTTTTGGCGAAAGTGATTGGCTATTGGGGTTTTGCCGTCAACAGCCCATGTCAAAACTGAGGAGTCAACGTGCAACTAAAGTGCGACAAACATGTTGACTCCTCAGTTTTGATACAGATACAGATACTTTATTAATAACAAATAAGTTACATAAGTTAACATGGGCTGTTGACAGCAAAACACTAATGGCCAGTCACGTTCGCCAAAAATAAAAGAAGAAGACTCCCCCAGTCCCTATATCATAGAACCTAGTATAGTAAAACCATTTCTGAACTGAACGCCCCTCCACCGCGGTTACACGTACATGCAAAAAGGTGTATAGATACAACACACATAAATTGATCTTTGTCATTGGATGTTCAATAACGTATAAGCAAACGGTATCACTTTGACAGACAGATGAGCCAATGTTACAGTAAAGTTGTAGCACGCACACAAGTATATTGATGCAATAAGTATTTCCTCTCACACGTTGAAATTATCACGGTTTTGTGGAGGGGAGTTCATTTTTAAATTGGATCATCTATACATACCTGTCTCTCTGTGTGACTCTCCTAGCTGCTAATGAGTCTGAAATGGTGGCACTCCTAGACCGGATGGAACGGATCAGCATGGAGTTGGGACTTGCCATAAATAGGTCCAAAACGAAGGTCATGGTGGTTGATAGAACCGGAAAGTTGGAACTCACTGGCGCATTAAATCTAGAAATAGTTCAGAACTTTATCTACCTGGGTTCCAACATCAGCAATGATGGTTCTTGTGAGAAGGAGGTGCGCAGAAGAATTGGCATGGCCAAAGGAGCCATATCCCAGCTTGAGAAAGTATGGAGAGATCGGAACATATCCGTAAAAACCAAAACAAAACTGGTACGGACACTAGTTTTTTCGATCTTTTCGTATGGCGCTGAGACGTGGACACGGACACTTAAAGCAGCAGACCGTAAACGCATTGACGCTTTCGAGATGTGGTGCTGGAGAAAGATGCTCCGTATCCCCTGGACAGCATTTCGGACTAACGTCTCCATACTGCGTGAACTGAAGATCTCTACGCGACTGTCATCTGAGTGCCTTCGTAGAGTCCTGGAATACTTCGGTCACATAGCCAGAAAGGACGGTGACAACCTGGAAAAGCTCATCGTGACCGGAAAAGTAGATGGAAGAAGGCCTCGAGGACGCAGCCCCATACGTTGGTCCGACCAGATCCGTACCACTCTTGATTCTACAATGCATAACGCCCTTCACACCGCCGGGGACAGAAAATGCTGGAAGAAGATCGTGTGGGAGAAAATTACGCATAAGGGCGGTCACGACCCTCAGCACTGAGGAAAACGAAGCAAGGAGGAGGAGGGGAGGATACATACCTGTAAGACAACAATTAGTGTAGAGCTTACCACAGAGCTAGTAGATGTTGTATGAATTGTCCAGTAATATTTATTTATTTATATATTTTAACAAATGTGTGTTGTCCAGGGTGTTGCTGACGGAGTGCGGTCCCACGTGCCGCGCGGGCGAGCGCTGCCACAACCGCGCGTTCGAGCGGCGCCTGTACCCGCGCCTCGCGCCCTACCGCGCCACGCACCGCGGCTGGGGACTCAAGACTCTAGACGATATCAAAGCAGGTCGATATTTTATCTTTTTTTTCTTTTTTTTTGTTAGCCTATGGTATCCCATTGTAGGGCAAAGGCCTCCCCCATGTCCTTCCATTTGCGTATGACCGGGGATGGTGGGATGCTGCAAAGGACCGGGACAAATGGAAGGACATATTTTATCTTATTAATAAAAAAATCCTTTATTATTTTTTTATTCCCGCCTAGTTGCCTGGCAGAGATCGCTGTCAAAGATAAAGCCACCCATTGGACCCAATGTTTTATAAAACTGTTTTACTTGTAATTATTTAATTTTGATGTAAACCAAGTGTATTTGATTTTACTATAAAAACTGTCGTGGTTTGATAAATTCATGTTGAGCTAAATGTATTTGTGATTCCTTGAAATTTATGTTTGTCAAATTATTTAGATAGATGCTAGATGTTGCTGTGTAAATTGTCCAACTGTATTTATTTATTTATTTTTTTTAGAAAAAGAAGTAATTTACATGGACGAGTTATAAATACATAGTTATAAAATTATTAAGTTTTTTCTCACGTGTCCATGTAAATATTTGTGTTTCTATGGAAATAAAATTATAGACCTTGACTTTGAGGTCGGCATAATTTTAAAGGTTATTTTTTATTCGTTTTCCAGGGCAATTCGTGATAGAATACGTGGGAGAGTTGATAGACGAAAAGGAGTTCCAGTGGAGGATGAAGAGGAAGCACGAGATCAGAGACGAGAACTTCTACTTCCTCACCCTGGACAAGGAGCGGATGATCGATGCCGGACCCAAGGGGAATTTAGCGAGGTCAGTACATATTTTCTCTTTCCATCCCAAGGTTGCCTGGAAGAGATTGCTGTTAGTGATAAGGCCGCCCATTGTGTCACTGTTATGTATCTGTTTCTCTTATGTATAATGTATAAAATGTTACAATAAAGCTATTTGTATTGTATTGTATTTTATCATCATCATCATCACGCCTATTTACGTTCCCACTGCTGGGACACAGAGACTTCTCTCTTGACCAGAGAGATTGGGCTTAAATTCACCATGATCCACACTGGCCAAATGACTGTTGGTGTATGATATAGGTCCTTGCAAATTATTCAAAGTTCTCAGAACCTGCCGATTTCCTCACGATGTTTGCCTTCACGGTAAGAGCATGTGTTTTGCATACGCACATATATTTTTCAAGAAGGAAAATCCAGAGGTGCTCAGCGTTCCTTAGATTAGCGCAAGGAATCAATCGATTACACCATATAATATTAGTATACATTGTATTTTATTAAGTTATTGATTGATAGCTTAAACATAAATTTATTTATTTTATAAAATCACAATTGATAAACTTTTATTGGCTTTATGTTTAAGCTATCAATCAATAACTGTACGTATTGTGTTGTTTTAGGTTTATGAACCACTGTTGTGAACCGAACTGTGAAACGCAGAAGTGGACTGTGCTGGGAGATGTTAGAGTTGGACTGTTCGCTTTAAAAGATATCAAGGCGGTATGTATTAGTATTTACATTATTTATTTATTAATTGGTTGCTTATGTGGTACATTAGTTTTTTGCTCTTTTCAACATAAGCCCCATTGGGATGTTTTAACATTTTTGTATTTAAACAAAAGCAATTTAAAATAATGTCATATTGTTCCAAGATCGAATAATACATTATTTTAAGTAAATATTTAGATTAGCATCTAAAGATATATATTTGCCTTCACCGTTGAGCATGTACATTTTTCAAGAAGAAAAATCCAGAGTTTGACCACATCCTTCGGAATGAAAGTCGCCTGTGCTCCCACTAAGCCAACATCCTATAAATTTATTTGTCATAATGTTTTGTATTTCAGAATAGCGAAGTAACGTTCAACTACAACCTGGAGTGCTCGGGCATCGAGAAGAAACGTTGTCTGTGCGGCGCAGCGCGCTGCGCCGGCTACATCGGGGCCAAGCCTAAACAACCGGTGAGATACTGTAGCTAGCAGGCAAAGCAACCGTAATAGTTATCTGAAAAATATATTGATAGATATAGACATACATTTTATGACTACTTAGAAACACACCTAAAAATACATATAAGCCGCGCACTTAAAGAATTGATCTGGGTGTCTGGGTGTTATATATGTATAATAAAAAATATCTATCTATGTATGTATATTATATTAAGTTTATCAGAAATATAGCACCCGTAACACAAGCTTCGAGCTTGCCACGGGGCTAGATGTAGCTGTGTAAAATTGTCCAGTAATATTTATCTATAAATGGCGTCCGCTCGCATGCGTTCTCGCTCACTCTCTATCGCTGTCTATACTTTTATCCTTGTTTTGCCAATCGTACCATACGTACCCGCCGCCATTTTCAAATCAATTTTCTATCTGCGCGGGTTATACTACACTTTTTACAATTTATTATTTTTATTTATTTATTTACAACTTAATCACAAAAATATAAACAAAATAATACTTAAAGAAAACAATATATGCTCGAATATATTTATAAACAAACATTTTCATAAATGTTTCGTATTTTTAAGAAAATACTTTTCCATCAGCTTTGTGTACCTCCTTGTAATCTTTTAGTTTGACTAACAATGGAAATGATAATTAGGAGTGTTAATTAATTCAAGACCAGTTAAGTAGCTTTATTTTTTATTCACAGAATGAATCACAAACAAAGAAAAACGGAATAACCGGTAAAAGAAAATACACAAAACGGAAAGACACAGAAGGTTCACCATCCACAAGTAAAAACAAGGCAAAACGACCCTTGGGTCGACCACGCAAGGAAAAATCACCCAAAGAACTAACTGAAATAGAAAAAGACCTATTAATCATCAAAAGTGCTACTCCTAATAGTGACGAATCTACACCACAGAGTGAAGATGATAAGAAAATAGACTCTAAATTAACCACAGAAAGTCAGATTTCGAATGACACTAAAGAAGAAAGTAGCACTATTATCCCCGTAATAAATGGACTAATATCAAACAAAGATAAAGTTCTAAAAACTAAATTAGACCCCAATTCTACTGAAGAAGTCAAAATAAATGGCATAGAAACTAAACTACAAAGGATAATGAACTCTTTAGAAGAGGGGAGCAAACCTGTAAAAAGAAAAGCTACGAACGATGAAGTTATATCAAATAGTGAACCTTGTGCTAAAAGACTTAAGAGTGATAAAAGAATAGAAGTTGGTGATTGAAGTGTATTCTATGTGCGTTTGAAAAACGAAGCGACTGTAACAAAATGGAGGCAAGGGGACGCCATATTGGAAATATGGCTTCTAATAAAAATGCCATTAAAAACTATGAATAGACAGTTGTTGATTGTTAAGTAATTGACTAAAATTAAAATCATATTTGTTTATATATGTTTATTATTAACAGCAGATTAACTTAAACTTTAAAGTGATATGGTGTACTATTCTGAGATACTTAATCTGGTCTCATGCTAATCTTTCTCTATCTGATATGTATACAGTAAAATTTCTTGTATAGCATGGGCATTAGTAAGTGCTAATGCATGTTGTATAATCACATAGATTTTTACCTTATTTTGTTTCTATTGAATCACTTTGATAATGCTGTCAATTAAAATAACTAATATTTAATAATTTAGATGTTACTACCATAATGAATCATACTGCCTTGAAAAGTACATTTAGTTTTATAATTAGTATCCAATTATGTTATCTAGATCTTGTATCAATCATTAAGTTTTTTTCACATAGCATTAGTTCAAAATTTATTTTGAAAACCTAGTTCTTAATTAAGATTGTATAAATATCTGTAATTCTATTTGTAAAAAAAATTACTACCTAGTTCTAGATCAACCACAATGCCTATTAGACTAGTGGTTTTAAATCAAATAGTGTCATATTGGTATGTGTATAGGGTCGGAAATCATAGTTTTTTTAACGATTAAGAATATTTAATGCCAAATCCTTTGTATTGTGTAGCTTAGTTTAGTTTTAAGTTGACACGAAAAACTGAAACTAAAATCATTATAAATCATTCTGAAATATCAACATACCTTAAATTTAAAATATAAATGTTTTGTCACACTTCAAAATAATTATTAGATATCAATTAAAATAAACACAACTGTACCTACCTTGTAATATATGCGGAAACATGATATTTCCGGATAAATTTTCGCAAATTACGAACACGATGTTTATATTTTCATTTCTAAGGCATTCTTAAATCACAATCATGGTGTCACCTGAAATGCTTTTGTACATAAACTTAGCTGTAACATACCGCGTCCTTATGTAAGACAAGTGGGCGTGTACAATGTGAATAATGTAACAAGGATCTAAGACTCGGTTTTATAAAATATACAAAATATTTACTTAATTTTGTAGTTTGGTTTTTGGGTTTGATAAATCGATAGGCGTTTACTTTAACCACGATTTTACTTTGAGTTTCCCCAAAATTTCCTCCTTGAAATCACAGGATCAAAGTTTCAAGCGCCATCTATATAGAGTGAAAATCAGTCATCTTATTGGCGAGAGTCGTTGCGTTTCCGATCCACGGTCTAAAATTTGTACCTAAAGCACTTAGTCAATCCAAGGACCCTTTTATAATTAATGGGAACCGTTTTCACGTAGGTACTTTTCCATAGGAAACAATAAGGCCATGTTAACGCCATAAGTTAATGTAACCCCAAAATAGGATCAAATTATAGTGAAAGAGTATAAGGTGAAGCGAGTGAATTGAAGGAAAGAAAGAAGAAAAAAAAATTGCGTGGTGGAATATTGTGTGGTCGGGATATTAATATCTATATGATACAAGTAGCTTTGAGCGGAAATAACTGACTCAATGGAAAGAAGTATTGTTCAACAATATTTATTAGTTATTTCCAGTTTTTGCAGGTTATATAAAATCCCTACTTAGTAATTATTATTAGGTACCTACCTATATTATATTACGTTGGTAGTAGGTAGGTAATTGGTCTCATTATCATTACTATTTATTTTTTCTGCCACCATATAAAATAATTATACAAGTTACTTACCTACTTTACCTAAGTAGGTAGGTATAAAACAAGTGCCTTAAATAAAGCCAATCGGATTAAATCACATCCAATCTAGTAAAACAATTCTCCCGGGGCACCTTGTAACCGCCATGGTTTCCTTGAATTAACTCAAACGATCACGCATAAGGCTCAGAGTACCTTGTACCTACGATATTACTATTCATACTTTTGGGTAAGGTTAAGGTTTTTAGGGTTCGGTAGTCGATTCTAATTAAAATTAATTTTAAATATCTATCTATGTATGTATATTCTATTAAATATATCGGAAATCTAGCACCCGTAACACAAGCTTAGAGCTTATCACGGGGCTAGATGTCGCTGTGTAAAATTGTCCAGTAATATTTATTATTATATTTTATTTATTTATATAGATATTATATTACTTTTGTATATTATTACAACTGGGCTAAGATCTCCTTTTTGCATCAAGCATTGCTTAGCAGAACCCTCATAATTCCTCTCGCGCTTGACCATGGGACTCACGCTATGGCTCGCGTAAGAGGGCGGGTTTGCTCAAGCGGCGATAATAGTCCGTCATTCGAGCATGGCTACTGTTATTGCTAACTTTGGACAAAGGTCACAGATCTTTAATTGGTAGGTTTAGGTAGGTAGTTTCTTACTCTAAGCAAAGGTCCTGCGACGCTTGCTTGAAGGTTGCGGGTTCGAGCCCGGCTCAGGACAACTGCTAGTATGGCAGATATTTGTTCCTGGTGCACTTGGAGATCAAATTTACCTTTTCTATCAAATATCTAGTTGATATCTCTTACCCATTATAATGTACAAGCTCTAGTAGGTCCAGCTCAAGTATTTATTCAATTTAATAATAAATAATGCAACAAATGCTCCATTACAAGTTATAAACAAATCACTTAGAGAAAAGTTCCCATTATTCCTATTAAAAGCCAACCCAGTTCGTAACTGAAAGCACTTAGATTAAGCTCAAAACCAACAGATGCCTCGCGCGGCGTCACCGAGCGAAACTTAATTAGTTATTGTCGGCAAACTACTTGTGACACAACTGAGGAGAGTTACTAAAGGTGCTGTTTTAGAAGAAAACTTAGCGAAAACTTTTACAATACCTACCTACCTGTTGTTACCTAATTATTGTTATTCTTTTGAGATAAATAAATTTCTTAGGCTATAACTGACGTCAGCTTATTCTGCGCCGATAACAATAAAAAAGATTCACCCAAATCGGTTGGCGTTATTTAAAGAGCTTCCCACAATAAATACACACAAATACAACAATACTACATTCAATTTGAAAAAGTAAGCACGACGTAGGTAGTTGACCGACAACGTAGGACCTAAATTTATATTCGTCCATTTGTTGCGCACATAGATACCTACTAAATGCAAATTATGAGACTTATTCTAGAGAAATTTAAGAATCAATGTAAAATTAAATGTAAAATTAGGTACCTACTTAATGTATTCTTTGAAACCCCACCTTTACCCCAAAACGCCATCAGCAAAGTTCGATCGCCGACCTTACCCGAGTTCCAATAAGATTATGTTGTTTCAGTAGATTATCTGGAATTCGATCGTCCGACAACAGTGGCTATCGCTTGTTTAGTTAGCTGTATTGAAGCTTCAACCCTGAGCGCTGTCATGGCTATCATTTTGTAGATTACTAGCGATCCGCCCTCGCTTCGCGTCGGGTAGGTACTTAATAACAATTACCTATACACATTTCCCATGAATAACAGTACCTATTAAAAACTGCAATAAGATCTGTTGCAGATTATGCTTCCGTCTTTGTACTAAGCCGTGTTGGCTAAGTTTGACCACAAGGTATTTTAAACCCCGCTGCGCATTTTAGAATTTACTTCTTGTACCTATTGATAAAATGTGCGCTTTAACGGTGAAGGCAAATATTATGAGGAATAACCGGAATGTTCTGAGAACTTTAAAGTGTTTGAGATGTGCCATTCACCAAACCGCACATGGCTAGCGTGAAGACTATAAAATCGTTAGTTTGTTCTTGTCATTAATTTTACTTGTGGCGCGCCGCGCCACTTGCTACGTGCACCGAATACCAGTCAGACGACATTCCGGACCTGCACCCCGCTCCCCGCGACCGGACCCGCGCTCCCCGCTGCCCGCTCCCCGCTGCCGCCTGCGCTGGCGCGGGGGTTCACACACGCCAGTGGACCGCCTCGCTATCGCCACTCGCTTACTTTATCCGCGTCTCGCTTTGTAATCTATCACGCCTAGTTAAATTCTATTATTGTATTGCTTTTATCTTCCATTAAATTCATTCTTTCATTCTCACAACAACGTATTTCTTTATTCTCGCATCAGTTCTAACTTTCTTCAGCTTACGTAATAACTCACCTTCAGCAACCTTCTAGATTAGGAAATAGGTAGGTAGTTAACTTCTACGCCTATCTACATTATAATATGGTAAGGGTTATAACTACACCCGACGCCATATAACTGGTGACCCCGCAAAACGAAGATTTTTGGTGAGTTTCAAGAACAAAGGATTTGACCAACGGAACTTTCGAGAACATTTGTTCGGACAACCAGTACGGAACGTTCGAGAAGATTTTTTTTCGGACTTTGGAATTTTGTTCGAGAAGAATTTGGAGTAAAGAGCGGTGAGCTACATTATTTATTTTAGTGGATACTTATTTGTGATATATTGGCGATGTCAGTTTCGGGTGAGAATACCGGCGCTCAGCCGGTTGGCACCGAAATTCTCAGAGTTGGCGTACGTGTGCCGCTATTTTGGCCAGAGGAGCCCGCCCTATGGTTCGCCCAGGTTGAAAGCCAATTTACCCTGTCAAAAATAACTACAGATGATACGAAATTTTGTTATCTTGTTTCACAACTAGATCATCAGTATGCCGCGGAAGTCAAAGATATTATTACGAACCCGCCTTTAACTGATAAATACACAAAACTAAAACAAGAATTAATTAAACGACTTTCAGCATCGCAAGAAAAGAGGGTAAAGCAGCTGCTGATGCACGAAGAGCTTGGTGACAGAAAACCTTCGCAATTTCTGCGCCATCTTCAAGGCCTCGCTGGTCCAGCCGTTCCGCACGAGTTCCTGTCTACGATTTGGTCCAGCCGGTTACCGGCGACTATCCAGACAGTTATAGCGAGCCAGGTAGACTTACCTCTAGATAAATTAGCTGATTTGGCAGACAAAGTGCACGAGATAGCCCCAGCAACTCCTCAAGTGGCTAGTGCGTCATGGGCAGGACCACAATCATCATCATCATCACCTTATGATGATTTGTCAAGGCAAGTAGCAGAACTTACTAAGCAAGTCGCAATGCTAACTAAGCATGTAGCTGACGGTGGACGATCGCGCTCGCAGAACCGGAATGACCGTAACTCCAACGGACGTAGCTCACGCTCACACTCCCGCCGCCGATTCAAACAACCACCTGCGGACTGTCCTCATTGTTTCTACCACTACAACTATGGTGCGCAAGCTAACAAATGTAAGGATCCCTGCACTTTCAAGTCTTCGGAAAACTACAAAGGCAGTCGCAAGTAGCGGCCAACGACTGCCCATCTGCTTCTACAGGCCGTATCTTCGTCACTGATCGCGCTTCGAAAATGCAGTTCCTTGTGGACACTGGTTCCGACCTGTGTGTTTTCCCGCGGTTAGCTGTCAAAACGCCCTGTTCTAAGTCGAAGTTTACTTTGTCTGCTGCAAACAACTCTGTCATCCACACGTATGGACTTACACAGCTGCGCCTGGATCTAGGTCTTCGACGAGACTTCACCTGGAACTTCACGATCGCCGATATCTCTAAACCTATCATCGGGATCGACTTCTTGAGTTTCTTTGGTTTGTTGGTGGACTGCAAAAACCAACGACTCGTCGATGGCGTCACTTTACTTACAGTAAATGCCTTATCTTCCATTTCACCTGACGACACTGCATCCATCAAGGCTGTGACTGGTGAATCGGAATTTCATTTACTGCTGCGAGAATTTCCTGAGATTACCAGACCTGCAGGTATTCTTTCTCCTCCTAAACACAATACTATGCACTTCATCAAGACAACACCTGGTCCTCCAGTAGCTTGCAAGGCCCGACGTCTGGATCCTGTTCGACTTCAAGCTGCTAAGAAGGAGTTTGAAGACATGGTAGCTAGTGGTGTGGCTAGACGTTCTAAAAGCCCTTGGTCTTCTGCACTACATCTGGTGAAGAAGAAGGATGACGGATGGAGACCCTGTGGTGACTACCGCGCTCTAAACGCTAGGACTGTACCTGACAGGTACCCGGTACGTCACATTCAAGATTTTTCGCAGCAGCTCTCTGGATGTACTTTGTTTTCTACGGTAGACCTCGTCAAAGCGTACAACCAGATCAAGGTAAACCCTGATGATGTACCTAAGACTGCGCTGATTACGCCATTCGGCCTTTTTGATTTCGAACAAATGACCTTCGGCCTTCGAAACGCAGCACAGACGTTCCAGCGCTTCATCGACGAAGTACTCCTAGGTCTGGACTTCTGCTACGGATACATAGACGATATTCTTATATTTTCTCGGAGCCATGCTGAACACAAGAAGCACTTACGCCAGCTGTTTGAACGCCTGAAGCAATATGGTGTTCTGATCAACTCTGCTAAGTGTGTGCTGGGAAAGTCTGAAGTTACGTTCTTGGGATACAGCGTTTCAGCTAAAGGTACGAAGCCGTTGGACTCCAAGGTTGAAGCAATCCAGGACTACACTTTTCCCAAGACCGTCAAGGAACTTCGCCGTTTTCTAGGAATGCTAAATTTTTATCGCCGTTTCATTCCAAATGCAGCTGAACTTCAAGCCCCGCTGAATTCCTTACTTGCTGGTCCTAAGGTGAAAGGATCACACCCTGTGGAGATGACACCAGATCTGTTGCAAGTGTTCGAGAACTGTAAGACTTCACTTTCGCAGGCAGCTCTTTTAGCTCATCCTGATTTTACTGCAGATCTCGCAATCGTCACGGACGCCTCTGACGTCTCACTTGGTGCTGTCTTGCAGCAACGTAAGAAGAATAACGCAGATTGGGAACCGCTTGGATTCTTTTCTCGAAAACTATCTAGCTCTCAAGTCAAGTATAGCCCTTATGATCGCGAACTACTCGCCGTGTACGAAGCCATCAAGCACTTCCGGCATATGATCGAGGCGAGGACTTTCACGATCCTCACCGATCATAAGCCTCTCATCTACGCATTCTCACGCTGCAAAGAGAAATGTTCTCCACGTCAGTACCGTCACTTGGATTTTATAGCTCAATTTTCGACAGACATCAAGTACATACCAGGAAAGGAGAATGTAGTCGCCGATGCTTTATCTCGAGTCGAAGAAATCTCAGTCATAGACTACCGAGCTCTTGCACGAAGTCAGGAGACAGATCCAGAACTGCAAGGCTTGCTGAAGAATGGCTCTAGTCTGACACTCCAGAAGGTACAATCTGCACTCTGTGACTTACCAATTTTCTGTGATCTTTCCAATGGACAGCCGAGACCATACATTACTCCTGAGTTCCGAAAACCTGTTTTCGTCATGGTACACCAGCTTCACCATCCTGGAAACGCAGCTACAGTGCGACTGGCTACCCAACGCTTCGTGTGGCCAGGGATTCGTAGAGATTGTAGAGAGTGGACAAGGCAATGCTTGCAATGCCAACAATCTAAAATTACCCGTCATACCAAATCTCCTTTATCATCTTTCCTCACTCCGTCTGCGAGGTTTTCCCACATCCATCTCGACCTCGTGGGCCCGTTACCTTTATCTTCTGATTACAGGTACTGTCTTACCGTCATCGACCGTTATACTCGATGGCCTGAGGCAGTTCCGCTCAAGGACATCACAGCCGAGACGTGTGCTGCTGCCCTGGTTTCCACCTGGATCGCCAGGTTCGGTTGCCCTGCCCGGGTGACCACAGACCGTGGTCGCCAGTTCGAGAGCCAGCTCTTCAAGTCCCTCGCCGCCATGGTTGGTGCGCGCCACTTCCGCACCACTGCTTACCACCCTGCTGCGAACGGGATCGTCGAGCGACTCCACCGACAACTCAAAGCAGCCATCATGTGTCACGCCTCTTCACAGTGGACCGAAGCACTTCCACTGGTTCTCCTGGGGATGCGCAGCGCCTGGAAAGAAGATCTCCAGTCGTCGGCAGCTGAACTCGTCTATGGCGAGCCTCTACGCATACCAGGCCAATTTCTTTCTCCATCAGATGACTCTCTCTCTGATGACATAACTCAATATTCATCTCGCTTTCGAGCTCATATACAAAAGCTCGTTCCTCGTCCTACTTCATGGCATACCTCTTCGCCATTCTTTGTACCTAGAGACCTCAACTCTTCTTCGCACGTATTTCTACGTCAAGATCTCGTGCGACGTTCACTGCAACCGCCATACGCCGGCCCTTACCGAGTCATCAAGCGACAGCCTAAATACTTCACCATCGACGTCAAAGGCAAGAACACCAACGTCAGTGTCGACAGGCTGAAGCCAGCGTACATGGCCAGAGAAGCACCAGAGCCTAGAACAGTCCCTGATACCGTCCCAGTTCTAGGTGACGAACCAGAAACCATACCAACGGTCGTGGTAGACTCCACTCCAGACCAGGATGTGCGGAGAACCCGCAGTGGCAGAAGAGTCCGGTTTCCTGATTTTTATCGACCGTAGTCACGGTCTGGGAAGGGGGAATATGTGGCGCGCCGCGCCACTTGCTACGTGCACCGAATACCAGTCAGACGACATTCCGGACCTGCACCCCGCTCCCCGCGACCGGACCCGCGCTCCCCGCTGCCCGCTCCCCGCTGCCGCCTGCGCTGGCGCGGGGGTTCACACACGCCAGTGGACCGCCTCGCTATCGCCACTCGCTTACTTTATCCGCGTCTCGCTTTGTAATCTATCACGCCTAGTTAAATTCTATTATTGTATTGCTTTTATCTTCCATTAAATTCATTCTTTCATTCTCACAACAACGTATTTCTTTATTCTCGCATCAGTTCTAACTTTCTTCAGCTTACGTAATAACTCACCTTCAGCAACCTTCTAGATTAGGAAATAGGTAGGTAGTTAACTTCTACGCCTATCTACATTATAATATGGTAAGGGTTATAACTACACCCGACGCCATATACTCATGCCGTATATCCTTTAATTAAGAAAATGTAACATTGGCCAAGTTTTTTCTGTCTATGTACTCAACTCCCATTGCAATATCACCCAATTACATGACATTTCCGGTTTACGGCAAAATTCCAATATCCAGTCTCGTTCGCTACAATGTAAAAGAAGAAGGATTGTTTCAGAGAATATAATCACTACGTTATATTTAGTTATTTATTAGTTTCGTTACAAAATTTCGGGTCATAAATAATACGAAACCGTATATATAAGTATGAGCCCGTAAGTAAATTATTACCAGTGTTTATAAGGTTATAATGAGGTTAGTTATACCTAATACATATTTAAATTAAGAGCTGTAGATTTTGTAACAAATAAATAAATATTTATATACCAATTGCTGGGACACGCGGACTTCTTTAGAGAGATAAACCCTCAATTCACTAAGCTGGCCAAGTGTGGGTTAGTAAATATCACATGAACTTCAAACTTCAAAGTTCTTAGAAAATTCCAGTTTCCTCGCGATGTTTGCCTTTACCGTGTTTTAAAGCAAATTTTTTTCAAGATTTCAGAGAATCCAGATTCCAGAGGTGCGCAGCCGGGTTTGATCCCACTACCTTCGGAATGTAAGTCGAGTGTGCTCTTACTTAGCTAACACAACTTAAGACCTCCTTAATTTTGATGATAGATTCGTGAAATGGTTAATTATTTCAGGCTTATTTGCGAATGCATTAAACTCCACTTAGAACACTTGCATGGCTTGAAAAAGCAGGTTACTCCGGTAGACCCGCTGGGGTATCCTCAGAGGTGCTGCTGGATCCTTTCTCCGAAGATAGCATCCATCCTTATTTGCATCGTGTCTTTAGTAAGTAGACCATATTCTATTAGTCTATTATTCATATTCTATGATTGCTCAAGGACCTGACAGACTTTTCGTCTTCTCTGTTAAAAGGGCTACGTTATAATATACATACAATAAAACATAAATACAAGGAAAAAACATCAATTATATTTTAATTTATACAATCAGAAAATACAGGTACATTTGTAGCGTAGCTCGTAGCAAAGTGCTACGGTGCTACGGCGTAGCGCACTCATGCGTAGCAATCATAAAATATTACAGAAAAATCTAATTTGCACTGCAAAGATATGTAACTTAATTATAAAGAGAATAATTTTTATTGAATTTATTAACCTATAGGGCTTTATCATTTACTAAAATGTATTTATAAAACAGAATCAACAGCCCTTAAATATATCTTATCGATTACCTTATATTAAGTTAAACAATTTGATTCTCCAGTTTCATATCTACGCAATTAATACTCTTGTGCCATACGATATGAACGTTCTCTGTAGATTCAACCTCAATGTTTACTCGTAAAACGCTTTTCAATAGAAATGTGGATTCTCGTTTCTAAACGCTTAGGTTTCTTTGTGTCACCATATTTGTATTACTCTAAATGGAATTTGTAATAATCTTATTTTAAAATCCTCTTATTAAAATGTCGCAGGATTTAATGCTTCAGCGTAAAATCATTTCTATGGGTTGCAAATATTGGAATTAAGATATTCAAATATTTAATAGTGATTTTATTTAAAGCCCGCCTGGTTCGTCATCACAATTTTGTTTAAAGTGGACGTCCTACTGCTGAAATAGTGATTTTTTTTCTGTTGTAAGTAATTTACGACCTCTGTGGTGCAGCGGGCGAAGGTCTGCTTGCGACACAAGAGAGTTCGATTCCAGCCTGAGGACAAAAATTTGTACGATCTGCAGTTATTTGTTTCGAGTGTCTATATATTAGAGATAAGCAGCTCAGTAAAGCACTGATAAATTAATCTATTATTCTGTTTCAGATATGGGCCTTCTTCGAATTAGCTATAACAGATCGATTTGTAGCCTCATTCATAGATAGAGACGATGATCAGTTTAAAGCATACAAGACAGCTTATCAACTGATATGTCTATCCCTTTTATTAGCTGCTACTTTCCTCGCACTTGGGATGATTTTGGTAAGAAAACATTAGTTATCAAATAATTACTATGTAAGTTGCGTTCACTACTGTCCTACTCCTGGTTCTTACCTCTTCACGAATTTACAGTTGCCTTGAAAGAGACGTTGTCAGCGATAAGGCCACTCATTGGCTATGTGGGTCAATGGGCGGCCTTATAATAATTTGAAACCTTCTATTTTCTGTTTTATTATGATGTTTAATACAGTATACGTAGCTATGTAGGTACATTAATTTATTTAGATTTTATACTGATTTTCTTTTCAGCAAAAATGTATCCTGTTGAACATATACATATGGCTAACATTTATATACTGCATCTTATTTATTGTCTATGGTGTAATCTCCGTGGTTTACGTCAGAACCTCAGATAAACCTTCGAAAAGAACATACGTTAAATTTATCTTGAAGATCCTATGGGCTTGTAGTAAGTAATCTATATATATAAAAGAAAGTCGTGTTAGTGCCTGAACTTATAACTCGAGAACGGCTGAACGGATTTGCCTGAAAGTTGGCAGGGGGGTAGTTTAGAGCCAGGAGAAGGACATAGGGTACTTTTTACTTTTTTTTTTTTTTTCAAATCTAATATAATGCGGGCGAAGCCGCGGGCGGAAAGCTAGTAAATAATAAAATAAATAATAAATATTACTGGGCAATACACACAGCAACATCTATCCCCGTGGTAAGCTCGAAGCTTGTGTTACGGGTGCTAGATTTCTGATATACTTAATAGAATATACAGTATAAGTAACATTGTCTATGTACCTATCTATTATCTGTGAATTATTTTTATTAAAGGGACTTCCTTAATAAAAACGACCTAAAAGACGAATTTAAAGGAATTTAGATTATTTTGGTGTATCTATAGATATACCAAAAAAAAATCTATACACACTAGAAATATCGAGTCATAAGCGTTGTTGACACAAATCGATCGAACTAAAGCTCTTTGATTACAAGATTTCTACCGCTTACTAAGTCTTATCTTATTAAATACCTGCGCGTTGTCATCAAATGTCTTTATGGCTAATAAAACAAGCTAGTTTATTTTTATGGAACCTTGTATGGGATCGCAAAGAGCTACTTAGTTGCGTATTAGTACGATGTTATTCTAAATCGCACAAAACTACTTTAGAAAACTAAATACAGATATTTATATAATCTTCATCTGAGGAGTAAAGTTAAGAGTTAAGTCAACTTGGCCAACGTGAGTAAATGCCTTAACTTTCTCGTCACGGGAGAAGTCCCTTTGTCCCAGAACTGGGAACGTTTATGAGAGTGATACTGAAGATAAAAAATAGTAATAAGTATAAGAAGAAATAAACAATTTCCCTAGTCAACAGTCTAGCAACAAAAAACCAAGTACCTAATAAATTACATGTCCAATCATAATAATCAATAAATAACACCCAGACACCCTAAAAAACCCTTTAAATAAATAATGTATTAAATACATCATTATTTTTAGTTCCTAAGTATGTTTTTTTTTCAGTAATGATCTACAATCTACGAATGGTCAACAGTTATAAGATGACTCTATGGTTTGTAGTTTTAATCTATTTTGTATGCTATTATTATCTATAAGCAAAGCACTCATAATAATACTAAGAATATGCAATATTTAAATGTACAATAACGCGTTTTATTTTTTACAGGATTCATAAAAGGTTAGATGGCTTAATTTAAAAAAAAGATATAAGTACCCAGTGAAATAAAACTGCATTTTTATTTAGCTTTCCTAAGATTAAATATAATAAAAAATACTCGTTATCTCTTTTGACGAGAGAGATTAATTCACCTCTGAATTTTCATATCCTTCGAACTCTTCAAAGTCTTAGAATATGTCAGTTTTTTTAAATGTAAAACGCACATAACATTTTAAAAGAAGAATAACCTAGAGGCTGTGTTTGAACCCACGACCTTCGAAATGAGAGTCAAATGTGCTCCAACTTAGCCACCCGACTTGTTATATGAATTCTACTAACTCACAGGTAAATTACAAGTTAGTAGAATTAAAATTTTTAATTTCCGTTTCCGGAATCGTGTAATATTTCCGTGTATTTATTTATTATTATATATTTATTTTGACCTTCGCTAGTTATAAAGCAACAACTGCGACAGCTCAAAGCTTTTAACAACACTTCAACGACAAAGGAGGCCGGCTCGTTAGCCACAAGGAGAGTATGAAGTATAAGACGCGATTTAAAGTCGAGAAATATATGTGGATTTTAGGGTTGAATTTCGATTATAAGCCTAAATATAGCGGTTATATGAATTTTAATGACTGGGAATTTAGACTGAAAACTGGTTCAATCTGTTTTAAATGTACTTAATAGTGTCGGTCAGTCTCTGCCACGAAGTAAACTGCCACTGTTATAAAAAGCGGTGAGTTATCAATCTAGCAACGTTTGTTTATTATCAATTAAATTTATGATTTGCTTAATATTTATAGTGTCAATAAACACTTCTTATGAAATATCCATAGAATGCGGACACAGCTTATCCTCTCATAACATCGTCTCTCTGCGATTTTATTGTTTGAAAGTCGCGTCCACTACTATCCCCTAGCTTTCTGAAAAACTAACAAGCGGGTGAACGAATGAAAGAGTGAATGAACAAATGTTTGATCTCAACCCAATTTGCATTCATTTGAATGATGAAATACATGAAAGGGTGAAGTCGTGATTTTATTTGAATCTTATATTTTAAAGATGAAAGTCGGTTTGTTTGATAAACAAGAATGATTTTGTAGGTATCAACATTTTTTATTTGACTTATAAGCCATGAAAAACTTGCCTTATATTTATTAGTGACTAGCTTTCCGCCCGCGCTTCACCCGCGTTTAATTGTTCCCGCGGTAGCCTATGCCAATTTTCGGATTATAAGCCATCTCGCATCGATCGCATCTGTATGCAACATTAAGAAAATTAAATTCTATAAAAAATGTATTCCTACTGAACATTTAACATTTATTCCTAATGGCCCAACCTACCTAATTCTGTTTAAGCCCTACACGTGTTAACGAACTAGAAATGGTGTAACTATTTGTATGGCTAAAGTACCTTCCAGTAAGTTCGTACGTATTGAAAGCGTGGGTCAAGCATTTATTTTCAGGCTTTAATATACTTGTTTAGGATTTACGATGGCACCGGCACTTCTATTTCTGTAGCTAACCTACGGGAAAATAGAACAGAGAGGTATGAACCAGAAGAGAGACATCAAGTATGAACACATTACTGCTGAATATATGTACAGTATTGAGACCGTGGATTGGCAAACACAGCATTGGATGTACCTACACCGTCAAGATAAACAGATAGATAGACCCAGAAATAAACCATCACTTTGCACAGACAAACCTATTTTTTTTAAACCACGGCAGTTTTTACTTCAGAAGTCGCCGAAGCGTTATTCAGGTCAGTAATTATTACTCCGGCTAACTTTTATGTAGGTCGGTCGGGGCATGCCGTTTATAAAAATACCAGGAGAGCCGCCTCCGTGGAAGGAAAACTCGAGGAAAATTTCACATTTTCACAAACTCGTAATTCACGAAATTGAGGCGTTCGGTGTAACTAATTAAGTTTTTTCCTTCGTTAAGGCTACGTGAAATGCTGTCGCGAGTTAGACCAGTTTAGCAACGATTGAAGATATCACGCCATTTATGAATGAGTGGAAAAAAATGGCGTAGGCCTTTACCCATAAGTGGGACACGATTGGTTTAAAAAAGATAATAAAAATAAATAATAAAAAATTAAAATAAAATAAAAAATAAAAAAGCTTTTTATTTACCACTAAATAAATAAATAAATAAATATTACTGGACAATTTTTTTACACAACGACAACACTACTTCTGAAGTTTACAAAACACATTACTTAACTAAAACTAAATCTAAATTTCCTAACTATATACAATAAATATTTATGTTAAATTTTTAGTTGAATTTGAGTAGGGTTCGCCTGTGGCGATAAAAAAAAAGATAATATTATAAGTTTAATAATTTGAATCCAACGTAAAAGTGATTTCCCGTTTAATCCAACATGAAAAAAAAAACAGTTTCTATAAGTACTGGGAGATTTTTTCCCTAATTACCTAAATTCCTGTTTTCCAGTGTAATTTTTAATTCTAGGGCACTACAGACACATTAAAATTTGTTAACACAAAAGATCCCTGAAAGTTTCATTTCATTATTCTCCCAATTAGATTGTGGTCTAACCATCAGAATTAAGACGTAGTACGTTAAGAATTGTGATTAAAACACGTGAATATTCGCCTTAACATTCATAATCTTGATTAGAGCGGACCCCAAGAGTTGCTAATCCAGCGGTTTAAGGGAAAAGTTAGACTGATTCTTAATTACAATGTAATGAACCAGAAATTACTTCGCAGTATAATACCTTTTACGTGTATACAAATAAAGAGAAAATAAATAAATTTACAGTCGTGAGAAAAACATATTATAATATGAAGGCTAATCTTAGGATACAAAAAACATATTATTGACGAAATGGGTAGATCTAGCTTGTGCTGCTGCTACGTTGGTTTATAAGCGGCTTAGTATTATATTCTCTGTTTAAATAGGTACCAGATTATATTTAAGAAAACGAGAAAGAAGAAATAAACATGTGATGAATTAACATTATACGTTAGATAAAGATCAAAAAAGTCTTCGAGAAGTCAACGCCCAGGTAGTAAGTTTGTTTTATTGTATTCACAGAGTTATAGATAATTATAGGTATAACTCGACAAATCCATAAGAATGTGACGAAAGCCAAAGCAGTAAACTATAAATAAACTCGTATATTGCTAGACAATTAATACAGCATCAATTTGCTTCGCGTTTGATCTAACGAAATAAATAAAAATGTTATTTTTTGTAATCACGTGGATCTTGTTCACATTTTTATTACGACTCCATTAAAATATACTTATGTACGCGTGTTTTTCCATTATTGTGTAGGTGGGTAAATTACTTGCCGTAATATGAATTCAATGTTTTTCCCGTGAACAATGCATGAGCCGCAGTTGGTAAGGGGAATAGACAATTTTCTTTTGATATTGGTTGTTTCATTTTCTGTTTTATCAAATCGTTCAATGATTGGTCTTATGATCTACAAAAAACTAAAGCAATGATGATGATGATAATGAAGTAGGTTAATAACCAATGTATTAATCCAATTTACAGAAAAAAATGGTATTTAAGCGTGGATTAACACATACACTGACAAGCTTTCGAATTTGTATTGTTAGATGTTGGTTCAAACCTTTATGAAGGTCCACAAAGCGTTTGTTGCAGAAAGATACTTTGTTAAGACCTTTGAGTCACTTGACCTGTGTGTATAGGGGTGCCAACTATTTTAATCTTTCTCAACTGTGGTGACCTACTTCGCCATTTGGAGATATAACCTGAAATTCTGAAATACAAAGGGGTGTGAGAAATTTAAAGATTATGAACTCTGTTATAAATACTTAGGTACTTATGTAATTCCCGTTGTTATAAAATCGTCTAAAAGGGAAATAATCTTTAAAATGACATAATTCTTACATCATACATAACACATAGTCTATTTATTCCGCGGGAAAATCCCCTATAACCAGGGTAAGGCGTGGGTTTCCCCGTGTGTAAGTATTCCGCCTCATATATTTCTTATCATTTTATTTTTAAAGTGATTGACCCACTTAAGCATCAGCTAAGCTTAGTTAGAGATATCATAAATCGCGGTATAGAATAAATTCGAGCTAATAACGTAATCCTCGATACGTGTGGGCTAAGCTGGAAGGCGTAGGTTCGACTCCCACTGGAGAACCAAGGTTTAGTTGTGATTTTGTATTTTTTTCTAGACCTCTCGTACTTCTATTGATAAAGGTTATTGAGTGGTAACCCTAAGTAACAAAGCTCGTCATAACTTGGACGTATGAAGAAGGAAGTGAATAACAAAAATAGAAATGTTTTTCTGCGACCTTTAAGGCTGTTTTTATTCAAAGGAAATCAATTAAAATGCTTTGAATTTATTTATTTATTGAAATAAACATGCTCTTTAAACTTTTTGAAGTTTTCAGAACTTGCCGGCTTCCTCACGATGTTTGCCTGTTGCCTGAGCACGTGTTTTCAAGTAGAAAACCCAGAGGTGCGTGACGGTGTTTAAACTCACCAAAGTGTTGTAGAGTTTGTAAAAAACTAGGTACTTATTACATTTTTGGAAAATAGCATATTGCCACAGTATACCAACTGTTTGGAAAAGACTATACTGGAATTGAATAAGTCCTAGGTCGGAATTTATGACCTAAGTCTAGACGAATTTAATAGTTAGGTGTTTCTTGCAGTAATGCAATTTGCATTCGTAAGTTAATTGAGAAAGTTCGTTAAATTGCCAAGATAGATTGAACTCTATTGCATAGCAATTGGTTCTGTTTTTTACTGGGCAGTGCCTTTTGTACTCAGCTTCGTTCGCTATCAAATCAATTGTTTTAGCCGCCGGACATCTACTGGGCGTTAATTTTATTATGTTTTAGTTCGCTAGCTTTAAATTCTTAGTAATAAATGCAAAATTAAGTACGAGTGTACTCGTATAATGCGAAGTGGTAACACACTCGACTTTCATTCTGAAGGTTGTGGGTACAAACCCCGCCGTGCAGCTCTGGACGTTTAATCTCGAAAAAAACTGCGCTTTAAAAACGTGCTGTAACGGGGTAGGCAAACATCGTAAGGAAACCGGGATGTTCTGAGAAATTTGAAAAGTTTGAAGGACAGTGACATTCACCAACCCGCACTTGGCCAGCTTGGTGAATCAAGGCCTAATATCCCTCATCAAGGGTCATGTCTCCCAGCAGTGGGATGGTAAATAGTGACTAATAAAAACTATCAAAATCTTTGTAAAGTCTTATAATTGTGATACTTCGTCTACTTAATATCAGCTAAGGAAATTTCCATTTTTACGATTTAAGTAACCCCGTGGTCGGTCGTGTACCTTCTATTAGCATGTCGGCCCCTCATTAGCCAAATAGCTACACTATTTCTATGATTTACGGTAATCCCTTGCAATATGTTTTAATTTATTTATTGTTACGGTAAGCGGGATCATCCGCGTAGATAAAAGATTCCGAGAAGTATAATTTTCTTCCTAAATTAAATATTCACAAGGAAAAATTATATAAAATGTAAAAAACAAAATTCTTCCTAAAAATTCCCTTGGATGGCGAAATTACAACAAAAATTATCCAATAATTAGAATCGTATCGAGATTGTCCTAATTTCCGCTTCCGGTAATATTATCCCAAAACCGTAAGATCCTCGAGAAATCCATATTAATAACAAAAACCAGGAAAAGCTTCGGTCTCAGGTTCTCGTTATTTCTCCCCAATTATATTTAGAGTTGGAATTATACAAATGATTCGAATTATAATAAAAAAAATAATTTGTCCGCCATTAATGTATACGGCTATTGCTCGACTTCGCTGTATTAAATCTAACTTCTTTAAATCGTGTAAATCTCTTTTCTAATTTTATTAGCACGGGAAGTAATGTCCTAAAACTACGACTAATAATGAATTATTTTATACAGAAATGTATTGGTATACCTACCAAGACGACTATAGGTACATGAAAACATCGTACTATATATATTAAGTATGTTTTTCATAAAATAAAGATTTTTTACTTTATTTTCTGTAAATATTAAATCAATTATTTAAATATATCTCTCATAGACTTGGGCACACAAAACAAAGCCAAATTTCGTCTTATTGATAAGTATACATATTCTCACACTAATATTATAAATGCGAAAGTTTGTCAGTATGTTTAGAATTCTATCATTAAGTTAACCTAAAAAATATATAGAAATACAATATTTATTTTCATAAAACCCAAAAAACATTACTTTGATAACTCAATTAATTAATTCTCAATGTGAAAACTCAAAAAAGAAATATGTATTTTTAATAAAACCAAAAACAAAAATGATCAAAATGTCTGTTTTTTGTCTTATAGTCTTATGTTTCTCTTAGTTCTAAAAATGCAACTCAAAAGTGAAACCTCTTTTATACCTAACGATAATACCATAGACTTTCCCGCTGTCTTTACTGCATCGTTCAAAATTCGAAACCTGCGCCTTATCTGAGCGTTTCCACATTTTCCACTGCAGGTTTTCAGTAGCGTTTCTGACGTCGTGGTGAGAAGACGTGTGCTCGCGCGTTTCGATTTTGTGCTTTTCGAACTTGACGGAACATTGGTTCAGTGTTTTAGTGTTGTGATTTACCTCTGAATTATTATGGTAAGTTGGTAGATACATAAAAATAAACGTTTAAGTGTGGAATTAAATAAAATAATGCTGGAGGAACGACTCATAAAATAATCTCGGATGAATATAGGCAAATATTTTCTTTTACAGGCCGTAAATGGACTTTATCGATCAGATGATTTTATAAAATCTATTAAAATTGTATATTTTAATGGGAGGGTTTTAATCCAATGATATCTTCTGTATCTAATGTTAAAATTCTAATGATATAAAAAAATACGAATGAACATATTTTTGGCATGAAGCATTTTTTTGGCGTTTAAATTGGATAGACTTTTTTAGCCATTGATGTCCCACTCTTGGGCAAAGGCCTGCCCCAATTTCCCCCTAGTGGTCCTCTCCTGAGCTACTTCCTGCCAGTCGTTACAGCAGCGGTCACATTCATCATCAGATGCTAAGTTATTTAATTTATTTCTATCATCATATCTACCTATCAGACTGAGTAAAGTCAAAAGCAGAAGTTAGTAATTTTTTAAAAGCTTTTTCATATAATATAATGTCTACAATATTTTAAAATGATTGATCGATGTCATTCGTAACGTCACAACAGATGGATCACGCAGTCGTATAGCTGTGTGTGAACTTTAATAATCCATCATTTGATCGGTATTTGAAGATTCATCATCATCATTACGACCTCTGTGGCGCAGGGTTTGATTCCCGCCTCGGGACAAAAACTTGTACGATCTGTAAATATTTGTAACATGAGTTCTGGGTATTTCTATGTCTTTCTATGTGTTTACTCCTGACGAATTTATTTTAAACTTCATATTTTTGCCCAAAAAAACATTTTATACAATTTGTAGCCTAATGTAAGCTAAAAATTTAAAAAATGTTCTTTTGTTCTCTCCACCCCACTTTACCTATTTAAAAAAAATGCACTAAAATCTGTTGCGTAGTTTTAAAGATTGTTGCATACATAGGGACATTGACTTTTATTATACTTTGTAGTGAAAGAATAGAAACGGAATATAGCGTTCACAAGTATTTTTGCCTTTTGAAATATAATTATTAGTTTAGTTATCAGACAAACGATAAAACATTGTACGTACATATACTCAACATAATCTATAATAAAATATTATACATGCTTAGTACACAACATATGAATCCTTGTATTTGCGTACTGCTTATTAAGATACCTTTGAATTATTGTTGATAATTGGATTAACTGATTACATAATATATCTGTGCTTTTTGTCATTAGTGAAGTAAACCATTAATTGCCATTGTTGAATCATTTTATACAACTGTTAATCCATGCAGTGTTTTCAAGCACGAGTAATTAAATATATAATATGTTTTTTAATATTTTCCTTGTAACAATTTGCATACATGAAATATTTTATTTTTCTATTTACTGTTCCTATTTCATAGTTCCCACTGATGGGACATAAGGACTTCTCACTAGACGAGTAATATTAGTTTTTAATTAACCCAAACTCATTAAGTTCACCGAACATTCCGATTTCCTCACGATGCTTGCCTTCCCCGTTAAAGCATGTAAACAAAAAAGGGACTTTGAACTCACGACCTTTGGAAAGAAATTCAAGTGTTCCCACTTAGCCATCACGGTTTTTTTTATTACCTAGCTGTGATGGAAAATCAGTCTTAATATAATTAATTTATTGTTAAGGCTAAGAGTTCTAGAACAATCCACTGTTCTCTCAATAGTCTCATCAGTAACACGATTAGTGGCGACTCTAATTAATAAATGGAAGATCGAAGAGAACTTCTGTCTCCTTCTAACACTAAGTTAAGGTGTTGTTGTCTCTTTCTTTTATAAATGTGAGTCCTTTGTCATGTCAATCGATTGAAAGCTTAACATAGATTTTGCGAAAAGATTAGTACATTAAAGTCATGTTGACTCAACATTACATTATAGGTCTAGGCTAGGGGATTCGGTATATAATGAAGGTAAACATTGTGAGGAAACCGGCATGTTCTGAGAACTTTGAAAAAGTTTGAAGTGCCTGTGACATTCACCAACCCGCACTTGGCCAGCATGGTGAATTGAGGAGTCGTTATCTCTCTCGTCAAGAGATAATTCTCTGTATCCCTGCAGTGAGAACATAAATAGGGTTGCATATATGCGACGTTTTGGTGGCGTCATTAAATTCATACGTGAGTTTATAAGACTCATGGGAGCAGTCGTAATAGCTACGTTCCCATCATTAATTCCTTTAAAGACAAAATTGTGGTTAAATTACTCCGATTGCTCTCAGGTCCATTTGCTTTTAGTGCCTTGTAGAGGGGTAATCTCTAATGGTATGCATTACGTCAAAATGTCTTCCTTAGTCATATAGGTGGAGCTTAAGCATCCATATTACGTTTCAAAAGCTAGGACACAGGGACTGTTTTTAGAAGATCCCAAAACAAGCCTGTTTTCTTACGTTTGCCTTATAGCGTTAAAGCACTTGTCTATATCGCATCTATAAATGCGAGGCGAGATTAGGACGGTGTAGAGAGGAGTACTATTCATAAGCCGATACCACACGTGGAATTAAATTGGGTTGAAGTGATAGATTAATTTATTAAGTTTTCTTCTGCTAAGTCACAAATGAGTTGAGTTGGTAATATTAGCTGGTTCACAGAATTCACAACTTGCATCCGACATTGCATCATTTTTATTTTATTTAATGATTATCACCGTGAGGTTCCTGAAGTGTGATAATTGTAAAATCGGCCAATATCTTCTACTAGGCAGATGTATATTTCAAACTCAAACCTTTTGTGGTTAGATGGTATTAGAGCACATGCCATTTGCCCAAGACCTTATACAACGACGTATCCCTCCCTAATGGTGTGTTACGTCACAATGTCCCATCTCGAAACTCGTCCATTATGAGCATAATTTCCGGGACAGGATTATCCCGGACAGTTTGTCGTAATCTGGACCCTAGGATGACGACGCATATTGTGATAGCGAGGTCATGTTTTTTTAGTTATAATAATAACCTTTTTTGATGGGCAACGGATGCTCTTGAAAGTAAAGTAAACAGATTTATGTTTCCACCTTTGCCCGCGTTTTAATGGATGTTCCCGCAGTATTAAGTAGCGAATGTATTATATTAATGTAAGCTATTTTATTGTAAGTATTCATCAAAATCAATTCAGTAGTGTTAGCGTGTGAACAACAACTAAACATTCTCACACACTATTGCGTTTATATTACTAGGATTGGTAAGATATTAAATTAATACAACGTCACAAAAGAATCATCCGGTTAACCTGTAAATTCAAGGAAAAATTCACTCATTAAAAAGACCATATTCGAAATAATTTTGCTGAACGTCCAGCCTTATTATTCATTCTGTCAGTAGTTTTGAGAGTTAATTCACATCTGAATAAAATTAAGTATGCTATCAATGAGTTGGATTTGCTTTCAAACCCGATCTCATTCATTCATTTCCTATTCATACAGCGATCTAGATAGAACGGTATCGTTGCCACAGGGTGATTCATGCAGATTAAATATTCAATGTAAATTTAAAATGATGTATAAATTAATCAATGAAGCCGTGTTGGCTAAGTGGGAACACACGACATTTATTCCGAAGGTGGGTTCAAAACCAGCACCTCTGATTTTTCTTCTAGAAAAATGATTGGGCGCTTTAAAGTGCTTTAACAGGGAACGGACAAACATCGTAAGGAAACTGTTATATTCTGAGGAGTTTGAGTTTGAAGGACATGAGACATAGACCAACCCGCACTTGGGCAGCGTGGTGAATATAGGCCTAATCTCTCTCGTCTCTACGAGAAAAAAACAGCTGAAAAATATTATATCGATATTATTTATATCCGACGTTTCTGTTTTCTATCGAGAGAAAATCATCTTCAGGAAAGTACTAAATTTGCAATGTTTATTTACATGAACCGTGGTGGTTGAAAATACAGGCCTCCTGTACCTATCCGTTCCAATTCAAGTCTAATTTTGTCTCCGCCGCAAGTAGGTCAACCGGCAAATTTTTCGTGATAAATTAGATTCTCTTGAATATTTCAGGATGACCCAACAGGGATACCTAAAAATGTTACCTCTAGTATATAATTATAAACATGTCCCTACTAATATTATAAAGCTGAAGAGTTTGTTTGAACGCGCTCATCTCACGAATCGCTGCTAGTGCGCTTTAAAATATATTGTAATGTAGGATAGTTTATTAATCGCCCATTTAAGCCCATTAATGTTTTAGATACATAATATTTTCTTTTAGTAATAGTTCTAGCTTTAAGTTATCTGACATAGTAACATTGATGTCAGTAGGACAAGTTGATGCGAGAGGCTGTGGTGACGTGACCCTTTAGAAGCATGCAACACTTGTGCTACTTTTAGGACTGTTTTATATGGATTATTTTCTAGTTGTAAGTAAAAACATATTTTGTCATACATTCAACAAAATTAAATACCGTTAGAACTTGTTTCTGCACTAACTTTATACCAAAGGAAAATTAACTTTTCCGTACATTAAATAATACTGTGTTGTCCACACACATTACACGACGAAAAATATACATTTCCAGCTTTGTCCAACGCACACAATATCTGCATAAAACAAACACTTTTCCACGCCTGAAAAAGTTTTCGCGAAAAAAGGGTTTCCGCACGGAAGAGGGATTTCCATAAGTGAATTTTACAGGCGTCACTTGATTTTACCTAAAGCTGGATTTACACGATGCGAAAAAAACATTAACTAACAGAACTACTAATAACTGATTGTACTATCACTATCACAGTTTGGCTTAATTGCTCTAAAAGTGACTGACCTATCTAAACAAATGACAATTAAAACGAAGTTATTATTAAATTAATTGTATTTTATTTTACGGTGTCAAATGTAAGAGCGGGCAAGGCCGAGACCCGGTCAGCTAGTATGATTATCAAAAATTGTTGTACGTTAGTCTTGTTAAAATTCGGGAACGGCTAGGCCGATTAGGCTGGTTATGTTCTTGAAGTGTTCGTAGTAGTTTGCTTTATATTCTTAACTAAGGTTTTAAAAACAATGTTTTTACGAATCAACTGATTTCGGATGAACATTGATTTTGTTTATCGCGCTATAGTTTTCCTCGTTCTATGAATGGGTATTATCTCTAATGTACATCCACCCTAAACCGTTTCCGGCCCCTGTATAATTTAAAAGTAAATTGCGAGCTTACTGCCAAATGGTTTAGACAAAGTCGATTTATTTTATGCTTATCAGAGCATTTTTATCCCAAGATACCTTTTCTATTACACTTCCTGTTTTCGATAAAGGTGAAATCGGCTAAATTGAGCAAAAGACAATCTTCCGAAAAGGTTTTGACCCGACGATGATCGATGATATAAAAGATTGTCTGTGAAATAGACAATAGCCCAACTAAAATTAGATTGGCGATAGTTTTATGGAAATGTTGCTTTTCTGTTTGCTTTTTATTTATTTATAAGCCTTTAAGCTAATAACTCCAATATTTGTAATGTTTGTGAGTTATTTATTGGAGTGTCTTAACCTTTGTTAAAACTATGTTTTCTAAAGCAGACAAAATTAAATTTAAAAACCGCAGAGTAGATAGCTTACAAAGGAACAATGAGCGGTTTCCAGTTCATTGAAAAAAATGTTCTTCCAATTCACTACCCAGTACTACATTGTGTGGTTCTGATTGGGAATATGAATACGGGAATAAAAGGCATTTTGTTCCTTTTTTGTTCCACTCTTGTTCATTAATATAGTCAGGGAGTTGTTGTAAGGGTTTTGTAGTTACTCGTCGTCGTTTCTCTCTGGCGTCGGATTAAAAATGTTTTCTTACTGAGTTGTGCTACGTTGCTATATTTTTGTGCGACCTTATGTTATGTATGGTGCTCTGTTTTGAAGAATGTATAGTATGCAATAAACTTATAACTATGATATAAAAAGCAGCAGTATTTGTGATGAAGAACCTTACAACCAAGCACATTGTTGAGTATCCCCACAAAATTTGATGTATACATTCAAAATTTCTTACTTTTATTTTATTTTTTATTTTATTTTCACAATTTTAAGAAACTTACAGCTAGACACAACGATACAGTATTAATAATATGACAGACTTTGCCATTTATGGAAGGCCAATTAAAAGTTTCCACTACGACGCGCTTAAGTAGGTAACTGCTAATTTAGCAATCAGCTCTCTTACTATTAGGAATATGAACATACCAACACACGGCCTTTTAGTGTCCTTCTTTGTTATTAAACAAAGTTACAAAGAGTAGAACTGCGTCGGTACTACGCTTTAATAATACTAACGAACTTTACAATCGAACTTGTTATGTACTGTGGTTACGATTCCCGTAGCACAAATATGAAAGCCTATTTAGGAATAGCTTTTCGCACGTGACTTTATTGGAGTATAGTAAAAATAATGTTTTATTCCTTAGTATGTTATACATGACGGAACCAGTATTACATTAAGGTTTTTAAAGTTACGAGCATATTGACTGTAAGTAAACCTTCTTAAAAATATGTAGTTCTGGAATTTTTTGTTAATTTTCTCAAACAAAACATGATTTCAACAGAAAACCATTTTCACGTCGAGCTAATATAAGTATATTCAATTGATGAAAATAGTATTTTCGTCCATTGCGAATCATAATTACACGGGACAATTTCACTACGCACTAAAAATACGTGTAATTGAACAACATAACAACCTACCGCTAAAGATAACCTTTACGTTTCATAATAGGCAGATTATGGCGTTGTCGTGGTCTTTGTTTATAGTCCTTTCTACAAGTGTAATAGTCCAAATAGTAGAATACAACCTGTTGAAGGCTGGCAAATAGGCTGCTACATTGTGCGAGGGCCAAATCACCTACTAGCAGATAGCTTTGTGGTCCAAGTGATAAGCTGAGAGTCTGATTAGAATGTACTTGTATTTTTAAATTTCTTTTAATGGGTAGGTTTTATACGAAATGTTCGTTTAGTCCGTTTTCGTAATTGTAGTTTCACAATTGACTGTGAAAAAAGAATTATTTTTCACTGTTTCGTAATTAACTGTCAAACAAGAAATTCTTTTCTGTTTTCGTAATCGAATATTTTTCTCCTTTCGTAGTTAATTACTAAAAACATATTTTATCCATTTTCTTTTTTCACAATTAATTAAGAAACAAGAATTAGTCGCACTATTGAACTCCTTGGTAAATAAATTACTTGCAGGAAATCGATGAAGAGATTAAAAAAACAATAGCAGAATTATGTAATAACGAGATTACGGTCGGGCACTGTGTGGAGATCATTGCTCCATTTAGTTATTAAATAAGCTCAGAAGTATTATTTTAAAGTAAAAAGTATATTTTTTGTTAAGTATGTAAGAATTAGAATTTTATTTTTAATGTAAAAGAGGTTTTTCTATTTCGAGAAAAATAAAGGGAATTATTTACCATTTTCATATTTTTATTTCTTCCAATTCACTTTCGGAGATCGATACTTATGGACCGTGCTAGGAACGTATGTGTCAGATATGTGAAAATTATGAACCGGTTACGGAATGGTCTGGTGGGCAAAGTCATAATATAGAGGTACGTTTCATTGCAAATAGTACTTGTCCTTTACGTTCCTAGCATGGTCCTAGTTGTTGAAGTTAATTACGAAACAGTGAAAAATAATTCTTTTTTCACAGTCAATTGTGAAACTTGATTGCGAAAACAGAAAAGAATTTCTTGTTTGACAGTTAATTACGAAACAGTGAAAAATAATTCTTTTTTCACAGTCAATTGTGAAACTACAATTGCGAAAACGGACTAAACGGAAATGTTAATGTCCTGAGTCACTTCCTTGAATGGTAAAGTTATTTATCAATAATACAATATTGTATTGTATATTTTTCCATCCCACGGTTGCCTGGAAGAAATCGCTCTTAGCGATAAGGCCGCCCATTGTCTCACTGTATTGTTTTGTGTTGTATTTTTTTGTGTATCTGTTTTGTAATGTGGTGTGACAATAAAGTATTTTGTATTGTATTGTATTGTACAAGTTTTAATTTAACATGCTATAAGGCGAGTATTAATGTTTATGTATTCATAAAATAATGAGCATAATCCTATTTCCAAACAATTAACACTACAACATCTAGCTGCTTGTAGTAAACTTGTTTTATTTATTTATTTATTTCACAAACACACTTAATCTATCTTTACAGGTCACACACACACACACCCAATACAATAGATAAGTCAATTACATAGAATAAAAATTTGTCATTAAAATTAATCAAACACAAAGAATAGAGTCATAAGTATGTCAATAAAAATAATCAAAATACATATTGAAATAAACGGGCAATACACGAACCTTATTTACGTAGACTATTGATCAACCGATTTCATCCCAGAACGTGGGACTTCTTCAGGATCAAGTACACTGCAAGAACAGGGATCACGCCCGCTCGTCGGTCCGCAATGCACTGCGGCGCGCGGCGCGTTGCGCGCGCGCTGACAGCTCCTGGCGGGGCGGGGGGTGAGCGGGAGGGGGTGATACAGCGCGTTGGGTGGTGGTGGCTTGCGATGTATAAAACAGCACGATTCATGGCAAACCTGTTGCAACAATTTACAGGAAAGACTCTGAGCTATGTAAAAGATTCGTCTCATTTTACTATGTTACTAAAAGATATCGTGCTGCAGAACACTGAACGTATGGTGAGTTTTGACGTGACGTCACTTTTCACGAATGTACCCATACAGGACACATTACAGATCATCCAGGACTTAATTAACGCTACGGATATACCTAATGGGTACATGAACGTAATAGAGTACGTCTTAACCAGTGGCTATTTTCTTTGGCGAGGTGAGTACTATGTACAAAAAGATGGGGTGGCGATGGGTTCACCTATAGCACCGGTTGTGGCTAACATTTTCATGGAATGGTTTGAGACTACTGCTTTAAATGACGCCCCTGTTAAACCCAGACATTGGTGGCGCTATGTGGATGACGTTTTTGCTATTATCCAGGAAGATCAAATTCCCACCTTACTAGATCATCTTAACAGAAAACATCCGAAAATAGCATTTACTGTTGAATATGAAAAAAGCGGGGTCTTACCTTTTCTGGACGTGCTGGTCAGGAGGGAGCATTCAGGACACTTGGGGTTCTCGGTTTATCGTAAACCAACCCATACGGATAGGTACCTTAGAGCTGACTCACATCATCACCCAGCACATCTTGCGTCTGTACCTCGCACGTTGATAAATAGAGCTCTAAGACTGTGCGATCCGCAGTATCTTAACGCGGAACTACAACATGTTAGAGGTGTGTTGGAGAGAAATGGGTACAGCTGGAGGCACAGCCGCCGTATTGCGGATTCTTCAGTGAAGAAGACAACTTTGTCTGTTGAGAGAGCGGTTACATACTTACCATTTGTAAAAGGATTAACGGATAAAATAGGCCGTTTATTAAGAGATAGGTACAACATAAGGTCTATTTTCCGTCCATGTACACAATTGAGGCACTTAATACGCTCTCCGAAAGATAGGGTTCCATTGGAGGTGCCAGGAGTTTACATGGTTCCGTGTGATTGCGGGAAGTGTTACATAGGCGAAACCAAAAGAAACGTTTCCACGAGACTCACTGAACATATTCGTGCGATGAAGAACGTAGACACGGACAGCTCGGCATTAGCAGAACACTGCATTGAAGGAGGGCCGGCGCATTATGTCCGGTTTGACAGAGCCCGGGTTTTATCTAGGGAAAAGTTCTTTGTCCCTAGAAAAATCCGAGAGGCGATAGAAATCGGACGACGCCCGAATTTCAATAGAGACAGTGGATGGAATTTGCCGTCAGCCTGGAAACCGTGTTTACGTGAAGTCTTCGGGAACGACGCGGAGCCTATGACGGATAGTGTCAGCTCGGTGTGTTTACATGTTTCTGAAGTAACAGAGGAAGAGACATCGCAAGCCACCACCACCCAACGCGCTGTATCACCCCCTCCCGCTCACCCCCCGCCCCGCCAGGAGCTGTCAGCGCGCGCGCAACGCGCCGCGCGCCGCAGTGCATTGCGGACCGACGAGCGGGCGTGATCCGTGTTCTTGCAGTGTACTTGATCCTGAAGATGTCCCACGTTCTGGGATGAAATCGGTTGATCAATAGTCTACGTAAATAAGGTTCGTGTATTGCCCGTTTATTTCAATATGAATTTATCAAATCACGACAGTTTTTATAGTAAAATAATCAAAATACTCCAAAATCAGTCAAATAATCATAAAATGTCAATACCAAAACAAAAATATAAACAATTAAATAATTATTAGATTACAGAATGTCAAATTTAAATATAATAACAAAGAATATGTAACAGAGTCCTGTGACATTCGCACAACGAGCTGTAAAAAATATCAATTCTCTCTGCCACGAGGTTGAGCGTGCGGATGCTACGCGTAAGAGGCGCTTTATTCAGTAGGTTTGTCTTTCCTCTTGGTAGAGCTAATAGAGCGGGCCTTCTCCTTCGGCACACAAACTCATCTGGCACATTAAGTCGCATTTCCTGTAGAATGCCTGGGTTGGTGATCATCCCACGGAATACCTTAATCAAGTACAGCGTCAGCGCGGCATCTCTCCTCACCTCCAGCTTGTTGTATCCAACCATGCCTATAACAAACAAGGTTGGATACATCAACGGGAAGAAAGGATAGACGCCGTGCTTGCTGTTGCTTTTATGGGACCTAGATATCTAATGATATATTAGCAAATCATTTTTTCTGTCAGAAATCGAACACCCTTCCTTGCAGGCGAACCTTCGCCCGCTGTGCCACAGAGGTCGTAATGGTAGTTAATTCTTAGTCTTAGTCTTACGCCATCCATTTTCCACTTAACCCAAAATAGTAAACAGAGATAGGTTACCCCATTACCAGCCGTCCGTTTCGGCAATTAGAGGCAAATTGCCGCGCTTACCTTTTGTAAAGGAATCTTCAGCGTTCAACGGTTAATTTCGCGAGGCAAACAGAATGAAATAAATCTTCTTTGATCATTATTAAGGTACAAGTAAAATTATTTAAGTGAGATTAGAAGTAAGCGTATTCTGAAGGAACCGTTTCATATCGTAAATCTTAACATTGTTGGAAATTAATTTCAGAAAGTTTTATAGTTTTTTAATCTTGTTAAAATGAAAAGCATTATTGGCCTATTTAAAACTGCGACAGGCAACCGGCTACGGACGAGTAATCATTCATACATTAGTATACGGTTGATCAGGGAAAGCTGTTCATAATAAATCCTTATAATCTAATATACTCGTATAAAAATCAATGCCACTTTTATTTTACCACTTTTAGTAAATTATATTGATTTAGTTAGAGCTTTACATTAACCCTTTGTACAAATATTAATGATGTTTGATTAGCCCACGTTTTAATGAAGGCTTTGATCGACGTAGATTATTTACTTCTGGTTATGTGAATTCGTATATTTAGATGAAATAATTAACATTGATAGACGATTAGAATTCAAATAACACAATTTCAAATTCAAATAATACAGTGTTGCCCATGTTCTGGTATGTAACATTCATAAAAGCCGAAGGGGGTAGTTATAATTAAGTGTTATTTAACACTATCGTATACTATATTTATGTCATACTTCTGCGACATACTTCCAAACTTCCACTTGTATAATATTAGTGAGGGTTATCATCCCAAGTTAATAATCTTTGTTACCACTTACATAATTTACTAGCCTCTTAAAGTTCCCCAACGAGCACCGAACTACATGAAATAATGTTCTATTTCGGGAACATTTCCACGTAAACAGACCCGAGTAATAACAACATACCTCTGAATAAGCGTCTTACCTTACACATAAGATGACCACGTCCCTACTACGAAATAAGTCAGAATTGTGAGTATTCTCCTAGTTACTTAGGCCTCAGTCTCGAAACCAGCGGGCAGCGGGGCGGCGGCGGCGGCGGCGCGGGAGCGGCAGGATCTTATGCGTATCGTCAAATGGACCGGGTCTCGAAAACAGCGGCGCGGGAGCGGCGCGGCGGCGGGCAACGAGCGGTGCACTCCAGTCGAGCGGTGACCGTCCCGCGTTGCGCGTCTGCATTGTAGTATAGTGTTGTACTTTTTTTTTGTGACGTATCAAAATGTCCTCGGACGTGCAAGAGCAAATTATTTCGGCAATCTTTGAGAGGAGACCCATATGGAACAGCAAAGATGTGAACCATAAAAATAGAAGAATAATTAATCAATTATGGGAAGAAATAAAAAATGAACTGAATATTGAAGGTAGGTGAATATTAAAATTATTTATTATGTTATATACAATGCTTATTATGGTTTACAAATTAATTAGTAGCTAATGGGATTATTTACAAAATATTCTTTGAATTTTTCACATTTGAATCAAAAAGATGTTGTCGCCGATTTTCAGACATTTCGTTTGCGAATGTCGACAACACAACCACGAACACAACACTACACCGCTACAGTGCCGCGCGATCTGCCCGCTGGTTTCGAGAACAGGTATGCGTTGCCCGCCCCTCTCCCGCGCCGCCGCCGCCGCCGCCCCGCTGCCCGCTGGTTTCGAGACTGAGGCCTTAAACTGAATATTTATTGGATATTTAAAAATCGAATAAATGAAGACTTCCCAGAATATTGGCGTTCAAGCAAACGTTCAAGCGGCCAGCTAGCGTTCTTTGTACTCTATTACGTTAAATATATACGAAGCATTCTGACCGCGGCGGTCACGTAGAACAGCGAGCTTCGTGAGCGATTGCTTGCAAGAACGCAGAAAGTGAACGCAGAACGATTGACCGCGTGACCACACTCTCTCTCTCGTTCTTGTCTCGAGGCGTCAACCGATATAATATACACAAGACATTTCTTATATCTCCTTGTCTTGATTTTATTAAAATTTAATTTCTTAAATTTTGTCACTTCAACGAGATTTTACTGAAACCCGTTGGTAAGCCCTGATAAGCTAGGGTCACCGAAGTTTTTGACGAGCCAAGTTGGACCCTAAAGTTGGGAATGTTATGGTGATACCCGACCCTCGTTTGCAAAGATAACTTATAATTGGGGTTTGGTTTATTGTTTTTTGCATGCTGACAAGCTATAAGCGGCCATGTTTTATTAACTTTTTTATTTTAGTTTAGGCTTTCGTTTGGCCAAAGGATCTGTTCAATGAATCCTTATTCTCACAAAATCAGTTACTTACTTCACAGCCACATCTAGCCCCGCGGTAAGGTAAGCAATAATTTAATCTAAATACTGACTTAAAATATTATATTATTCTTGTAACAATATGAAACAAATTTTCATTAATTTTATTTTAATACAAATGTCGTTACGCTCCAACGTGGCTCATGTCAAGGAACACTTTTTTTCACAATTCAAGAAGTTTTTCTAATTCAATTTTAAAGGCTTATTAACTTCTGTTTATTTTAACTTTTCTCTATATTTCATATGCCATTTACGTGCCCACTGCTGGGACACAGGAACTTTTCTCTCAAGAAGAAAAATCAAGAGGTTGCGCTATACACCCACGGCTCCTATCTGAATGCAGAAGGAAATAGGGCACTGGAATTAACCTAAAGGAATGAAACGCAACGTGCATGAAATTAAATTTTCTTCATATTCAAAGCTAGAAGATTTCCTTTTATAATTTTCATAGGTGTTGCAAGTATTACTAATACAAAGTTTATGCATATGATTACTTGAACACATCAAAAAATTTACAATGAAAGACTTTGCTGTCCTATCTGGTATTAAACAAGTTTATCTCTAACACAAATTTAAAATATAAGTAAGGGTCTCTACAACTAAATCATATTATTGTAGACTAGTCTCGGAATTTTGCTTAAATGTTGGCCTACAAGTTTATACTGAAACTAGTGGGTCGTGAGTGTGCGAGCTGCAAGCAGCTCGCATGTATTCTAAAATTGGGGGGGGTTTTGGTACCTACAAGTTTTTTTTGGTGGAAATCGATAATCAAGAGTAATAGATAACTGCGATGGAAATCGACATTCATGTCAATTTGTGATGGGGGAGGGTATTCAGGGGGGTCTGGGGGTCACAGCACGGCTCGCTTCGCTCGCCGTGCTGTTCCCCGTGGTGCCACACACGCAGCAAGGCTCGCTTCGCTCGCCTTGCTGCGTGGCGTGTGTCGTATTGCGGTTCGCTTCGCTCACCGCAATCCGACCCACGCGCGCCGTCATCAAATTCGTAATCCTCACCCCCATATTAGTCGGAAACGATACCCATATCAGTACACCACGGGCATCAGCACGGCTCGCTTCGCTCGCCGAGCTGATGCCCGTGGTCGCATTGCGGTTCGCTTCGCTCACCGCAATACGACCCCGGTCGTGCTGCCATGCACGCACACACAGCAAGGCTCGCTTCGCTCGCCTTGCTGCGTGGCGTGTGTCGCATTGCGGTTCGCTTCGCTCACCGCAATCCGACCCACGCGCGCCGTCATCAAATTCGTGATCCTCACCCCCATATTAGTCGGAAACGACACCCATGTCGAATTTTTGGGGGAGGGGGGACAAGGGGGACATTCCGGGGGTCACAGCACGGCTCGCTTCGCTCGCCGCGCTGTTCCCCTTAGTCGCATCGCGGCTCGCTTCGCTCGCCGCAATGCTCCACGCGTTAAATGTTTCAGTTTATTCATTAAAAAGGGGGTCTAGGGGGGCGAGGGGGACAAACTTTTTTTGCTTTTCAAAACTATCTATCCTCCTCTACACAACTGTGAAAAAATTTTTCCTCTAGGTCTTACCGTTGAGAAGATACCATAGGGGAGGGGGAGGGGGAGGGGGAAATTTGAAAAAGTCGGAATTTTCCCCAACTCACCTGGTGTTCCCCTCAACGATTCTGCAAAAAAAAATATACCTTCCCATCCACCAACAGGGAGAACAATTATGTCAATGAGTGAGTGGTAATTTAGCTTTATATAATATAACTAGTGGGTCGTGAGTGTGCGAGCTGCAAGCAGCTCGCATGTATTCTAAAATTGGGGGGGGTTTTGGTACCTACAAGTTTTTTTTGGTGGAAATCGATAATCAAGAGTAATAGATAACTGCGATGGAAATCGACATTCATGTCAATTTGTGATTGGGGAGGGTTTTCAGGGGGGCCTGGGGGCGTGGGGTTACAGCACGGCTCGCTTCGCTCGCCGTGCTGTTCCCCGTGGTGCCACACACGCAGCAAGGCTCGCTTCGCTCGCTTTGCTGCGTGGCGTGTGTCGTATTGCGGTTCGCTTCGCTCACCGCAATCCGACCCACGCGCGCCGTCTCCATATTCGTAATCCTCACCCCCATATTAGTAGGAAACGATACCCATATCAGTACACCACGGGCATCAGCACGGCTCGCTTCGCTCGCCGAGCTGATGCCCGTGGTCGCATTGCGGTTCGCTTCGCTCACCGCAATACGACCCCGGTCGTGCTGCCAAACACGCACACACAGCAAGGCTCGCTTCGCTCGCCTTGCTGCGTGGCGTGTGTCGCATTGCGGTTCGCTTCGCTCACCGCAATCCGACCCACGCGCGCCGTCATCAAATTCGTAATCCTCACCCCCATATTAGTCGGAAACGATACCCATATCAGTACACCACGGGCATCAGCACGGCTCGCTTCGCTCGCCGAGCTGATGCCCGTGGTCGCATCGCGGCTCGCTTCGCTCGCCGCAATGCTCCACCCTTAAAATATTCGTCAAAAATAGGCCAATTATCGGTTTTTTCATAAAAAAAGGGGGTCTAGGGGGGCGGGGGGGTCAAACTTTTTTTGCCATTCAAAACTATTTATCCTTCTCTACACGACTGTGGAAAAAAATTCTCTCCAAGTCTCACCGTTTGGGAGATACTAAAAGGGGGGGTGAAATTTTGGGTAAAAGGGGGGGTAAATTTTTTTTTCTTCCAACTCGAGAAGGAACCCTCTATACGACCCCGCCATCGAAAATCCTATAAAAGGACGATTTCTGGAAGCACACTCGAGAGGGGGAGTTTTTTTGGGAGGGAGGGGGGGTGAAAAAAAAATTTTTCGCAATCGTTTGCCCCCCTCTATACGACCCCGAAAAAATTTTTAGTCAAGGTGCTACCGTTATGAAGATACCATAGGGGAGGGGGAGGGGGAGGGGGAAATTTGAAAAAGTCGGAATTTTCCCCAACTCACCCAAACCCCCTGTATACGATTCTGCAAAAAAAAATATACCTTCCCATCCACCAACAGGGAGAACAATTATGTCAATGAGTGAGTCAGTGAGTGAGTGGTAATTTAGCTTTATATAATATAAACTAGTGGGTCGTGAGTGTGCGAGCTGCAAGCAGCTCGCATGTATTCTAAAATTGGGGGGGGTTTTGGTACCTACAAGTTTTTTTTGGTGGAAATCGATAATCAAGACGTAGAGGAAACTGGGATGGGAATCGTCATTAATGTAAAAAAATTTGATGGGGAGGGTATTCAGGGGGGCCTGGGGGCGTGGGGTCACAGCACGGCTCGCTTCGCTCGCCGTGCTGTTCCTTGTGGTCGTGTTGCCCCTGCTCGTGGTGCCACACACGCAGCAAGGCTCGCTTCGCTCGCCTTGCTGCGTGTCGTGTATCGTATTGCGGTTCGCTTCGCTCACCGCAATCCGACCCACGCCCGCCGTCATCAAATTTGAAATCCGCATCCCCATGTTGGTCGAAAACGATATCCATATCAGTAAACAACGGGCATCAGCACGGCTCGCTTCCCTCGCCGAGCTGATGCCGGGCTGATGAGTGGTCGCATTGCGGTTCGCTTCGCTCACCGCAATACGACCCCGGTCGTGCTGCCATACACGCACACGCAGCAAGGCTCGCTTCGCTCGCCTTGCTGCGTTGCGTGTGTCGTATTGCGGTTCGCTTCGCTCACCGCAATCCGACCTACGCCCGCCGTCATCAAATTCGTAATCCTCACCCCCATATTAGTCGGAAACGACACCCATGTCAAATTTATTGACGGGGCCCAAGGGGGCCAAGGGGGCATTCCGGGGGTCACAGCACGGCTCGCTTCGCTCGCCGCGCTGTTCCCCGAAGTCGCATCGCGGCTCGCTTCGCTCGCCGCAATGCTCCACCCTTAAAATATTCGTCAAAAATAGGCCAATTTTCGGTTTTTTCTTAAAAAAGGGGGTCTAGGGGGGCGGGGGGGTCATACTTTTTTTGCCATTCAAAATTATCCACCTTCCTCTATATGACTGTGAAAAAAATTTTCCTCCAAGTCTCACCGTTTGGGAGATACCAAAAGGGGGGGTGAAATTTTGCGTAAAAGGGGGGGTAAATTTTTTTTCTTCCAACTCCCCGTGGTCGTGGTGCCACACACGCAGCAAGGCTCGCTTCGCTCGCCTTGCTGCGTGGCGTGTGTCGTATTGCGGTTCGCTTCGCTCACCGCAATCCGACCCACGCGCGCCGTCATCAAATTCGTAATCCTCACCCCCATATTAGTCGGAAACGATACCCATATCAGTATACCACGGGCATCAGCACGGCTCGCTTCGCTCGCCGAGCTGATGCCCGTGGTCGCATTGCGGTTCGCTTCGCTCACCGCAATACGACCCCGGTCGGGCTGCCATACACGCACACACAGCAAGGCTCGCTTCGCTCGCCTTGCTGCGTGGCGTGTGTCGCATTGCGGTTCGCTTCGCTCAACGCAATCCGACCCACGCGCGCCGACATCAAATTCGTAATCCTCACCCCCATATTAGTCGGAAACGATACCCATGTAAAATTTTTTGAGGGGGGCCAAAGGGGCCAAGGGGGCATTCCGGGGGTCACAGCACGGCTCGCTTCGCTCGCCGCGCTGTTCCCCGCGGTCGCATCGCGGCTCGCTTCGCTCGCCGCAATGCTCCACCCTTAAAATATTCGTCAAAAATAGGCCAATTTTCGGTTTTTTCATAAAAAAGGGGGTCTAGGGGGGCGAGGGGGTCAAACTTTTTTTGCTATTCAAAACTATCTATCTTTCTCTACATGACTGTGAAAAAAAATTTATCCAAGTCTCACCGTTTGGGAGATACCAAAAGGGGGGGGTGAAATTTGGGGGAAAAGGGGGGGTAATTTTTTTTTCTTCTAGTGGGTCGTGAGTGTGCGAGCTGCAAGCAGCTCGCATGTATTCTAAAATTGGGGGGGGTTTTGGTACCTACAAGTTTTTTTAGGTGGAAATCGATAATCAAGACTTATATGAAACTGCGATAGGAATCGTCATTCATGTATAATTTTGTGATGGGGGAGGGTATTCAGGGGGGCGTGGGGTCACAGCAGTGGCGTGTGTCGGATTGCGGTTCGCTTCGCTCACCGCAATCCGACCCACGCGCGCCGTCATCAAATTCGTAATCCTCACCCCCATATTAGTCGGAAACGATACCCATATCAGTATACCACGGGCAACAGCACGGCTCGCTTCGCTCGCCGAGCTGATGCCCGTGGTCGCATTGCGGTTCGCTTCGCTCACCGCAATACGACCCCGGTCGTGCTGCCGTACACGCACACGCAGCAAGGCTCGCTTCGCTCGCCTTGCTGCGTGGCGTGTGTCGGATTGCGGTTCGCTTCGCTCACCGCAATCCGACCCACGCGCGCCGTCACCAAATTCGTAATCCTCACCCCCATATTAGTCGGAAACGACACCCATATCGAATTTTTGGGACAAGGGGGACAAGGGGGACATTCTGGGGGTCACAGCACGGCTCGCTTCGCTCGCCGAGCTGTTCCCCGTGGTCGCATCGCGGCTCGCTTCGCTCGCCGCAATGCTCCACCTGATAAAAATTCAGTTTTTTCATTAAAAAGGGGGTCTAGGGGGGCGAGGGGGACAGACTTTTTTTGCTTTTCAAAACTATCTATCCTCCTCTACACGACTGTGAAAAAATTTTTCCTCTAGGTCTTACCGTTTAGAAGATACCATAGGGGAGGGGGAGGGGGAGGGGGAAATTTGAAAAAGTCGGAATTTTCCCCAACTCACCCCGACCCCCTATATACGATTCTGCAAAAAAAAATATACCTTCCCATCCACCAACAGGGAGAACAATTATGTCAATGAGTGAGTCAGTGGTAATTTAGCTTTATATAATATAACTAGTGGGTCGTGAGTGTGCGAGCTGCAAGCAGCTCGCATGTATTCTAAAATTGGGGGGGGTTTTGGTACCTACAAGTTTTTTTTGGTGGATATCGATAATCAAGACATAAAGAGAACTGCGATGGGAATCGACATTCATGACAATTTTTGTGATGGGGGAGGGTATTCAGGGGGGCCTGGGGGCGTGGGGTCACAGCACGGCTCGCTTCGCTCGCCGTGCTGTTCCCCGTGGTCGTGTTGCCCCCGGTCGTGGTGCCACACACGTGGCGACACGTGGCCACACACGTGGCGTGTGTCGCATTGCGGTTCGCTTCGCTCACCGCAATCCGACCCACACCCGCCGTCATCAAATTCGTAATCCTCACCCCCATATTAGTCGGAAACGATACCCATATCAGTACACCACGGGCATCAGCACGGCTCGCTTCGCTCGCCGAGCTGATGCCCGTGGTCGCATTGCGGTTCGCTTCGCTCACCGCAATACGACCCCGGTCGTACTGCCATGCACGCACACGCAGCAAGGCTCGCTTCGCTCGCCTTGCTGCGTGGCGTGTGTCACATTGCGGTTCGCTTCGCTCACCGCAATCCGACCCACGCGCGCCGTCATCAAATTCGTAATCCTCACCCCCATATTAATCGGAAACGATACCCATGTCAATTTTTTTGGGGAAGGGGGGACAGGGGGGACATTCCGGGGGTCACAGCACGGCTCGCTTCGCTCGCCGCGCTGTTCCCCGTGGTCGCATCGCGGCTCGCTTCGCTCGCCGCAATGCTCCACCCTTAAAATATTCGTCAAAAATAGGCCAATTTTCGGTTTTTTCATAAAAAAGGGGGTCTAGGGGGGCGAAGGGGTCAATTTTTTTTTGCCATTCAAAACTATCTATCTTTACCTACATGACTGTGAAAAAAAAATTCATCCAAGTCTCACCGTTTGTGAGATACAAAAAGGGGGGGCTGAAATTTGGGGGAAAAGGGGGGGTAATTTTTTTTTCTTCCAACTCGAGAAGGAACCCTCTATACGACCCCGCCATCGAAAATCCTATTAAAGGACGATTTCTGGAAGCACACTCGAGAGGGGAATTTTTTTTGGGTGGAAGGGGGAGATGAAAATTTTTTTTTCGCAATCGTTTACCCCCCTCTATACGACCCCCAAAAATTTTTTACTCAATACCTTACCGTTGAGAAGATACCATAGGGGAGGGGGAGGGGGAGGGGGAAATTTGAAAAAGTCGGAATTTTCCCCCACTCACCCGGACCCCCTGTACACGATTCTGCAAAAAAAAATATACCTTCCCATCCACCAACAGGGAGAACAATTATGTCAATGAGTCAGTCAGTGAGTGGTAATTTAGCTTTATATAATATAACTAGTGGGTCGTGAGTGTGCGAGCTGCAAGCAGCTCGCATGTTGTCCCAAGTAGGGGGGTTTTTGGTACCTACAAGTTTTTTTTGGTGGAAATCGATAATCAAGAAAGAAATTATTGCGATTGGAATCGACATTCAAGTCAAATTTTTGATGGGAAGGGTATTCAGGGGGCCTGGGGGCGTGGGGTCACAGCACGGCTCGCTTCGCTCGCCGTGCTGTTCCCCGGCGGTGGTCGTGGTGCCACACACTCAGCAAGGCTCGCTTCGCTCGCCTTGCTGCGTGGCGTGTGTCGTATTGCGGTTCGCTTCGCTCACCGCAATCCGACCCACACCCGCCGTCATCAAATTCGTAATCCTCACCCCCATATTAGTCGAAAACGATACCCATATCAGTACACCACGGGCATCAGCACGGCTCGCTTCGCTCGCCGAGCTGATGCCCGTGGTCGCATTGCGGTTCGCTTCGCTCACCGCAATACGACCCCGGTCGTGCTGCCATACACGCACACACAGCAAGGCTCGCTTCGCTCGCCTTGCTGCGTGGCGTGTGTCGCATTGCGGTTCGCTTCGCTCACCGCAATCCGACCCACGCGCGCCATCATCAAATTCGTAATCCTTACCCCCATATTAGTCGGAAACGATACCCATGTCGAATTTTTTGGGGAAAGGGGGACAGGGGGGACATTCCGGGGGTCACAGCACGGCTCGCTTCGCTCGCCGCGCTGTTCCCCGTGGTCGCATCGCGGCTCGCATCGCGGCTCGCTTCGCTCGCCGCAATGCTCCACCCTTAAAATATTCGTCAAAAATAGGCCAATTTTCGGTTTTTTTATAAAAAAGGGGGTCTAGGGGGGCGGGGGGGTCAAACTTTTTTTGCCATTCAAAACTATCTATCCTCCTCTACATGACTGTGAAAAAAAAATTCATCCAAGTCTCACCGTTTGTGAGATACAAAAAGGGGGGGGTGAAATTTGGGGGAAAAGGGGGGGTAATTTTTTTATTCTTTCAACTCGAGAAGGAACCCTCTATACGATCCCGCCATCGAAATCCCTATAAAACGAAGATTTCTAGGTGTACACTTTAGAGGGGGAGTTTTTTTGGGGGAAAGGGGGGGTGAAAAAAAAAATTTTCGCAATCCTTTTCCCCCCTCTATACGACCCCGAAAAAATTTTTAGTCAAGGTTCTACCGTTATGAAGATACCATAGGGGAGGGGGAGGGGGAGGGGGAAATTTGAAAAAGTCGGAATTTTCCCCAACTCACCCCGACCCCCTGTATACGATTCTGCAAAAAAAAACATACCTTCCCATCCACCAACAGGGAGAACAATTATGTCAATGAGTGAGTGAGTGAGTCAGTGAGTGGTAATTTAGCTTTATATATTATAACTAGTGGGTCGTGAGTGTGCGAGCTGCAAGCAGCTCGCATGTATTCTAAAATTGGGGGGGGTTTTGGTACCTACAAGTTTTTTTTGGTGGAAATCGATAGTCAAGACGTAGAGGAAACTGGGATGGGAATCGTCATTAATGTAAAATTTTTTGGTGGGGGAGGGTTTTCAGGGGGGCCTGGGGGTGTGGGGTCACAGCACGGCTCGCTTCGCTCGCCGTGCTGTTCCCCGTGGTCGTGGTGCCACACACGCAGCAAGGCTCGCTTCGCTCGCCTTGCTGCGTGGCGTGTGTCGTATTGCGGTTCGCTTCGCTCACCGCAATCCGACCCACGCACGCCGTCATCAAATTCGTAATCCTCACCCCCATATTAGTCGGAAACGATACCCATATCAGTACACCACGGGCATCAGCACGGCTCGCTTCGCTCGCCGAGCTGATGCCCGTGGTCGCATTGAGGTTCGCTTCGCTCACCGCAATACGACCCCGGTCGTGCTGCCATACCCGCACACGCAGCAAGGCTCGCTTCGCTCGCCTTGCTGCGTGGCGTGTGTCGCATTGCGGTTCGCTTCGCTCACCGCAATCCGACCCACACGCGCCATCATCAAATTCGTAATCCTCACCCCCATATTAGTCGGAAACGATACCCATGTCGAATTTTTTGGGGAAAGGGGGACAGGGGGGACATTCCGGGGGTCACAGCACGGCTCGCTTCGCTTGCCGCGCTGTTCCCCGTGGTCGCATCGCGGCTCGCTTCGCTCGCCGCAATGCTCCACCCTTAAAATATTCGTCAAAAATAGGCCAATTTTCGGTTTTTTTATAAAAAAGGGGGTCTTGGGGGGCGGGGGGGGTCAATTTTTTTTTGCCATTCAAAACTATCTATCCTCCTCCATATGACTGTGAAAAAAAAATTCCTCCAAGTCTTACCGTTTGGGAGATACCAAAAGGGGGGGGTGAAATTTGAGGGAAAAGGGGGGGTAATTTTTTTTTCTTCCAACTCGAGAAGGAACCCTCTATACGACCCCGCCATAGAAAATCCTATTAAAGGACGATTTCTGGAAGCACACTCAAGAGGGGGAGTTTTTTTGGGGGGGAGGGGGGGATAAAAAAATTTTTTTCGCAATCGTTTACCCCCCTCTATACGACCCCCAAAAAATTTTTACTCAATACCTTACCGTTGAGAAGATACCATAGGGGAGGGGGAGGGGGAGGGGGAAATTTGAAAAAGTCGGAATTTTCCCCCACTCACCCGGACCCCCTGTAAACGATTCTGCAAAAAAAAATATACCTTCCCATCCACCAACAGGGAGAACAATTATGTCAATGAGTGAGTGAGTGAGTGAGTCAGTGGTAATTTAGCTTTATATAATATAACTAGTGGGTCGTGAGTGTGCGAGCTGCAAGCAGCTCGCATGTATTCTAAAATTGGGGGGGGTTTTGGTACCTACAAGTTTTTTTTGGTGGAAATCGATAATCAAGACGTAGAGGAAACTGGGATGGGAATCGTCATTAATGTAAAAAAATTTGATGGGGAGGGTATTCAGGGGGGCCTGGGGGCGTGGGGTCACAGCACGGCTCGCTTCGCTCGCCGTGCTGTTCCTTGTGGTCGTGTTGCCCCTGCTCGTGGTGCCACACACGCAGCAAGGCTCGCTTCGCTCGCCTTGCTGCGTGTCGTGTATCGTATTGCGGTTCGCTTCGCTCACCGCAATCCGACCCACGCCCGCCGTCATCAAATTTGAAATCCGCATCCCCATGTTGGTCGAAAACATATCAGTAAACAACGGGCATCAGCACGGCTCGCTTCCCTCGCCGAGCTGATGCCGGGCTGATGAGTGGTCGCATTGCGGTTCGCTTCGCTCACCGCAATACGACCCCGGTCGTGCTGCCATACACGCACACGCAGCAAGGCTCGCTTCGCTCGCCTTGCTGCGTTGCGTGTGTCGTATTGCGGTTCGCTTCGCTCACCGCAATCCGACCTACGCCCGCCGTCATCAAATTCGTAATCCTCACCCCCATATTAGTCGGAAACGACACCCATGTCAAATTTATTGACGGGGCCCAAGGGGGCCAAGGGGGCATTCCGGGGGTCACAGCACGGCTCGCTTCGCTCGCCGCGCTGTTCCCCGAAGTCGCATCGCGGCTCGCTTCGCTCGCCGCAATGCTCCACCCTTAAAATATTCGTCAAAAATAGGCCAATTTTCGGTTTTTTCTTAAAAAAGGGGGTCTAGGGGGGCGGGGGGGTCATACTTTTTTTGCCATTCAAAATTATCCACCTTCCTCTATATGACTGTGAAAAAAATTTTCCTCCAAGTCTCACCGTTTGGGAGATACCAAAAGGGGGGGTGAAATTTTGCGTAAAAGGGGGGGTAAATTTTTTTTCTTCCAACTCCCCGTGGTCGTGGTGCCACACACGCAGCAAGGCTCGCTTCGCTCGCCTTGCTGCGTGGCGTGTGTCGTATTGCGGTTCGCTTCGCTCACCGCAATCCGACCCACGCGCGCCGTCATCAAATTCGTAATCCTCACCCCCATATTAGTCGGAAACGATACCCATATCAGTATACCACGGGCATCAGCACGGCTCGCTTCGCTCGCCGAGCTGATGCCCGTGGTCGCATTGCGGTTCGCTTCGCTCACCGCAATACGACCCCGGTCGGGCTGCCATACACGCACACACAGCAAGGCTCGCTTCGCTCGCCTTGCTGCGTGGCGTGTGTCGCATTGCGGTTCGCTTCGCTCACCGCAATCCGACCCACGCGCGCCGACATCAAATTCGTAATCCTCACCCCCATATTAGTCGGAAACGATACCCATGTAAAATTTTTTGAGGGGGGCCAAAGGGGCCAAGGGGGCATTCCGGGGGTCACAGCACGGCTCGCTTCGCTCGCCGCGCTGTTCCCCGCGGTCGCATCGCGGCTCGCTTCGCTCGCCGCAATGCTCCACCCTTAAAATATTCGTCAAAAATAGGCCAATTTTCGGTTTTTTCATAAAAAAGGGGGTCTAGGGGGGCGAGGGGGTCAAACTTTTTTTGCTATTCAAAACTATCTATCTTTCTCTACATGACTGTGAAAAAAAATTTATCCAAGTCTCACCGTTTGGGAGATACCAAAAGGGGGGGGTGAAATTTGGGGGAAAAGGGGGGGTAATTTTTTTTTCTTCTAGTGGGTCGTGAGTGTGCGAGCTGCAAGCAGCTCGCATGTATTCTAAAATTGGGGGGGGTTTTGGTACCTACAAGTTTTTTTAGGTGGAAATCGATAATCAAGACTTATATGAAACTGCGATAGGAATCGTCATTCATGTATAATTTTGTGATGGGGGAGGGTATTCAGGGGGGCGTGGGGTCACAGCAGTGGCGTGTGTCGGATTGCGGTTCGCTTCGCTCACCGCAATCCGACCCACGCGCGCCGTCATCAAATTCGTAATCCTCACCCCCATATTAGTCGGAAACGATACCCATATCAGTATACCACGGGCAACAGCACGGCTCGCTTCGCTCGCCGAGCTGATGCCCGTGGTCGCATTGCGGTTCGCTTCGCTCACCGCAATACGACCCCGGTCGTGCTGCCGTACACGCACACGCAGCAAGGCTCGCTTCGCTCGCCTTGCTGCGTGGCGTGTGTCGGATTGCGGTTCGCTTCGCTCACCGCAATCCGACCCACGCGCGCCGTCACCAAATTCGTAATCCTCACCCCCATATTAGTCGGAAACGACACCCATATCGAATTTTTGGGACAAGGGGGACAAGGGGGACATTCTGGGGGTCACAGCACGGCTCGCTTCGCTCGCCGAGCTGTTCCCCGTGGTCGCATCGCGGCTCGCTTCGCTCGCCGCAATGCTCCACCTGATAAAAATTCAGTTTTTTCATTAAAAAGGGGGTCTAGGGGGGCGAGGGGGACAGACTTTTTTTGCTTTTCAAAACTATCTATCCTCCTCTACACGACTGTGAAAAAATTTTTCCTCTAGGTCTTACCGTTTAGAAGATACCATAGGGGAGGGGGAGGGGGAGGGGGAAATTTGAAAAAGTCGGAATTTTCCCCAACTCACCCCGACCCCCTATATACGATTCTGCAAAAAAAAATATACCTTCCCATCCACCAACAGGGAGAACAATTATGTCAATGAGTGAGTCAGTGGTAATTTAGCTTTATATAATATAACTAGTGGGTCGTGAGTGTGCGAGCTGCAAGCAGCTCGCATGTATTCTAAAATTGGGGGGGGTTTTGGTACCTACAAGTTTTTTTTGGTGGAAATCGATAGTCAAGACGTAGAGGAAACTGGGATGGGAATCGTCATTAATGTAAAATTTTTTGGTGGGGGAGGGTTTTCAGGGGGGCCTGGGGGTGTGGGGTCACAGCACGGCTCGCTTCGCTCGCCGTGCTGTTCCCCGTGGTCGTGGTGCCACACACGCAGCAAGGCTCGCTTCGCTCGCCTTGCTGCGTGGCGTGTGTCGTATTGCGGTTCGCTTCGCTCACCGCAATCCGACCCACGCACGCCGTCATCAAATTCGTAATCCTCACCCCCATATTAGTCGGAAACGATACCCATATCAGTACACCACGGGCATCAGCACGGCTCGCTTCGCTCGCCGAGCTGATGCCCGTGGTCGCATTGAGGTTCGCTTCGCTCACCGCAATACGACCCCGGTCGTGCTGCCATACCCGCACACGCAGCAAGGCTCGCTTCGCTCGCCTTGCTGCGTGGCGTGTGTCGCATTGCGGTTCGCTTCGCTCACCGCAATCCGACCCACACGCGCCATCATCAAATTCGTAATCCTCACCCCCATATTAGTCGGAAACGATACCCATGTCGAATTTTTTGGGGAAAGGGGGACAGGGGGGACATTCCGGGGGTCACAGCACGGCTCGCTTCGCTTGCCGCGCTGTTCCCCGTGGTCGCATCGCGGCTCGCTTCGCTCGCCGCAATGCTCCACCCTTAAAATATTCGTCAAAAATAGGCCAATTTTCGGTTTTTTTATAAAAAAGGGGGTCTTGGGGGGCGGGGGGGTCAATTTTTTTTTGCCATTCAAAACTATCTATCCTCCTCCATATGACTGTGAAAAAAAAATTCCTCCAAGTCTTACCGTTTGGGAGATACCAAAAGGGGGGGGTGAAATTTGAGGGAAAAGGGGGGGTAATTTTTTTTTCTTCCAACTCGAGAAGGAACCCTCTATACGACCCCGCCATAGAAAATCCTATTAAAGGACGATTTCTGGAAGCACACTCAAGAGGGGGAGTTTTTTTGGGGGGGAGGGGGGGATAAAAAAATTTTTTTCGCAATCGTTTACCCCCCTCTATACGACCCCCAAAAAATTTTTACTCAATACCTTACCGTTGAGAAGATACCATAGGGGAGGGGGAGGGGGAGGGGGAAATTTGAAAAAGTCGGAATTTTCCCCCACTCACCCGGACCCCCTGTAAACGATTCTGCAAAAAAAAATATACCTTCCCATCCACCAACAGGGAGAACAATTATGTCAATGAGTGAGTGAGTGAGTGAGTCAGTGGTAATTTAGCTTTATATAATATAACTAGTGGGTCGTGAGTGTGCGAGCTGCAAGCAGCTCGCATGTATTCTAAAATTGGGGGGGGTTTTGGTACCTACAAGTTTTTTTTGGTGGAAATCGATAATCAAGACATATTGGAAACTGCGATGGAAATCTACATTCATGTCAATTTGTGATGGGGGAGGGTATTCAGGGGGGCGGGGGGTCACAGCACGGCTCGCTTCGCTCGCCGTGCTGTTCCCCGTGGTCGTGGTGCCACACACGCAGCAAGGCTCGCTTCGCTCGCCTTGCTGCGTGGCGTGTGTCGTATTGCGGTTCGCTTCGCTCACCGCAATCCGACCCACGCTCGCCCTCATCAAATTCGTAATCCTCACCCCGATATTAGTCGGAAACGATACCCATATCAGTACACCACGGGCATCAGCACGGCTCGCTTCGCTCGCCGAACTGATGCCCGTGGTCGCATTGCGGTTCGCTTCGCTCACCGCAATACGACCCGGTCGTGCTGCCATACACGCACACACAGCAAGGCTCGCTTCGCTCGCCTTGCTGCGTGGCGTGTGTCGTATTGCGGTTCGCTTCGCTCACCGCAATCCGACCCACGCTCGCCCTCATCAAATTCGTAATCCTCACCCCGATATTAGTCGGAAACGATACCCATATCAGTACACCACGGGCATCAGCACGGCTCGCTTCGCTCGCCGAACTGATGCCCGTGGTCGCATTGCGGTTCGCTTCGCTCACCGCAATACGACCCGGTCGTGCTGCCATACACGCACACGCAGCAAGGCTCGCTTCGCTCGCCTTGCTGCGTGGCGTGTGTCGTATTGCGGTTCGCTTCGCTCACCGCAATCCGACCCACGCGCGCCGTCATCAAATTCGTGATCCTCACCCCCATATTAATCGGAAACGACACCCATGTCGAATTTTTTGGGGAAAGGGGGACAGGGGGGACATTCCGGGGGTCACAGCACGGCTCGCTTCGCTCGCCGAGCTGTTCCCCGTGGTCGCATCGCGGCTCGCTTCGCTCGCCGCAATACTCCACCCTTAAAATATTCGTCAAAAATAGGCCAATTTTCGGTTTTTTCATAAAAAAGGGGGTCTAGGGGGGCGAAGGGGTCAAATTTTTTTTGCCATTCAAAACTATTAACCCTCCTCTATATGACTGTGAAAAAAAAATTCCTCCAAGTCTAACCGTTTGGGAGATACCAAAAGGGGGGGTGATATTTGGGGGGGAAAAGGGGGTAAATTTTTTTTTCTTCCAACTCGATAAGGAACCCTCTATACGACCCCGCCATCGAAAACCCTATAAAAGGACGATTTCTGGATGCACACTCGAGAGGGGGAGTTTTTTTGGGGGGGAGGGGGGATCAAAACTTTTTTTTTCGCAATCGTTTACCCCCCTCTATACGACCCCCAAAAAATTTTCAGTCAGGGAGCTACCGTTGAGAAGATACCATAGGGGAGGGGGAGGGGGAGGGGGAAATTTGAAAAAGTCGGAATTTTCCCCAACTCACCCCGACCCCCCCTACACGTTTCCGCAAAAAAAAATATACCTTCCCATCCACCAACAGGGAGAACAATTATGTCAATGAGTGAGTGAGTCAGTGGTAATTTAGCTTTATATAATATAACTAGTGGGTCGTGAGTGTGCGAGCTGCAAGCAGCTCGCATGTATTCTAAAATTGGGGGGGGTTTTGGTACCTACAAGTTTTTTTTGGTGGAAATCGATAATCAAGACGAAATTAAGATAAGAAGAGGGTATTCAGGAGGGCCTGGGGGCGTGGGGTCACAGCACGGCTCGCTTCGCTCGCCGTGCTGTTCCCCGTGGTCGTGGTGCCACACACGCAGCAAGGCTCGCTTCGCTCGCCTTGCTGCGTGGCGTGTGTCGTATTGCGGTTCGCTTCGCTCACCGCAATCCGACCCACGCGCGCCTTCATCAAATTCGTAATCCTCACCCCCATATTAGTCGGAAACGATACCCATATCAGTACACCACGGGCATCAGCACGGCTCGCTTCGCTCGCCGAGCTTATGCCCGTGGTCGCATTGCGGTTCGCTTCGCTCACCGCAATACGACCCCGGTCATGCTGCCATACACGCACACGCAGCAAGGCTCGCTTCGCTCGCCTTGCTGCGTGGCGTGGGTCGCATTGCGGTTCGCTTCGCTCACCGCAATCCGACCCACGCGCGCCGTCATCAAATTCGTAATCCTCACCCCCATATTAGTCGGAAACGACACCCATGTCGAATTTTTAGGGGAGGGGGGACAAGGGGGACAATCCGGGAGTCGCAGCACGGCTCGCTTCGCTCGCCGCGCTGTTCCCCGTAGTCGCATCGCGGCTCGCTTCGCTCGCCGCAATGCTCCACCCGATAAAATATTCAGTTTTTTCATTAAAAAGGGGGTCTAGGGGGGCGAGGGGGACAAACTTTTTTTGCTTTTCAAAACTATCTATCCTCCTCTACACAACTGTGAAAAAATTTTTCCTCTAGGTCTTACCGTTTAGAAGATACCATAGAGGAGGGGGAGGGGGAGGGGGAAATTTGAAAAAGTCGGAATTTTCCCCAACTCACCCCGACCCCCTGTATACGATTCTGCAAAAAAAAATATACCTTCCCATCCACCAACAGGGAGAACAATTATGTCAATGAGTGAGTGAGTGAGTCAGTGAGTGGTAATTTAGCTTTATATATTATAATATAATATAATATAATGCTCTAATACTGAATGTTTCTGATAAGTGACGTGGCTGTCAAAAAATATTCACACCGTTTAGCGACTACAAGAATTTTATTATTTGACGGCAACATCTTATTTGCAGAAGAGTTGAATTATTTCTCTGTAGTAGACGTTTTGGCTTTTGGTCATATTCAAAATATCAAGAGAATTTATTGATTGACATTCCTGAAAATATAACTTTTACGAAAATAAATCTGAATTCTCTCGAGTTTCCGTATACCTTTAAAACAGTTAAAATAGAAGCATTTTTGGTAATTTGCTTAACATTTTCCTTCGAAGTTTAGTTCGATGAAAAATCAACGTAAACAAATTGAGAGTGATTTCCCAAAGGATAGTCAGCGGAATGTTGCGAGCTGGAATAACTTGTATTAATTTAACTTTATGGGTCTTTTGAATGTTTATTCTCGTATTTAAAATGTAACTTAACATACATATTGACTTAGTTTGGATAACTATCAATTCGTTTTTAATTCCGATAGAAGTAGATTTAAACCCGCTAGATGTTCGCTAGAATTAAAGACGATAATCTCCCCTGACAGCTCTATAATACAAACATTATAGAGCTGTCGGGGGTTCGGCTAGTAATAAATCATAGAATGTCCTATTTTACTCTATTTCCGAAGGTTCCAACTGAGAATCGTACTACTGCGAATAGTCCATTTACACACGTGCTTTAATAAATACTACTTTATAGGCAATGTTACCTTTATACCTTTATATTCGAACTCGTCCTCTACTTTTACCTTCTAAATCGGGAAAAGTGGGTCTACCGTACTTGTAAGCCGTTACACAAAGACTGCACTTAAGTTAGTCCGGTTCAAAAATACACTGAAAACACAAAGCAGACAAACCCACACGTAACTAACTAGCTCGCGGAAACCAGGACAATGCAAACTCACCCTTACTACTTCAACAATGGAGTAAAAAATCTAAAAGCGGATTGTCAATGTGTTTACGACAAGCGAAACTTAGTTCTAAGCTTTTGTATTAGAGTTGCGAGTTTGTTTCTGTTCGGAGAGCTTCTGTTTTCTAAATTGAATAAGGAGATTATTTTCTACTAGGTTTCCACCCGTGGCTTTGCCCGCGTTATAAATTATTTTCCCGTGATATACTGGACTTACTGGTTTTTCCCGCGGCAAAAAGAAGGCGTTGTTCTGATATTTATGCTAAAGTTTGCACCCTTTCAAGTGTTTTAATTTAATTTTACGCCTTTTAAAACTTACGCGTTACTATGGACTTCCCGCAATAAAAGTAGTATTTGTGTTGTTCTCATATGTAAGCTACATTATTGCAAAGTTTTATTACAATCCAATCAGATTTTGCTTGAAAGAGTAACGACATCCATACATTCTTACTAACTTTCCCTTTTTATATATAGACGGCCTCCGTGGATTTTAACGTGTTGAGTAGGGTAAGACCGGGATAGTCGGCCCGTGGGTGTAGTTGCTCCGGTTCCAATAAAGCCCATCTTGCGAAAGCCGTTGTGAAAGTGACGCGACTTTTGACCAATAAAATTATCCATTTTTATCGTACAGCGTATTTTCAGTTTTCATTAAACCTAGAGAGCATGAAAAAAAGGAATTACAACTACTATTTCATTTTGTCCGTGAATTGTATTAATGTATTATTACGAGTAGATCTCTTGATTTTTTTTACTGAGTTAAAAATGATGTATGATCTAAATTATGGAAAGGTTTCATTAAAATCTGTTCAGTAGTTTTTGCGTTACCTAAATTGAAACAATTTATACATTTTATATTTTTATGCGCGTTTATAATATTAGTTGGTAATTGGTTATTGCTTTGATATCCTGCGTATCAAAATAATATATCGTCGCCAAAAGTTGGTGTTGATTTATTAGGACTAAATATTTTTATCATTGATTAATTAAGAATACCTAAAATACTTTAGATGCAATACGAGTTGTAGGCCGTCTTTCGTCACTGTGTGAAATTTATTAAGTTTAATTTGGGTTACATCTTGTTCACGCACAATAGGCGTGAAATTTTAATACAAAAAGTAAATTGAGGAAAGCGCCATCTACAAGCTCTCTGGCGAACTATGAATACATTACATTATGAAGAAACGGATTACCTTTGATAAAACAGAGAGACACCCGTCGATAATGTTGCAGTACTACTGCAGCAGCGCCATTTTTATCTTATATTCATTCTCTTGACCCCTCCCTGTTATACGGGGCACACGCACAATTGTACCTAGATTTATTAATATACGTTTTTATTGCAAATGTTAAAGGATTCTCATTGAAGGACGCACCCGATGATCCCCGTAGCTAACATTTTGGCCCTACGAACCGGATATACGCTGCTTATGCTGGGAGAAGAATCCATCTTCAGCTTGCTGACAAATCGGGAAACATCCAGATCAGGAAGCTTCGAAACCAGCACCCTTGACAACGGTCAGGTCATTGATCCTGTCCTCTCCTTTCACACGTTCTCATTTGTGCTAAAATTGTGTTTTTTGTGCATTCCAGGAAGATACCAAGTGCCGCGTAACCGTTACAATTACACATCCCGCGGAGTAAAATCGTGAGTACCTTATCTTATTCTTTGCATAGGCCTTCATAATGGGTGGTGAAGATAGTTTAGGTGTCTCAGTTAAATCTCCACAGGTGTCTCCATCAAGGAGAAACACCGAAGAACTTTTGGTTCTAAAGAGACAACGTGATAACCTCAAAGGTCGATTGACTCAATTTCAGTATTATTTAGATCAATTTAGCGAAACATGCCCATCTAAACTACAAATAAAACAAATAAAGTTTAGAATGCAGGCATGTAAAGATCATTATACGTCTTTCAATTCAATACAAAGTAAAATCGAATTAATAAGTTCAGATTCAGATACTGATTCTAACTATGAATACGTTGAAACGTTTGACTCATTATATTTTAGTATTCTGTCTATAGCTGAAAGTTTAGTCGAAAATGTAGAAACCGGAAACAAGTGTACGAATTGTACGAAAAGTAGTAAAAGTAGTTTTCGTTCGTTACCAGAAATCAAACTGCCTACCTTCAGTGGTAAGTTTGATGATTGGCTTGAGTACAAACACGCATACGTTACCATGATCCATAACTGTCCCGATCTAGACGAAATCCAGAAGTTTCATTACTTACGTTCTTCACTTTCTGGTACCGCGTTAGAAGTTATTAGTTCCTTTGAATTCACGCCTAGGAATTACGTTCACGCATGGGAGTTATTAGAGAATAGGTTTCACAATACTAGGCTATTAGTTCAGAATCACATGAAAGCTTTATTTCAAATGTCGCCTTTGAAACAGGAATCATCTTCACAAATTAGGAAGCTGATAGATACCGTCTTACGTAACATTCGTTCACTCACTTCACTAGGCGAACCCACCAGTACATGGGATACAATGGTAATTTACCTAGTACAGACAAAGTTAGATACGCCTACAGAACGCGAGTGGGAAATAGAAAAAGGTTCTATTCACGCTAGTTCAGATAGGAGTCTTATTTTAAATGATATTCTTTCTTTTCTAAAGAAAAAGGCAGATATGTTAGATTCAATAAGCTCAAATCAAAATAAGCCACAACATAAGTCTCATAATGAACCAATAGTTAACTTACACAAGAAAAATGCGTCTACACATAGCTATGTGTCAACTAGCGAGTCGGGCGCTAGAAGTAAGCCTAAACGTAAAATATATAGTTGTCATTTATGTAACGGTGACCACGCGATTTATACGTGTTTTAGATTCTTGAATATGAATATCAAGGATAGATTAAAGTTTGTTGATGATAAAAAGTTATGTAGAAATTGTTTACGTGCAGGACATAGACTTTCGGATTGCTTTTTTAGTCCATGTAAACAATGTCATAATAAACATAACTCACTTTTGCACCTGCAGTCGGGTAACGAGGAGTTAGCAGCTGAGAGTTCGTCTCAGACCACTTCGACCGCGTTGCACTCCTTATCAGTAGGTAGTGTAGGTACGTTGCAAAACGTATCGCAACCGGTATTGTTATGTACGGCGTTAGTTGAGGTAGCAGATAGTAATAATCGTTTCCATACAGCCAGAGCCCTTCTGGACAATGGTTCTCAACACAGCTTTATTTCGGATAAATTTAGAAAACGAATCAATGCGCCTTTATTACAGTCCACTATACGTATATCAGGTGTCGGTCAATCAGTGACACAGTCAAATCATTCATGCGAATTATTAATGCGTTCAAAAATAAACGATTACAGTACAAAGGTTAAATGCTTCGTCTTGCAGAGTATAACAAACAGTTTACCCACGACAAGCATTAATACCAAGTTTATACGAATACCGGACAATGTATACCTAGCCGATCCTACTTACAATATTCCTTCGGAAATCGATTTATTGATAGGTGCGGATTTGTTTTGGGAAATACTTGACGGAACTAGAATCCGATTGGTAAACGGACCATTCCTTCAGAATTCGAAGCTAGGATGGTTACTTTCGGGTCCTTTATACGATTCTAAGAATTTAGATAGACATTCTAAAGTTCATTGCAATTTTAATCAAACCTTGGAGATAGGTTTTGATGAACAACATAAACGTTTATGGGAATCAGAGAACGTTCCCCAGGTAAATAACATTTCCTCAAAATATAGGAATTTATTTACTTACAAACTTATTTAAAATAATATATAATAATTTTCATAAATTTTCAAATAATAAAATAAAGTTATGAAAGTATTATTTTAGTCGATCTTCCCAAATTAAAATCGCAATTAATATATTTTACACGTAATATTTATCCAACTAAAATGATTCCACTCAATAAATATTAATCATTCATAAAGTTAAACGTATAAATGCGTATCTATGTATTACAATTCATTTTAAATTCACTTGAAGCGCGAGGACCGTGAAACCGGTTCCTAATCAGTAAGCGAGCTTGATGCGTCGCAAGTGATGCTAAGTTAGCGCAAATGCATTGTTATCCGAACGCGTACAGTAGTTTGCTTTATAATATTCCTATAAAACAAATAGCAAATCTACAAGTCATTTTTTAGATCTTAATATATTTTTAGATATGTAACTAATTAGAGTCAGTGGTAGATTAGGAAACTTAACGGAGTTTTGTTACGAAAATAAATATCCATTAATATTGTGCAGTAATCATCATTTGACATTTTTATAGTGCACTACGAACATATACGTTTAGTTCATAGTTTATACTTTTATCAACATTATGTGAATGTTGGTGACTGTTGATTGCTAGGAATTTGGTTCGTAAATTTGTGCGTGAATGTGTTACTTGTGCGCGAATCAAAGATAAAACTTTACAACCTAAAATAGATAATTTATCTTTTACGCGTTTAGATTCTGTATTTCCTTTTGGTCGGACAGGGATGTATCTAGGAGTGTTTTTTTTTTGTCCTTAACAAAAGGGGCATAGGAACACGTCTTAGTAAACGTATGTATGTCTGTTCGTCTGTTTTCTTACTCGTGATGTACACCTAGAACTTGTTTCCAGTCTATCCATTCATGACTATACATATATTAGCGTTTAAACGTTTCATTAGTAGAATAGGTAAACCTGATTCTATTTATTCCGATAACGGAACAAATTTTGTAGGAGCTGAAAAATATTCAATTCTCTTTAAGATAAAAAATTGTAAACAATTTATTTATTACACAGCTAACGATGGAATTAATTTTAATTTTATTCCACCATATTCACCCCATTTTGGTGGCCTGTGGGAGAGTGGGATAAGGTCTTTATTTCGTATTAGGTAACTTTAAATTTACTTATGAGGAATTGAGCACAGTTTTAGCACAAATTGAATCTGTCCTCGATTCCCGCCCTATGTCCCCTCTGCCTCCAGATCCTTCACGAAACACTGGCTGACCGTTGACTGCACCAGCTGCACACGATGATCACACGAATGTCCCGATCTCACGGCTGAACCAGTATCACCGAATCGAGCAGCTACGTCAACACTTCAGCGATGGTCAAAGGAGTACATTCCAGAACTCCACAACAGAACAAGGTGGAAGTCTAACCAGCAGGATATACGCATAGACAGCTTCGTTCTTATGAAAGAAGACAACCTGCCGCCACTGAAATGGCGCCTGAGCCGCGTCCGAAAGCGTTCCCGGACACGGACGGTGTCCCCAGAGTTGCTGAGATTCGAACTGCAACTATAATGATAAAATCTCACCCCTGCCATTGGAGCCAGCAAAAAAAGAGCAACCACGATCCATGATTATCCCATCGTTGGAACCCGGTGCTTCCAAGGCGGGCGGTATGTTCACGCACAATAGGCGTGAAATTTTAATACAAAAAGTAAATTGAGGAAAGCGCCATCTACAAGCTCTCTGGCGAACTATGAATACATTACATTATGAAGAAACGGATTACCTTTGATAAAACAGAGAGACACCCGTCGATAATGTTGCAGTACTACTGCAGCAGCGCCATTTTTATCTTATATTCATTCTCTTGACCCCTCCCTGTTATACGGGGCACACGCACAATTGTACCTAGATTTATTAATATACGTTTTTATTGCAAATGTTAAAGGATTCTCATTGAAGGACGCACCCGATGATCCCCGTAGCTAACACATCTTTTAAAATCTTAAGTCTGATTTTTCAAGCAGTATCAAAGAAATAACTTATAATCCTATAAATATCGTTGAGACTTCAATATCATTCACGAAACTCCAGCATTATTTTATATTGCGCACCCCATTCCATTGTATAAGGATTTTCCCCGAAATCTCGTCTGTAAGGATTTACTTAAACCACAAAAGAAACTCAAGATATCCTTTTTGCTTTCAGGTACAATACCCGAAGATGCTTACGTGTCTTGAAAATATCCTATTGAAAGAGTTCAAACACGACCACGGACAAAAAGTATAATAAAATGCACTATACAAGAAACCCATAAAGTTTAAATTGAATGGAATCGAAAAGAAAAGAAAATATGCACAGGAAAAGCATTAGAACAGATTTGGAACACCAAAAATGTACGATAGATTGTGATCAAATAACAAACATGGAGCTCAGCATACCAAACATATGCAATCAAAACTAAATGCCATTATATAAAGAAATAATAATGAATTTTTTATTAAGGATCATAAAAGAACTAAAGATATTTTCAAAAAGTAACAGTTTGAATAAAAACGTAACAGCAATGTGAACAATGCAAGATTTGATAACCATAGACAACTTCACGTTGGACTTCCGAGAACTCTCCACCTCTATGTATCTAACCGACAATTTCATAAACAAAAGCATAGACAATCGAACCGAGGAGGTTCTTTTCTCCAACCCATTCAAAGACGATCCTTTTATAGTGTTTTTAATCGTGATAAAATGTTTGGTAATGCTGTTTATTATAATAGCGGCAATATTTGGGAATTTACTAGTGATTGTATCTGTGATGAGACATAGGAAATTGAGAGTGATTACGAACTATTTCGTCGTGTCCTTGGCATTGGCTGACATGTTGGTTGCAATTTGGGCCATGTGTTTCAACTTTTCTGTGGAAATAACGAATGGCGAGTGGTTGTTCGGGTATTTCATGTGCGACGTGTGGAACTCTTTAGATGTGTACTTTTCTTCAGCGAGTATACTACACCTGTGCTGTATTAGTGTTGACAGATATTATGCGATTGTTCAACCACTGGACTACCCATTGATAATGACTACAGCGAAGCTAGGCATTATGCTTGCTGTTGTTTGGTGCAGTCCTGCTTTAGTCTCCTTTTTACCAATCTTTATGGGTTGGTACACGACGGACGATCATTTGGAGTTTCGAAGAAGATTTCCAAAAGTGTGTAGTTTTACAGTGAACAGAGTGTATGCAGTGGTGTCCAGTAGTGTTAGTTTTTGGATTCCTGGAGTGATTATGCTTTATATGTACTATAGGATTTATATGGAGGCGGATCGACAAGAAAGAATGTTATATAGGTGAGTAGAAAAATTAATACCTATCGGGGATAAGATGAACCACAGAGTACATTAGTAAAATTTTACTTATGAAATTAAATAGTTGAGAGAGTGAGAAAGTTGCCAAGTCTCTTTCGAACCTGTTGTTCAACTCTACTTTTACTCCTAGTCTTATATTTATAAATTTAAGACGTTAACCTTTAGTTGGGATTTTGTATACCTGAGTATTAAAATCCCAACTAAAGGTTAACGTAAACATAACGCTTTAGTATTTTGTTAAATTATTATTCATAAGTCAAAACAAATGATGAATAACAATGGAACTTCAAAAAATAATAACTTAATTTATAACGTATTTAAAGCAACATAATGAAATGCCGTGACTGTTATTATCAATGCACACAGTCAGTAATAGGTACCTATACAAGGTCGCGTGGTCACATTATGATGATGATTTATAGCAATATTAAATAATCTTCGCTATGAAAGCAGTCGAATGCGAGATTTTGCATGGATGGATTACCATGAAGTTAGACTGAGTTCATCGCTTCATTGAGCGGTAATTGAGCTAGGTTTAGTGGGCTGAACTTTGCCGTAACTCAGAGTACTGTTGCTGTAATAAAAGACCTCACTTACTCATACTTATCGTATTAGCAAAGATTATGTTACTGTTGTGTTGCAGCCAAATAATTATTAGAATGCAGATACCGACTAAGTTCACAGTGTAAAAAGTATTATATGTCCTTCTCCTGGTTCTAAGCTACCTGCTACATCAATTCTCAGTTAAATCAGTTCAGCCCTTCTGTAGTTATAAATAATGTTACTTAACGATTTTCTTTTAATTATTTAGATTTTAATAAATAATATAAGTTAATGATGATGATAACAAACACCTCAGCCGTCAAATCAAGCCGAACTAAGCAGGCTCATAAATCAGGAACTTTGCAACTCGCTACAAAATTCATCTTCAACTCGCGAACTTCATAATTTATTTTGTATGGATACAAAGATGTCGGAAAGATAAAATAAAAGTCAAACACAAAGTAAATTAAGAATTTAACAGTGTTTTGGCATTATTTTATTGTTTTGGTGACTTTATGCGAATTTGAGTTCACAATTTAAATAATAGGTACAAGACGTGATGACGACAAAGCATTTTCTAAAATATGATACTTTTGGCGATAAGAAAGTTTTGTTTCTTGGGAATCAAACTATAAAAAACAGTAACATAGGCTTATGAAACTAAATAACTATTCGTTTTACATGAAACAAATTTTGTTTTTCCTGCAGATATTGAGAAGCGATTAGGACAATTAAACAAAGACCTTAAGCTCAAAACGAACTTTTAAAAATTAACACCACCTGCTATAACGAACTCAAATAGAAATCTCTTTTAAATATTAGTACAGAACATAATTAAAACGGAATTATTCAAAGAAAATTTCCCTGCCCGTAAGATTCCAAAGTCAACCTTTGAAACAGCGGAAACTTTTGATCCACAGTTCATTATCTCCGTCCGTTAATTAATAAAATTGTGGTCACTTTTAATTAAGCGTTGAAATGGCACTTATAAAAAGGTATATAATAAGCTTAATCCATAAACAAAATCCATAAAATTATCGACTTGTATTTATGGAAATAAATGACTTACGAGTACATCTTAAATTAATAATCAATTGTTAATATATTTTTTTATTTATTGCTAGTATGTACGTTGTCTTGTAGAGCTGTCTGAAAGAGAATACTGTTGAAATCAAATACTCCAACCTATTCACCACAAAGCGAGTTCTGTCTGTACTCTGACATGTTCCTTATAGCATGTTACATGATGCGGTTACCACCAAGATATAATGTAACACACTAGACGTCTACTCTAGAAAGGAATTCGATAATATGGTAAAAATGCAAGCTACGCAACGCAAGCAAGTAATACATAAATAAAAATACTATAAATTTTAATATAACATAGTATGTATGTTTCAATAAGAAAACTAAACCTATAAAAATATCTAGTTTACAATATATGTAGGTTTAAAATTTTAAACATACATATAATGTATGCTAAATATTAATATTTTAAATATTGGTTACACTTTTCTTATACTTCGATTTTTATATTTTCATATTTTCACATACAGTACGATTTGGTTAGATCGTGGCCCAGGATATAGTGATAAGCCTAGAAATAACTATACTCTCTTGACTAGAAGACACACATTAATGAATATCATAGAAGTCTTCATAGGATTGGCAACACATGGCGAAATAATTATTACCAGAATACAATTACATTATTCATTAGAAAAGTAACTTCAGTAACATTAATTATGGATAGATCAAATCTAGACAATACCAGACTAACATTTAAACTTGTCTAACAATCTAAGTTGGCTTTTGGCTCGGAATTAATAACCACAGAATTAGATTTCTGATGCAAATTACTTGGGACAGGGTTACTGAGTCAATTTACATAAGATGATCAATTTACCTTACCTATATAGGTAGATATATAAAGGAATAAATGCTCACAAATATTTCGGAATACACTTACAACAATGAAATTTATTCACCGTAATAGGCAAACACCGGCTGGTTCTGAGAACTTTAAAGAATTTGCAGGACATGTGACATTCACCAAACGACTTTGTATATAGAATGTAAATAGAGATGTTTAGATGCTTAGGGTATTTTGCTCATTTATCGGCTGATGCTAAAAAACATATTTATATCCAGCATCACATGTAATGTCATATAGTTCAGAGATTATTTGCAATAAATAGTGTATTTCCGATATCCAGTTGCATTGCAAGTGATAAATCATCATGGCGACACATCCTGGAAGCTATATCAATATATAATCCATAGTATGTCAATTAGTTTTTGTCTGTCCTCGATATTTCCGAGCCGGATTACTCGATATAACCTCATTTATTTGGTACAATTTGATGGCAGATCATAATGATGTTCGTTAGGTAAGGCTAGCAGTAAAGGCAACGCTATTTAAATAGTATTGTAGATTAAGGCACTCATAGGTAGGTTAATATATCCATTATCTTACTTAAAAACTCTCTAAGTATTAAATATATATCGTAAAACCATCTTAACCCTACCGAAAATGTAACCCTTCGCACAATTAACTCGACAAAAAAACTGTTCAAACTCCTTGTACTCTCAAATATTACCCCAGCATTTACCGTAAACGCTTCACGTAAAATCCAACAAAGAATCTAATTTAATCCTCTCAGAGAATTTTAAGGTTCTATTATAGCTACAGTACATTTCATGGGTTCGCGTGAAATGAAAAATTTGCATAAACAACTCTTTGAGCGCCTCCGGTCCATTAGGCGCTGGTACACGAGGCCGAATTGCGACAAGCCGTCTGAAATGTCAAAGTTTGTCGGTTTATATCCAACGGACCTCGTAAAAGATCCGTGAAAATATTTTTTATTTATTTACGAAAACTAGTTTTAATATAAAAAATTTTTTCGTTAATATTTTAACATTTATTTATTTATTTCTAAATTACATAACTCTAACACAGGTTGCCCTAATACTGAGGCACAAATAACATAAGGTACAAACTGCAACTGTATGTTATCACTAAATGAACTGAAACTGAAGCAACAAGTTTTTCAATAGGTACATATAATTTTACGTAGACTGATAATTACAAAATTACGACGTCCTCTTAAATTCATGAGAAAGAGCCTAATATAGATGCGATAAATTGTACGGGCATAAAGTATAAGACGATATTTTAAAGTTTAACGATGACAAAACAACTCGCCCTTATTTATTTGATACAAGGAATTCGGGTAAGGGGCTATTAAATAAATTGCTTTTGTTAATGGTTAAGTTTGTTTTATTTTTTAAATAGCTTTAACAACATTCCTACGATTACTCATGATATCAGTGTTATCATTATTTCAGCAGTCAGACACTCACTGCTTGACTTACATAATCAACCCTATTTCCGTTCCCACTGTTCCCACCCAGACTCAGGGACTTATCTCATGATGAAAAATCCAGAGGTGTGAGGCTGGGTTTGAATCCACGAACTTCGGATTGAAAGTCAAGTGTGTCCTCTTCTTGCTGGACAACATCTTACCCGTGGTCGTGGAAGCTAGTGTTCAATACCAATACCTAAAATTCACTATTTTTGCAGCATCATCATTTTCACCAACGCGATGGTTAAATACATCTTGTTGGTGGAAGTCCGACTTTAATTAGTTGATAATTTAGTTTAATTAGTAGGTAACTAATGTATTAATTTGCATGTCAAATAAATTGAAAAATTAATTTAAATAAACAAATTTTATACGTTTAAAGTGTGAAGAATTTTCCGGATTAGATAACCTACTCGTACATTATTCAATGGGTTCGTTTTTCGTGATTGTGCATAACTTTCGTATGGGGGTTCTGGGTGAATTTTAGACGATTCATTTTGTATGAGAAGGGTTCTAAAATATTTAATTCTGTGACACGCATATTCGTAAAACTCTTGCCTAGAACATTTTGCACAAAGGATACGTAAGTAAATTTAAATACAATTCAAATTTAGAATTGGGAGTTTCGGGACTCGTTTGTCTATGTCTAAACGACTTTGCCCCTAAACATGAAGTTACAGGTTTATGTCTAGTCTGAGCATTAATAAAATTAATAATTTATTTTATTCCTATAAATTGTCTTATATCATTTACAAATTAATATTCTGATTAAACTGCTTTACAAAATTTCTTATAGATGTTTCAGTTCAGTTTTAATATAAAATTAAGTAGATAACAGCTCTTGGATCTTAGTTTTAATAAAAAAGTTTGACCGTAAGATTTTTACCTTCATTATTAAATATTTTCTAACATAAACATTAAAAAGAATCAGTTTAAGAATTCAATTTATTGCCAGCTTGCTAGTTGATTAAAATATGGCTTATTCCACTTTACCCCAAAAAAACTTCCACTTCAACCCCAAAACGTTTTTGAAAATCAAATTTAAAATTAATCTTTTGTTTTTAGTATAGTCAACAGAAAAATTCAAGATAATAACTTGAGGACTGATAACTCATCAATTTGAAAAAAATACTTATCGAAAAATGCTGTTGCGAGCTGTTGTAGTAAAATCTATTTGAATACTACAACATCTTAAATCGTCAGAGATATAATATTATGTGTATAGAGTCTGAAAAAGAAATGTTGGTTTGGTAATAAACCTATTTAATAAGATTACCATAGTGTTTTATTGAAAAAAGTGGCCAAGTGCGAGTCGGACTCGCCCATGTAGGCTTCCGCAGCAATTGTTTATATGAAATAGTTTATGACGTATTATAAAAAAATACTTGCTAAATCTCGTTCAAATCAACTTTCGTTGGTAGTTTGTATGATAATGTACATTATATACTTCTCTTCTTATTTTAGAAATGATAGATAGATTTGATAGCTACCCCACGCGTATAATTTTTTTTTCAGTTCTGGGACGAAACGGTTGATCAATAGTCTACGGAAATAAGTTTCGTGTATTGCCCGTTGATCTCAATATGAATTTATCAAACCACAACAGTTTTTATAGTAAAATATAACATAAGCCATGAACAATAATTATCTTGCGTTTTATTTATTTTTGCTACAATTATACTGCAGACCCTACGAATAATGCTTGGGGTGCAAGTGGAATGGAAGTATGGAGATATTTGTTGATGAAATTTTGACACCTTTCATCGTCTTGGGGTGGTAGTGGAATGAATGTATGGATATATATTGACTAAAAAGTAGAGTTTTGGGGTAAAGTGGAATAAGCCTAAAATATCTATGAGATCAAAGTTTCTTTGAAAATAACTTTAATAATCTCAATTTTATCGACACTTCAGTTGTTTTTCTTCATAAAATTATGATGAAAATTATAGTACTAGACTAGAAATTAAAACATATAAACTTTTCTTTATAAATAACCAATATAACCCAAACAAGATTTTTATAATATTCAGATTCCTAAATTAACGCGTTAAACAAACAAAGGTAACTTTTGAGTTTTGGCATTTATGTATTCAAAATCTATAACTTAAAATAAATATGAATATATTTGTAATAGAGTATTGATTCAAACCAGCAAACAGTTATTTGTCAAATGTATGCTACGCTCCTCAAACAGTATTCGACTTTTAAAGTATTCCCTGAATACGGAGATTTTCCAAAGCTTGCATTTGGCTTTAACTGTCAATGTCAAATATCTGACAGGTCCGTTGGGAATACAAGACGTGGCTTGGCACTCGCGTTTGGCCCGTCTGAAGGAATGGCGGGAGTATTCTTAGGCGAATTAAAATTCAAATGCAATACGAATGTTCTTGAGTGAAAAAAAACTATTGTCTTGGCTCTACATTCATCTATGTAAATTGAAATTCGGCAATATTTATGCCAGCTCTGCTTTTTGTTGCTAAAGTAATTTTTAATTAAGTCGGTAGAAAATAAATATATATTATAAAATGTATTTATATCAGGCAACAAGGTAAAGAAATAACATTAGTAACGTGAGTTTTAAAATGCTGTTTGAAATGAAATTCGCTCTGGAAATGTGCCTAATTATTTTTAATACGAAGCTCTTAGAAAATCTGTCTGTCTGTAACGTATCGAATAACTCCTACAAAAATCTCGAGCCACATTTTTACCTTTCGATCTAATTCAGATCACCTGTCGACCGCAGCTGACAGTGACAGCGAAGGTTGAAAGAAACTTCGCTCAATTTCTTAATTTATGTTTTAAAAAAAGCGTCGCGTCGTCTTTGAATTTTGAATTTATAAATAGAACGCTACAACTTCAACTTAGATACTGCACTTTTTAATAAGGGTCCTTCGATATCATGTCATGAAAATTCTTATTTTGAATTTAGATATTTAAGAAACGCAAGGTAGGAGAGAACTTTGAAGAAGGTTTCGCATTAACTTCTGTCAATCTGTCAGTTTTGCAGCTGACAGCTCTAAGCCAAATTAAGTTATCTTTCAAATATATTTAAGTACTTTCTTTAACGTAGGTAAGACCATAGATGTAAATACTGGTAAGACTTATTTGATATCAAACAGTTATAAAATACCTTTATTTGTTTTAGTAAAGCCAATAGTTATTATTCATAGACAATATTATTATTTTTCTGATTAGATTTTTTCCCCCATACAAACATAACTTAAAGCGGACGAAGTCGCGGGCACCGCTAGTAGAAAATAATTTTGTATAGGAAGGCCTCTTATATACGATGTCATGTGAAGCAAACTATTCTAAGAAATCTGCAGTGTAAAGATTTGTTGTATGCATTAATACTCTACAATCCAAATGCTATGCTGAATTTGAAAATTAAAAAATAACGATATTTGCCATTGCAAAATGTTTTCTAAGTTAAAAATGTCTATCGCAAATGTCTATACGAGTAGACTTTAAAAGTATTTCAGTGAAATTTTATGCAAATTCTTTTCATAGTCCAATACTTATTTAGTTAGTAAATGCAATTTTTACTAAAAGCTTTTCTATTAGAAACGTAAGATAAGATATCAAATCTAAGTAGACAGTGTAATGGTACAATTAATTCAATTTTTCACAAGAATCGGCTCAGCGGTTCACATTTACCTAAGCCTAATGGGGTATCCAGTACATATCTACTGAATCCACTACTTTTATCCAGGGATATTTTTTATCACAGATAAAATAGTTTTTAGATTCCAAAAAAAGATCGATGTAGAAAAAGTTCTAAGGTGCCGTGTTTTGCTAGTTCATTATAATTATCCATATCTATTAATATAATAAGTAAATTTAATAAACGCAAAAGTTTGTAGGTATGGATAAATCAACAATACTATACCTATGATAGTACGATTACTATATAAAATACTTATTTGACCTGTCTAAGATTTGTGTAATACAAACAATGGAAATAAATGATTATGACTATGACTACTACGAATCGGATTTTAACTAAACATTAAAATTGATGTATCCTATAGCAAGGTTGCTGGTTCCATTCTCGCCTTGGGACAAAAATTTGTACTATCTGTATATATTTGTTCCGAGTTATTACATTGTTACAATAAAATATATATAATATCTGTGTTATTTATATTTAGTTCAAATAATATTTACCTATAATATATATCTCATTACATAAACACAATGGTCACTTACATAGGTAATATTAGAACAGAAAACTAGCACCCATAACACAACCCACAAACCACGGGGCTAGTTGTTGCTGTGTATATTGTCCAGCAATCTTTATTTATTTATGAATCAGAATAACACATAGGCTTTTTACAGAAGGAACATCCATTAAAAAGCAGTTAAATCTGGGTACGGAGCTAGTAAAACATAAAAAATATATCTAGTGAGTTCTTAGCATTATTTTTCCGCAAAGAATTGTCATAAACTTTATATGTCTAGTTTTATTTCGTAAATCAGTGCGGAAGTATATTTCCTTCCTTGATAGTTTTGTTTGTAAGGATTACAGGAATTCTAAAGGATTTTGTCCCTTATAACTCTAATAAACAGCGAAATCTGAATAGGGCTTTCTTTGGAAACATCAAACGCAATGCTACAAACAAGCAGGTAACGACTTGGATTGACGCGAATTGTGCTGTCGCTGACGATAAACACTTCTTATTATTAGTATTGACTTTACTTTTATTCTAAGAAAATATGTATTCTTGGGCCTCTCCCGTTTGATCCTGGCCCTAGAATAGTACCATCAATATCTTTAACGTCATCAAATCACACAAGAGCCACGCTGCTTGTCTTCAGTTATGTAATTATTTGTATAATTTTAAATTGTTCTTAAAATAGTAAATTTAAATTAGTTTATTTCGTTGCTTAAAATATTAGGTAACTATTAAAATGACTGAATAATATTTTTTCATTGATTTTGTAGGTAATGTGATTATATTAATTAACCCCATGATTATAGCACGTAACCGCCATAACAACATATAATTACATTAATTTTACATGTAGCCAACAATTTTACAATTTATTGGTAATATAAAATTATAAGTACATTTAAAGCTTATTATGTACATGAACCCAATAATGAGGCTTGGGAATTGAGGATAAAATGTGAAAGTGATATTGTATAGTTTAATTAAAACGGGTAAAGCCGCGTTTGGAAACCGTTAGTTTTCAGGTAAATTATGTTTCTGTTCCCAGGAGTAAAGTAGCGGCCTTACTGCTCGACAAGCACCTGCAGATCAATGGGATCTCCATGGGGCAGGTCATGAGAGAACGGCAGAGCATACAGGTGAGATAGCATACCCCTATTTACTATCACCATCATCATCACCCCTATTTACATTCCCACTACTGGGACACAGGTACTTCTCTCTTGACTAGATTAGGCCTTAATTCACCACGCTGGCCAATTGCGGGTTGGTGAATGACACCATGTCCTTCAAACTTTTCAAAGTTCTTAGAACATGCCGGTTTCCTCACGATGTTTGCCTTCACCGTTAGAGCATGTGTACTTAGCCACTACTTTGCCAACAGGGCTCTATATTTACGATCACTTTAGCAGAATTATAAATTTGAATAGTCTATACATCACAATACGTGTTAATGAAATACCAATAAGAAATATTCTTTGATTAATACACTTTGAGTATAGCTGCTCTATTGTATATATTATGTATCTCTCCTCAAGAGATAATTCCCATGTCCGCTAGGATATAAGTGGGAGCAATTCATCATCATCATCGCTATTTACGATACCACTACTGGGACAAAGGGACCTTCAAAGATTTCAAAGTTCTCATAACATACCATTTTCCTCACAATGTGAATTATGAATTATGTTTTCAATTTCAATTTATTTACTTACCATAACCTTATTATTATGTGCTTGGCCGGGTTCGATCGAACCTACGACCTTCGGAATGAAAGTCTAGTGTGGTCCCAAGCCAACACATATTATTATCTTTTTCTAAATATGTGGTGTATTGATTGAACAGATGCAGCCGATGGCCAGCAATAAGATGAAGCGAGAGAGGAAGGCTGCGCGGACGCTCGGCATCATCATGTCGGCCTTCCTGGCGTGTTGGTTGCCGTTCTTCTTGTGGTAAGTGGATTCTATTTCATTTTTGAATTTATGGAAAATTTAATCTTTGTGGAAATTATATACTTGACATACTTAAAACTAAAAGTAATACTGATTGATTAAGATTTTGTCCGTAAAATTACAAATATTAACTTGGACATGTCATCACTATCAATCACCTACCCCTTTTTTTCTATGTTCAATGTAATGCATTATTATAATTAAAATAATCTGAAATTATATAATTTACTCCTTCTTACAAAGAGCCTACATAACTGACATACAAACCTTTTACAATTTTCTTAAGATATGTATATAAATTGACAGTTTTGGGAAAAATTTTAAAACAATTTCATTGGGAACTTTATTATAAAAACGATCACACCACTCCTTAAAAGAAACTTAATAGTAACAATGAGAGGTTTTAAAATGTAGCAACTGACAATTTTTTTTTAATAATGTCGGTTAACATTTTGTAATTCCCTCAGGTATATAATAACAGCGCTGTGCGGCGAGCGCGTGTGTCCGTCGCCGCCGCCCGTGGTGGGCGCCGTGTTCTGGGTGGGCTACTTCAACTCCGCGCTCAACCCGCTCATCTACGCCTACTTCAACCGCGACTTCCGAGCCGCGTTCAGGAAGACGCTGGACTCTTGCTGCAGGTTTGTACAACAATATTATATAGATACTAAAAAATGGTAAGTAAAATACAAGAACACAACGTAACCATGGATTCCAGTGGGAGTCAAACCTATGCCTTCCAGGTTACGTTGTGTTGGTACGTTACGTCCTATTAGGTATTTACGCCTGGTACTCATCATCTTGTTGGAGAGCTGATGGTGGAAATGAAGTTAGAGACTTTAAAGTAGGTTTTATTTCTTAAAAAATAAACTCTAGTCCTATTTTGTCCTACTTTGCATACGAGTGCACTATCTATTATGTATCTGACCTTAATTCAGTACGCTGAGCCTTAAAGTGTATGAATGCACATTCGAGTTGATAAACATGAAATGAGAAGATTCATTCTTTAAATTCTATGTTTTAGTTAGCCGATGAAAGTGCAACTTTCAAATACCTAAAGTCATAGTGCTAGCATTAGAAAAGTGCCGCCCACTTTCTTTCTGTGTTGGTCGTCAAACCTGTTAAGCGTGAGTAAACCCAAAGACCTTTATTAGTTAAATAAATATCTATGTATAAATATCTAATGAGGTGGGAACGTAATTAGGGGTCATTTTGATGAATTGACATGTTTGAATTATGCAAACTATGGAAATAAATGCTTATGAATATGAGCGGTACACACTGCGACCTTCGTATCCTCGCTGAACTAGTCCAAGGACGGATGAAAATAGCCAGTTAACTGTATTCATCAGATTTTCCTGGAATACCTGAATGAATGTAAAATATAAACGAGATATCGTTGCAACCTCGGCTTACAGAGCAAAAATAGAACTCTATGTCGCCCGACAAAAAGAGATAAAAGTTTAAAACAAATATCAGTTTTAATAAACATGAATAAGTTTATTAAAAGTTTGTGTAAGTGATTGACAACCACTACGCAGGAGGTTACGAGTTCGATTCCCGCCTCGTAACGACAATTTGTACGATCTGCAGATATTTGTACCGGGTGTCTGGGTGTCCTATATGTATATAAAAAATATCTGTCTATGTATGTATATTCTATTAAGTTTATCTGGTTAGTAGGTAATAGTACCGGTAACACAAGCTTCGAGCTTAACACTAATAGTGTTGTGTAAATTGTACGGAAATATTTCTTTATTTGTGTTAATTGTGTCTTTCATAAATCTTAGCCGGTGCCCTTATCATTTCATTACATATAAGTTTTCCTCTATATTAAGTGGATTAATTCGTTAACCTACTCGGCAATATATTTCTGCCTACTATGAAAATAATCAGCCATGTTCTTGCTATTGAATGGGAAATGGCAAACTTCCTGTAAACATAATATAGGCCAAGGATAGGCCATTGTTAGTCAAGAGTTAATGTTGTTTATCAATAATAGTTTGTAAAAGCAAGTTAAGAAACAAAAAATATGAGATAAATTAATAAATATTGATAATAATAAGATGCTTCGTTAAACAATTAATTTATACAGCACCGTCTAGACCAGTGTTCCAAAAGTGGGAACGTAAATAGGGGCGATTATAACCTTTTGATGGACACGAAAACAAGTAGGTACTAAAAGATGTATATATATATTTAGTTATCTTAGCTAACCCTTTTTTAAGCATCAGAACAGTCTTCTCGTCAGTCTGCAACCGGCTTTAGTTTGTATCTTAACGCCTTGAAGTTATTCCGGCTGATTGAAGCATTGAACGGAATTATTTCATCGGCAAATTCAGAACTCTAAGCAAATCATCCGAGCGAAATTAAGTTGTTTCCGTTTCTTCGGTGATGCGAAGAGTTAACGTGCAGCCACTTTATTATAAAGCAAGTCTAGTACAAATTGTGTTGTTGCGGGCAAAAGCCGGTGCAAGTGGTGGCGCGTTCGGTTCACGCAGTTTTTGTATGTTCGCAATTAGTTGTTTCTGACCACTGACCACTGGATATGGTATATTCAAGTTCAGTTTATTTATTAAATCAGAACAATATCACCAATAACAGTGATTTTTAATTAATAAAATGAAATTTACTTAACCCATAAAAATTCCGAAGTTCGGTTTTTTTTATCTTTTATCACTTAAAATATGATTATCACTTAAAATATGATAAATAATAATGTGTGTTAAATTTTAACGTTAATACAGTCGTGTTATCTGTTGTGACTTAACATCATATATAATTAAGTATTATTGATAAAGTACTACTCTATCTAGGTCTTAACTTTATTCTAATGAACCCTTTCTCAGCAGTGACGCCACTTCACCGAAAGGATGTCTTAATTTAACTTTAAATGAATCCGTTGATGAGTTTCCACGGAGTCTTTAGATAGCAAACAACGATAATTATTGTTTGTGATAAATAAATGCCTTTCATTCGGCATTTGGTAACTTTAATTAGTTTGTTGAGTAAATAAATAAATGACGGGACTATCTGAAAATTAGGAAACAGCGTAGATTGCTGTTTTAGGAAGTTTGTTGTGTAAATGATATATGGCTGACTATGCTGAAAGGGTCGTGAGTTTTGGGTTAGATAAATAAAATTATCACAGCAATCCAAATACGAGTACGGGTCACCAGAGAAGACGAGTTTTCAGAGCATAACAGTAATTTGGAGTGTTTGGTATTTAGTCAGCCAGCACGCTTACCGGGCGGTTAAACATTGATGATAGAATCCCCCACCAAATATTTCAAAAAATTCCATTCTAAAATCAAATTCCTTCCAGAACTCTCTGCGGCGACATGGCCCGGCGCCACTGCTGGCAGCGCCCGCGCCGCGATCACCATAGCAACGCCTCGTCCGACATTCACATGAACCACTGCATCAAGTCCACCTCCGCTGACCTCCTGAGGGCCCATCCAGCCTCGGCGTCCAAGCCGGATGAGGTGATAGGGACGTGAGCCTTAAGGCTGGTGCGTAGAGTTCGGTATTGAGTGGCAAAGTGTAACTGATCATGAATTAGTGAGTTATATCTATAGTTATGTCATGTGAGTGGCAAAGTGAAACTGATAATTAATGGTTTTATGGTCACGTTATTTGGCTATGTAAGTTTGTAAAATAATTGACCCTACAAACCAGTGTATAAGGTATATTATGAATTGAAAACTGAGTGCCGCGAGTGTTTATGAGTGAAGGTCCGCCTGCGACGCAAAAAGTTGCGGGTTCGATTCCCACCTCGAGACAAAAATTTGTACTTTCTGCAAATATTTGTTCTAGGTTTGTATAATAAACAAATCTATCTTTGTATATATATCATATTAGGTATATCAGAAATCTAGCACCTGTAACATAAGCTTCGAGCTTACTACGGGGCTAGATGTTGCTGTGTAAATTGTCCAGCAATATTCATATTTATATTACATAAGGAAAGTAATTAAAGTAACTGTATCATTAGCCATAAAAACCATAAAAGCCATATTACCTATAAGGTTTTATAACCAAAACTGTATTATATTAACATGTACAGAATTGAGATATATTTAAGTCCACATCATTACGACACAGTAAATCAAATTTGTAAATATATAGAAATATGAGCAGGTATTAGAATTAGGTGTGTAGATAAACTAGATTCATGTGTATTGTAAAATGAACCCTTTAGCGTAGCCATTAGGTTGTGATTTGTTAGATCCTGTGTGTTGTATGGTTGTGAAAAGCAAAAACGCTTAGAAAAGTATGTATCATGTTAGGAAGCAACATATGGATTAAATAATGTAATACAATTATTTTTAAAACAGGTAAATTTACAGCACCCTGAATATACAAAATCTTTCCTTTTTTTAACATAAGAAGTATCAGTATAATTACCCAATTTGATCAAAGTAATATATGTTTGTCTAATTATATCTACAGCGATTAAATAACTTACCAAGTGTTTCCCAATTTGATCAAAATTAATATAAACAAACAATTAATATAAAAGTCATCTGGGTGATGATAATGCCACTCAAGTCATCTGGGCCCTATTATTAAAGGACATTCCCTTTAAAGACTTATATATCTTTTTAACCTTCACTCTTCCAATTATTTTTCCGATACTTGAAATAAATCTTCGTGATCAAATATAACGTATTGCACACAAAGCTCACTAAAACTTATTTCTGATGACAAAAGCACGAGTTTATTATCCGTTCATCGCTTTATCTAAAAGTTTCGTAAAACGCAAGAATGTGCGTGGAAAAGAGCAAATTCTCCCAAAATTCGGGCAAAATTAAGTTACGAGAGAACATTTCTTCTTGGATGATTCCCTATTTTATATTGAAGTATGGCGCAGGTGGGTTGTGTTATGCGATGTGAAATATTTTCGGCATTTTCCTGAAGCGAATTTAGAAGACGTTTTTATTTAATAAAGTACAAGAGCTGCGAATTATGAACTAACGTATACATAAGTAGGTGAAGTAGTTTATGTATTAAATTAGGGACAGGTTGATTAGTATACGGATTATATAAATACAATCAATCAAAATCTTTATTTATACCACATAGGAATAACAGTACAAACATAAAAAAAATACAGCACACAGCGACGTGGTGAATTATGGCATTTATGGCATTGCCTCTTTCGTCAACAGAAAAGTTTCTGTGTCCCAGCTGTGGGAACTTAATAGGGGTGGGTTGCCTGACAAAATCTCTGTATAAAGCATGTTTCTATTAAAATTGTATCCTTTGAAGTATTTCTAAGTCTACCAATTCTACCTTAGATACCTAATCATTTTAAGCGCACGAGTAATTTTTCTTTGACTTCTACGATTGAAATTCAAATTATCTTAATTTCATGTATCATATCGAGCCTCAACAATGTTATGTAAAATAATTCAAAGAAAATCGTTGAATTATTTGTAAATATTATTGAAGTAAACGCCAATTATTGACGACATTCTTCAAGACAAAGAGTTTGATGTGCCTCTAAATATTCATGATCAATTAATAGCCTGATAAGAGGCAAATTGATGAACAAAGGTAGAGAAAATTTCAATATCTATTAATGGGGCAGTTGAGCTGTTCGTCGACTGTGGCACACGAGTATTACGCACTTCACTGTCTATCTCTTCGAAGATACCTCGAAGGAAAAGTTTTCATAGAAGGAAAGGTATTTTGTATTAAAGTTATTCAAGATTCGAAAGAAAATATTTCATTTTGTATCGTTCACTTTCCATACCTATTACTTTGAAATATATTTTTTATCCAGCCCCCTTGCTAATACAATATGCTACAAAATAAAAAATAATATGTTTGAGACTATTTAATGATTACCAAATATTTAAAGACAAATTAATGTAAGATATATAAGTTATATCATGTGTTATCAAAGTGTTACACTACATTTATTGAGTACTATCAGGCAACATGCCACGTAATATTAGTTTATTATCCATAGTAGATTATTATCGATATCAAATTAATCAACCGCAGTTGGTTCTTATCTCTCCGCTAGCTTTAATTGAAGTGGGGTTGATATTAAACGTAACAAACCACTTAACCGTTTCCTAATAGAATAGAGATAGAAGTGATCGAGTACCTTTTGTTATTTTACTTGGCCTGTAATGCAAAAATACCGAATTTTATTACAATTTTCATTAAAATTCATAATAAATAATTTTTTTCTGCAATTGTCAATTGTATGTTTCATGTTCAAATATTATTAAAAACAAAGATGTTTTAAAATGTTATATCTTATTACAGTTGAGTTAGTATTTTCGTTTCAACGTCAATCCGCCTACGATATGCAGCGCTTCAGCATTTTACTTATTTATCCACAAAGACGCGAGTGCCACTTTACTGCCTTTTCGTACTGGAGTGGTTTTGCCTACGCTCAAGCTAATTAATGGAAATAGACAGGATGGAAACAAGGCTAGATGTTGTTGTGTGCATTGTAAGTAATATTTATTTCTAGCTAATTTACCACTTCTACGTGGACGCACACTCGACTTTCGGTCTTAAGATGGTGGGTTTCATCCGGGCACGCACCTCTTAAATTTTATTTTTGAAAAATGTATATGCCCTTTGAACACGTGCTTTAACAGTGAAGGCAAACATAGTGAGGAAAACGGAACGTTCTGATAACTAAGGCCAAGTGCGGGTTGGTCCCTGCGTCCCATGAAAACATAAATCGTAAATATGCTTATACAAACATGTTACGTAAATGTACGTTGAACTACCTTTAAGAGCCCTCGCTAACTACAGACTTTCTATCGGCCGATAGTTTGGTCGGGCTTATAATCAGTATGAAGATGTATGCAAGTCCGCATACTACAACGATTTGGTATCGGCCGATAAATAAGTTTGATAGGCTAATCAACTGCGTTCAAACTGAACGATGATCAAACTATCGGCCGACTGCTATATTAGTATGGAGCTCCTTGCAAGCGCGCACACTGACCGATTGTTTAGTCGGCCGATGGTTCACTTCGCTCCGAGTTTTGGAGCCGGAAGGTCGAGCATTCATTCATTTTGTCCAATTCTACTCAATCGCTGGTTGTAGAAACGTAATCTAATTTTAATTTTCCATTTAATAATCTAGTACTGTAGATGGGATGCACCCAATACTCTCGGACTCTCTTCTTGATTTTTCTCCTCCGTTGTATGAGAGCAATTATAATATTTCTGGACAATATTTTACTACGAGAAACTTCCATTATGCGACAGCTCTCTTCAACGGTAGCTTAAAAACTGAATATCGTCGGCCGACTGTTGCCTAGTTTGCGCACTCACCACCAACCCAACTGTTTAGTTGGCGTAGTGTGCGCGCTAACAGCCCAACCCGACCAAAATATCGGCCGATAGAAAGTCTGTAGTTAGCGGGGGGTCTAAATCTATTTTTAAAGTAAATTTTAAGATGCAGAAACTCAAAATATCACTTTATTACAGTACCATAAGGGCTAAAACACTTTGCATCAAAGAATGTTACGCGGCTCATCAAAAATACATCCTATTCCTGGCTTTGTTGAAAATACATAATCGATATTCATGAAACATGAAGAGTATTTTAGCAACACTTAAAATTTTAAAGCGATGCTTTTGAAATTCGGTACTAATGGGATACAAAACATGTCGAACGGTAGTCTTCGGTAGCGTTGCAAACGCGGCGCAAGAACCATTTTAATATAAATAACTTACATACTGAAGACTAAAAGACGTGTGATGCCGGCCTAAGGTTAGTACCACCTATCTCCGTGGCTGTCGGAATTCTGAATAAGTTGAGTGATGCTGGCTTAAGAATAGTACTACACCTTCGTCAAACCACAGAAGTCTTTTTAGTAGGGCAGCAGCGTCGTCTCGTTTAGATATTGTCACTCACTGCGATCACCAACCCGCCTGGTAAGTTATACCAAATCCCCATTAGATATACCTAATTGTAATGTTATTATAAATGTGACTAATCTGCTGCTTATCCTTCATGCCCTTATTACCAAGCCATATAAAACAGTAATAACCTTCAGCTTTCTCGAATGTTCTAGGGTAGGCGAGATATTTCCAATTACCATCTCCACAATATGAATGCCTATGCATATTTCCTAGCGTCAAAATGCCAAGCATTTAGACGGTCGGTGTTACCATGGTGTTACGAAACTCATTGCGAACTCGATTATAAGAATTTTGCATGATTTTTTGTGTACGTTTTGAATCATATTTATTTTTGACATTATTATTTTGAGTCATTTTTCATCAAAGTATAATTAGCTTATCAAGGCGATTCCTGAAAAAAAAACTCTATTCTGAATGTTTGAGTTAAATTGCTGATAGTTTATATCATCAATGCAGATAAAATTAAACAAATTCTATCATTTAAACATTTAAAGGTTTATCAAAATATTTTCTCCAATTTAATTTTAAAATAAATGTTCTCCAAACAAGTCCTAAACGCATGATATCAATTATAAATAATCATAATTTTCACGTAAAAATATATAACAATCTAGTAGTCTTTATTTTCGAGTTTAAAATGTAATACCGACAAATCGAATGCTCCATGTTCCATTCTTTTCACGACAATTTAAAATTCGAACGTTTCTGAGAACCGTTGCCATTGAGTGAAATATACAACATTCAGCGCTATCGATTGGTTGAATTATAGAGCAGATATGGAAGTCACACGTCCATTGGTCAGCTGCCAAGAGCCGAGAGATTAGGTAAAACTGGCAGTGAGAATGTCTTGGCCTTAATTCTATTTTATTATTTGAATAATTATGATGTTTAAGAGTTGTTTTATAAGTTTTAACTAATTGTGTTGCCAGCTCTAGGTCCGATTAAATGTAGATTTTTTTGGGGTTTTCTAAGCTTGTTTTTAGTGGTGGTTTTTATATAAACGTTATTTTGAGTATAGGTTGACAATTACCACAAGCTACTACTAGAAATTAAAAATTATAAACAGCCATCATTATTTTGCAAATTGAGCATAAAATGTGATCTACATGGGAAGCACCAGCTTTGAAATAAAAATTGCCAACCTACTTAAAATTCTCGCTAAATTCTCTAATGACAGGACTAATATTGGGTACTTGTAAGTATTCTAAGAACCACATACTCATTAAATATGTAGGTAGGTCGTTTATCGTTCAAATTCTAAGAAAACTGTTATACTTATTATTTTATTCATCGTTCAAGTTCAAGTTCGGTAGTGAACTTAAAATTGACCTAACTGTGTTGTCTAAAGGTCATTCTGTATTGAAGTATATAATAGCTACATATTTACTAATATTTAGTGAAAATTATTTTGGAGAACTAAATCGGAATAATATAATACTCATAAAACAGGTTTAACAGTTATCAAAATTGATGTAAAATCTTTGTATTACGGGTAACTAGATTTCTGATATACTTAATATAATATTCATACATAGATCATTTATTTATTTGATATGATATTTTTTTTATAACTCGGAACAATTAATATATAGGTACGTTAAAAAAATGTTGCCTCGAGGCGGGAATCGAACCCGTAATCTCTTGTGTCGCAGGCTGACCATCGCCCGCTGCGCCACAGAAATCGTAGATATTTTTTATTTATTTTCATTCAATTCCTACTTATAAAGTAGAAGGAAGTTAGGTAACTATTATAAATCAATTATTTTCTTAACCTGTTCTGCTATACTAAAAGAAAATGTTTACTAAGTGTAATTTAACTACCAAATACATATTTACGTAGAAAGCTTAGAACACCTATTGGAGTCTTGCCAAGTGACCACAGCTCAAACTCTTGTAGAACATAAATCAATAACCGTGTACCCAATGTGAGGCCTAGGTCTTATTTAGGTTTGACGGGAATAGGATGAACCTACGAAATTCAGTTTTAAGTTTTCTTCATTGACTATATTACTTAACATTTATAAAAATCTATAAATACTAATCTGTCACCAAATAAGGTGCCAAGAATGCTTGCGGAATTGCCACGTTGAATGGCAAATGGCAAAGCTAATTCATTGGCCAAAATAGAAGCCAGCATTATTAATGCCTGTGAACTCAATTAGACGTTTAGCCAAATCTAATCTACATCTAGAGTACATCCCATAACATAGTAAAACTTATCTTATTAACTATTGTTGTATAGACTAGATAACGATAAAAAAATCAAGCGAAGCTGTCGGCGGGTTGGCTAGTCATTTATATAATGTACATTTGTAAAAATAACTCTATTATAAGACACAGTGTTAAATACTACATCAACATGAATAAATATAAAAATCACTAATATTAGGGCTCATAGAGCTTATATCAAAAATATAATGTATTTTTATGAAATAAATATTTTTATGAATATGTAAAAATAGAATGAATGTTTTGAATGTTAATAGATTTAAGTAGATTGACAAATTGATATTGTAATAAATTAAATAGAGTTAAGTAGAGATTTTGAAATCGATGTGCAATATTTATTTAAAGATTTTAAATAAATTATTAAAGAAAGATGATTGTTTATTATTTTTACTCCTAATGTCTTCTCCCAAAAAACGAATTACCTATATTCAGCAAATAAATGATTTGCATTTAATATACCCAAGAATATTTTCTATGTCATATATGTCGTGGAGAGATGTGTGTAGGATGTCGAGGAGTGTGTGTTTATCAGGAGGGCATCTGGTTACTTATGACGTCACCAGGTCTAACGTCACAGTCGTCTTTATGTTGATAATAAAACCACGAAGAAACGTCCATTATTTATTCCATTTTACAATGTTTCGGTCCAAGGAATCAATTTATAACCAACAGATTATTATTATTAATTTATTACGGACAACAAATGAATTTACTGCAAACAGAGAACTGTTCAAAACCGACTACTCGAACAAGAATACATTTATTTATAACAAAGCACTGTTCCGTCCAACGGCTCAAACAAGAATGTAATTTTAGCTCGGCCGACGGTCGTATTTATACCAAGCACAAAGCGGCCTGGCGAACGAACGGCGGCGAGGCGAGGCGCCTCAACCCGTAGCGCGATGCGGCCGAACCAGTTTTACAAGTTATGGTGTCGGCGCGCCGCAACCCGTAGTGCGATGCGCGCGGTACAAACAGGTTCTGAGTCATATTTCAAACGATGTTTTTGTCTGCCCCGACACGGCCATACTGATAGATGGTGCGCGCTCTGCACCAGTCGTTTTTCTGAAAAAGATGAAAAAGTTTCTCTGAGCTAGGTATCCATTCAAAGGTACACTAGCTGATAATTTGGTGCAAGGTTATTTGTTCTGATAATTGGATCCCAACCACCAAATTATCAGCGAAAGTTTAAAACATAGCACTTAGAATGTTTATTAGAAAAATGAATAAGGAAAACTGACAGTGAGTGAGTTATTATTATTGTTATCAATGTTCATGCTCCACGTATTTACATTGTTTTATAATTTTATGGCCAATGCTTGCACTCCTCGTACTTGCATGGTTATTAAGGTACTCTGGGAATTTCTCATAAAGTAACTCGTGGAAAGTCTCGCCTTAGTACTCGCGGAATTTCTTACCACTCAGTACTCGTGAATTTTTTTTTCATCGTTATACTCGGGGGATCTTCCTAACGATACACTCGCGGAATTTCTTACCACTCAGTACTCGTGAATTTTATTCATCGTTATACTCGGGGGATCTTCAACGATATACTAAGGGATCCTCTCAACGAGATACTCGTGGATTTTCTCATCGTGATATTTGTGGAATTTTTCGTAGAGGTTAGTAAAAGGTAGTTGTGTGTTTATGTAAAATCTACAGTTCGCCAAAATTTTTTTTTTTTTCTTTTCTTTCTTTTTCTTTCTTTTGTTTGTTTGTTTTGGTTGCATATTGCTTAAAGTTTACGGTACTTGCCTAGGTAGAAGTGTTGCATGGTAGAACTACAGGATCGTATTCATCCGCCTACTCGGCCATACTGACAGGCAGTGCGCGCTCTGCATCTGCCTCGAAGAGGTCATCGTAGTGCGGGAATGACTGACAGGCGGTGAGCGCTCTGCACCTGCCTGGTCTGCAACTGTCTGTAACAAAGAGATTTGCTTTTGAGTTTGGTATCTGTTTACAACTTCATCGAGTTGCAACAAAGTTTTAATGAAGAATAGGTAAGGTCTCGGAGGGTAAGAGTTCTGGGGAAAATTTATAAAAATGATCAACTTAACTTTGTTTCTGTCGGAGTCTTGCTCAGACTTGCACAGGCAGTCTAGCATGGGAGGTGGATGGCACGGGCTAGCTTGCAGTAGTGTTTTGAGGGCCTAGTGCATCGTCTTCTTCCACCGACACAGCCCTACTGACAGGCAGTGCGTGCTATGCATCTGCCTCTCGGAGTATATCATCAAGTACTCGTAGTGCGGAAGTGAATCTGTAAAAGAAACTTAATTAGTTCTTGAAGAATATTTCATAGAAGGGGTTCGTAGGAATTCTCATTGGAATTTTGATCCAATTATTTATTTGCTCGGCTTTTTCCTGATCAATTTGCGTTCCATCATTTATTTGATCACTTTATAAAGATGCAGGTAGTTTCAAAACTATGATCGTCTATTGTTTATTTGCTCGGCTAAGTCCTGACCGATTTGCGTTTCATCAATTTTGTTTTCATCACTTTTTAAAGATGCAGGTAGTTTCAAAACTCTGACGTCAGTATGATCGTCAATTGTTTGTTTGCTCGGCATCTTGGTCTTGGGTCAGTTTTTGCATCATTTTATAAAGACGCAGGTAGTTCCAAAAATATGTCGTCAGTATAGTTTAACTAAGCCATCTTCTTGGTCTTGGGTCAGTTTTTGCATCATTTTATAAAGATGCAGGTAGTTCCAAAAATATGTCGTCAGTATGGTTTAACTAAGCCATCTTCTTGGTCTTAGGTCAGTTTTTGCATCATTTTATAAAGATGCAGGTAGTTCCAAAAATATGTCGTCAGTATGGTTTAACTAAGCCATCTTCTTGGTCAGTTTTTGCATCATTTTATAAAGATGCAGGTAGTCCCAAAATTTGACGTCAGTATGGTTTGCCTTCTTCTTTGTCTTGGTCTTGTGGCAGCGTACAGTCTCAAGGCTATCGAGGTTCAGATCTATCGAAGTTCGGATCTCACTTGTTCAGGTCTGTTATCCCACTTGTTCAGGTCTGTTATCCCACTTGTTCAGGTTTGTTATCCCACTTCTGATGTCGTGGAGAGATGTGTGTAGGATGTCGAGGAGTGTGTGTTTATCAGGAGGGCATCTGGTTACTTATGACGTCACCAGGTCTAACGTCACAGTCGTCTTTATGTTGATAATAAAACCACGAAGAAACGTCCATTATTTATTCCATTTTACAATGTTTCGGTCCAAGGAATCAATTTATAACCAACAGATTATTATTATTAATTTATTACGGACAACAAATGAATTTACTGCAAACAGAGAACTGTTCAAAACCGACTACTCGAACAAGAATACATTTATTTATAACAAAGCACTGTTCCGTCCAACGGCTCAAACAAGAATGTAATTTTAGCTCGGCCGACGGTCGTATTTATACCAAGCACAAAGCGGCCTGGCGAACGAACGGCGGCGAGGCGAGGCGCCTCAACCCGTAGCGCGATGCGGCCGAACCAGTTTTACAAGTTATGGTGTCGGCGCGCCGCAACCCGTAGTGCGATGCGCGCGGTACAAACAGGTTCTGAGTCATATTTCAAACGATGTTTTTGTCTGCCCCGACATATATAATAAAACAATAATAAAATTTGAATTTTAAATTGAACGCAAAAACCATGGTGTACATTATTAAGTAGAGAACGATAACATTTAACATACGCAGTAGTTATAGCATACCTAAGTAACTGTGTAGGGAGTATAATTCCACCTGCAGATACAAATGGATTTCCAGAAGTAAAAGTTAAATATTATATTACTCAAAAATAGTTAGTTTATAAACGATACCAATTTAAAGCTTGCATTTGTGGAATATCCTTCAGTGGTTTTAGTATAAACACAAATTGTTCAGTCAACAATTCGTACTCACTACTTGAAAATACGTGTCAATGATAAGGCAAAACTTAGCACAGCAATTCAACTCGTGAAGTCCCTGAAGTGAAGTTACAATTGAAAAGCAATCCAGGGATCCCGCGTGGACTAGCAACGGTCTGGGAGTTAGTTGGCCATCAACCATCGCGCCTTTCGTAGTGTTGAGTAAGATTTGTGCGAGTCATAATTACCCCTACATTCCCACTGCTGGGACACAGGGACCTTACTCTTAACTCACCACGCTGGCTAGTGCGGGTTGGTGAATGTCATATGTCCTTCATACTTTTCAAAGTTCTCATGCTGGTTTCCTCATGATGTTTGACTACACCATTAGCAGACGTGTTTTAAATCTCGCATACATTTTTTTATAGAAAAAATTTAGAGATGAATGGCTGGGTTTAATTTGAACCCAGAACCTTCGGAATGAAAGTCGAGTCGACTTTTCATTATATATAATAGAAACCTACTAATAAAATAACTAATATTACCTGACCGTTAAAAATAAATTTGGCAACTTTTATCGCCAGTCCATAACAACAGAGCATTAAACACAAGTATGTATTCTGTAGCTCTGCAGTTGATCATTTCTCAATCCCCCGAGGTGTTCGCAAGTGGGCTTAGGGCTTGAGTCTTTTGTTCAGCTTTGTACAGTGAGCTGTGAGCTTAAGATTGTGGGGTAAATAGATCAAGGATGTCCGAGGATTTTGGGAAACACTCGAAACATGTAGTAGGTACCTACTTGGAGAGGTGGTAAGAGGTTTTAAATATAGCGTTGGATTGTTGGGTATTTTTACAAATGCTTTTTTATTGTGCTTTATTATTCGACTACAAACAACGAGGAGGAAAACTTCTTAAATGATAATCGGCTTGTGTTTTCGAGCTTTCTACAGATAGATAGTACAATGATTTGTTGAAATATTGCTGGACACAGCAACATTTAGACCCGTGGCAAGCTCGAAGCATGTGTTACGTGTCGCAGCGTCGCAGGCGGAAAATCACCCGCTGAGAGTCAGAGATCGTCAAAACAACTAGAACACTTAAAGGGATCCTGTATGAATATTATAGATACATTATCACTTAAGATCACAATGTTAATCACCAGTTAGTATGCACAAAGGTGGTTCCTAATTGTGCATAAATTAGAACGTCTCGCGGCGAGGTGTTCAAATATGACATGGGTCGGTGTGTTATCAATTATGTCGAATTTGGCTTTCAAATCTGTGGAACACGTACGGCTGTTCCATAGTTGTAGGCCCTTATGGTTAAATTATATAAATAAGCATTGTTGGACAATTCACACAGCATCATCTAGCCCCATGGTATGCTGGAAGCTTGAGTTACAGGTGCTAGATTTCTAATATACTTAATTAATATACATACTAAGTTAAATATTTTTATAATCCACCAACAAAATACATTACAAAATACATTGAGAACTTAATGTTTTATAGAAATAAAGTTTATGCGCAGATGCGCATATATAGAGATTAGCGCGTTGAATAATAAAAAACTCTTTAGCTTTATACAGGGTGATTGGTAGGTGAGTGCAAAGCTGCTAGGGAATGGTAGAGTGGACTATTTGGAACCATTTAAGCCATAGTTGTCTTAACCGAAGTCGGACTATTTTTTTTTAATGAATTTTTTAAGGGATACATGGAAAATACCCAAAATTTTACAGTTTGTTGCTAATAACTGCCAGTTTAAAAGGCCAGTTAATTATTTTTTGTTTAATTTAACTTAAGCTATGTGTAAGCAATCTACCAAAACTTGTTCTTAGGTATCTGAGTCATTAGCCATTTTTTTACAGACATTTCAAACGAAAATGTTCTGCGATTTACGAAAACCATTTTTGACGTTGTTTAAAAAAAAAACTAATGGTGCTATTTTTGTTCAAACCTTTTTAAAAACATGTGTGGTTATTACTCTTTCTTTTGAGGTATCAATTAAGCGAATATCTCAAAAAATATTGAAATTATGATCCAAAAACCAAATTGAGGGAGAAAATTCAAGGCAACTTTAATGAAAAAATAGGCAGATTATCGAATTGCTGAAAGTGACATACACCACGTGGAATCTGGAGTCAACCCAGGCAGACACAATCCTAACGTCAGTTGGTCAGTTTTAAATATTAGGACACCTCTACGAGCATTGGAAGATCGTTTTGAAGAAATCCAAATAATTATTACCATTTAAGGTATCTGGTAAGAAGTGGGGCCCAATCAAAGTTCTGCCAATTACTCCAGCCCACACACTGACAGAAAATTTCCTCTGTACTGACACCTGCTTTTTCCAGTATGGATTTCTGCCCTTGTTTGCCTGTTGGTGAAGGTTGTGAAAGTTTGTTATGCCCTCTCTGGAAAATTTACTTTTATTTGTCCACAAGATTGATTTTAAGAATCACGCATTGAAGATGCGTTGATGTCTCTGTTGAGGAGAAAACGGCAGAATTGGATTATTTTCCCGGTATCTTGCTCTTCCAAACCTGGCAGACCCGGGCCATGGAATAAATACTTATCATTTTTGTGTTTACTCCACATACACATCTTCTATTGTGAAATGTTAAGATTTTGAGCTACTACGCTAGTGATGGTAGTAGGATCCGCTTAGAATGCTGCCAAAATCTCTTCCTCGACCTTAGAATTGTGTCTGCTTGGGTTGAATCTGGAGTCATACACCGCGTGGTACCCAGGTATCACGCGGTGTATGCCATTTTCAGCAATTCGGTAATCTGCTTTTTATCATTAAAGTTGCTCAAAATTTTCTGCCTCTATTTGGTTTTTGAATCATAATTTCAAAATTTTTTGAGATATCCTCTTAATTAATACCCCAAAATAAAGAGTAATAACCACACATGTTTTTAAAAAGGTTTGAACTAAAATAACACCATTAGTTTTTTTTTAAACAACGTCAAAAATGGTTTTCGTAAATCGCAGAACATTTTCGTAAGTTTGAAATGTCTGTAAAAAGTGGCTAATGACTCAGATACCTAATTTTGAAATTGCGCGCTCTCGCTCGCGCACTGAACAACGTTGCTCCGCGTTAAAATATTTTTTACTTACGGAAATGTCGCTAAAAAGCATAGAAAGTGTCGTTCGCGAACTCCAACATACTGTGGTGTCACTAGTTAATAAAATTGAATCACTGGAATCTAAAATATCCGAACAATCAACAACTATAGCAAAATTTGTTTCACCAAACTACAATGTCGCTTGCGCCGCTACCCACAACTCGCCGCCGCCGACTGTATTAACCGAAGTGACCGACGCGCCCAAGCGACCGATACGCTCTGCGCGCGTGCAAGCCTCGGCCGCGATTGCGGGAATGTCTAGCGCGTCGAACAAAACCCGCAATGGACGTGTCAACCCTGCGATATCTACACCGAAACACATCGCTCCGACACCGCCAACACCGACGGACGGAAAACAAAGTGTTTCTAAAACACCTAGTACTAACACTAATTTAACGAAGGGATCTTGTACAACAGGATCCTCGATACAAAAACAAGTAAATACCGTGGAGCAAACGGAGAATGATTGGCAAGTTGTAAACAGACAGCGTAAACAAAAACAACGTCCCACAGTTGTGATTGGGACTGCTAGTAAGACTTCTGATATACAAGCTGCTGATCGTGTGAAATACATTCAGGCGTGGAGCTTTAAGCCCGATACCACAGCCGAAACAGTCTTAAAATTTCTGAATAAAATAATAAAATCAAATTTTACTGTTGAGAAACGCAGCATTAAAACGGACAGGCATGCCGCTTTCATCATCGGGATGCCGGAGAACGTGTATGATGAAGTGACGGTACCTACGGCGTGGCCTTCAGGAATTCGTTTCACGGAGTGGTTTCAATACAGGCCCCGCAGCCCGCGGGGCCCCGAAGCCGCCGCCTAGGCGCTGCGACCCTACGAGTACTTTGACATCTTATGACGCTTCATGTGTTGTGAATGATTACAAGAAATTAGTGATTTGTCACCAAAATGTTTGCTCTCTTAGAAACAAAACAAGACAGTTAGAATTAATGATTAAAGAGTTAATTAAGTGTGAAGTTTTATGCGTAACAGAGCACCATTTGAAACTTTTTCAAATAGATACAGTCTCGATTGAAAACTATGTTTTAGGCTCATTTTACTGTAGACCATGTATTGAACGTGGTGGTTCATGTATTTACATTAGACAAGATGTTAAATTCAAAGAAGTTGACTGCACCGGCTTATCCGTGGAGCAAGTTTGTGAGATTTCTGCTGTAGAACTTACAGAGTATAATATTATAGTAATATGCATGTATAGATCGAACAAAACATCAGTTTCACTATTCTATCCATTGCTAGAACGCTTGCTCGATAGGCTATGTGACGGTGGAAAGGATTGCGTTATTGTTGGTGATATGAACATAGATTGCTTATGTCCACTTAACAGCAATCAAAAGAAGCTGTACGACATTTTGTACACGAGTAACTACTGTAATGTAATGGATTCCCCAACGAGAATTACTGCGATGACGAGTACCTGCTTGGATCATGTTTATGTTATCAATGACAGGGTGCAGGCCGGGACAGTGCGTGCGACCGCCGAACGCATGCTGTGGAGCGACCATCATGCCATAAGAGTCGAACTGCTATGCGAAAATAAAGCCCCGTCCACACCGCGTTTTGCGAGATCTAACACCGAGGCGAATCGTTGTAATTTTATATCCTCTCTTGAAAGCGTAGACTGGTTTGAGGTAAGTCAAAGGCAAAATACCTCTGAAAAACTGATTCAATCAATCTTAAATATTATTATTAATAAAATTGATATATGTTTTCCTATCAAACGTTTATTAAATAAATCAAAAACAAAATCATGGGTAACTAATGAAATTTTAGGCTTAGAGTTCTTTTTAAGAGAAATAAAATTAAATTTGGAAAAATATCCTTGTAACCAATTATTGTTAACGAAATTTGAAGAATTTAAAAATAGATTTGATGCAACTTTGAAAACGGAGAGAAGCCGTTTTTACTGCGATATTATATCTGGCTCGACTAACATGACAAAAACCATGTGGGATGTGGTAAGGCTCGAGACCGGACGTCGGCGAGTGAACCACGAGCTGGTGGACACTCTCCTGACCCCCGACGGATCTAGGTATGTCAGTGCGGCCGCGGCGGTGGACGCCGTGAACACGCACTTTGTGAACGCCGCGACTACCTGCGGCGCGCCCACCGCCGATGTCGCAGCCGCGCTGCACGCTCTAAGGGGCGCACGGGCAGCAGCAGACCGCTCGCTGAGGTTTAAGAACTTCACGCCGCTGGAAGTTTTTAAAATAATATCCAATGGCGTAGCACATAAAACTACTAAGGATATATATGAAATATCTGTGTCATTAGTACATGCCGCAGCCGCGCCGCTCAGTTATATTCTTTCAGTTCTGTTTAATTTGTGCCTGCGAGAGGGGCACTATCCACAACCACTAAAGAATGTCCGAGTTTCACCGTTATACAAAGGTAAGGGAAAAAAGGAAGACATTAACAGTTACCGACCAGTCTCTATAATACCTGCCATTGCTAAAGTTTTTGAATACGGCATTAGCGGACGTCTTACGGAATACCTTGCGGATACCCAAGCACTGTCCGATAGACAATATGCGTACAGGTCGGGACGGTCCACGACAGACGTGGCCCGTGAGCTGGTCACCCGTGTATTGAAGGCACGTGAGGATGGACTGCAGGTAGCCGTTATGCTGTGCGACTTATCAAAGGCATTTGATGTCGCGGATCATAACGTGCTCAGCGCAAAACTTGCCTACTACGGCATTAATGGCCCCGCGCTCAGTCTTATGTGTACCTTCATGACTAACCGGGCGCAGACTGTTACAGCTGGAGGAGAGGTCAAGTCAGAGCCGCTTAAAACAGCGATTGGCGTAGCTCAGGGTTCCTCGCTTTCAAACATTATGTTCTCCGTCCTCTTAAATGATCTGCCTGATTGCATTGGTGATGCTCATACACTTATGTATGCAGATGATGTCGCTGCTGTCGTCACAGCACCAACGTTGGACGGCCTTGAGAGGAGGTTAAACAAAGTAGCCGCAGGACTGCACGAGTGGTTCAACAGCAACGGTTTCCTTATGAACGTTACAAAAACGAACTTTTTGCACTTTAACCTGGCAGGGCGCACATATAGAAACTTAGATGTCTCGATAAAAGGTGCATCAATCACTCAGGTCAAGCACACTGCGTTCCTGGGTTTCCGGGTGGATCAGGGCCTAACTTGGGAACTCCACATCGATAATCTGTGCAAGAGACTGGGAAGAGCTTGCTTCGCTTTGTGGCGTCTGTCGGGTACCCTGGAAAAGCAGATGACCAGAAGCTGCTACTTCGCGTCCGTGCACTCGCTCCTTCAATATGGTGTGGATCTGTGGGGGAGAGCTGCTGATTGGGAGCGAGCGTTTCGGATGCAGAAGAGGGCTGTCCGCGCCATTGTCAGGGTATCCTGGGATACCTCAGCTCGCCCATTATTCAGAGAGCTAAAGATAATGACCGTGCCAGCTCTCGTCATCTTCAGCGCAGCCATGTACGCCCGCGAACACCTGGAAGAGTATGCGAGAGTTGGTGACTCGCATAGGTACCCGACTCGACATGCTGAGAGGCTACAGGTAGCGGACCGGTGGCGGCTCGCAAAATCAGGGAAATTGGTTCAGATGATGGCTCCAGATGTTTACAACCGTCTCCCAAAAGTCATTACCGCTACTCCATCAACGCAAACCTTTAAAGTATCTTTAAAGGCCTGGCTTATCGAGCAAGCTATTTATAACGTCAATGACTTCTTTGAAGAAAATTTATTTACTATTTGAGGTTCTGTTCGATCTACTTAACATATAATTAATAATTATGTATGATTCTATTTACAACTTATACAATTATTTTAATAATTTTAATAGTTCAATGATTTTAATAATTCAATTTAATTATTTTAATAATTCAATTTAATTATTTTAATAATTCAATTTAATTATTTTAATAATTCAATTATTTATTTTACATATTATTATATTAAGAAATTATGTAATATAATTACCAATAAGACATGTAACAAAAGTTACGAATAAAGAATCTGAATCTGAATCTGAATCTAAGAACAAGTTTTGGTAGATTGCTTACACATAGCTTAACTTAAATTAAACAAAAAATAATTAACTGGCCTTTTAAACTGGCAGTTATTAGCAACAAACTGTAAAATTTTGGGTATTTTCCTTGTATCCCGTAAAAAATTCATTAAAAAAAAATAGTCCGACTTCGGTTAAGACAACTATGGCTTAAATGGTTCCAAATAGTCCACACTACCATCCCCTAGAAGCTTTGCACCCATCTACCAATCACCCTGTATAAAGTATATATCTTGTAAATAAGGAGAATGTGTGTTATTGTTAAACAACCTTAACCCATAAATAACAAAATCAATCGTTGTCGCATAGCTTCTAGAGGCTGTTATTGTGACACTCGGGTCTGCGATGTGTTGTTAAAAGGATTTGTGTTTGGACGTGCGCCAAATCGATGTAATTCGTACCTTCGAATACATTTTATGGTCATTGGACAAAGATTCTACTCAGAGTTATAGACGGAAACATACGTAGTTTATTAGTACAAGCTTAGGCACCCCTATTTACGATTTCACTTCAAGGGATTTCTCTCTTGATGTTACGAGAGTCACCAATTCACCATGCTGGCCAAGTGGTTGTCATCGTTCAAACTCTTCAAAGTACTCAAAATATTCTAGTTTTCTTACGATGTTTGCCTTCACTGTTAAATCACACATTCATTTTGAGAAAAATCCTGAGGTCCAGAGGAATTAAAGTCAAAAACACACTACTGGTGTTAAAATGGCCGGAATCATAAGCCAATACCCATTTACCCAATCTTATCTAAGTACCCTCAGGTTCGTCAAAGTTACAAATAACTGTAGGTGTGTGTGTGTGTGTGTAGGTGTTTGGTATTCAATGTCTGATTAATGCTTATGGTTTAATTAAGGGCCTTGGATCAGCATTGTTAACCTGAGTTAGTTTAGTAACGGATAGTCTGTGAGATTTGTAATGGCGCCTATTTCATACATTTAAGAGGCCTATTACGTGAAATCGCGAAATTGTTCGGTTTTCTCGTCCTAATTCTATGGTTTGCGTTAGTTGTTTGATATTACAATTACATCTTTATAATAGTTCGTTTTCTCCTCTACAAAAGTAGTAAGAAACATTTTAGATAACTTGTTTATATATTGAGTAATAATCATTCTCCGGATACATGTTTCGTAAAAAACGATCGAAGACCTGTTTTCTCAGCTCTAATTTGTAGATTCTAATGAATATGGGCGATAAAACTATTTTTTATTATGTTACGTATATCCTATTCTTCATTTAGAGTAGAGTACATTTTCGTTAAATGCTTTTATTCTAAAGATATACCGAATTTAATATCGACCGAAAATGCTTCGAAACAAACCTCAATAACTCCGAAGTTCTAAATCAATGGGACGTCATATTTATATCAAAATATTTATCAACATTTGCTTAAACTATGATATTAATTTTAATTTGTAGAACGGTTTTGGTAATTTTTTATGAATAAAATAAAACTACCATAATTTAGTAGTTTTTTCATTCAGCCGGCTTTTTCCATTTAGTACCGCGCGAGCGCTTGTCGAGGTCGGACCTATGTCGGTTGTTCTTGAATAAAATATAGAAATATTTCGTAAAATGTCAGTGTGTGGGACTGTCAATTGCTGTAAAAACGCTGTTAGTGTGCGTGTATGTGTTATTGCGATACTACGACCGACATAAGTTGATCCGTTGATAACGATCAATTGTTATTTTTATTGATAACGGTCAATTATTGTTGTTGCTGGCCTAAGAATTGTACCAAATGTTGCTGGCCTAAGAATTGTACCACATCATTGTCATCTTGTTTTACCTTATTTATTTGGAGGTTATGCTGTAGGATGTGGATTGCATATCTAAAGTTATCTATCCTAATTAAAAAACAACAAGGCAACTTTTTTTGGTGAAACCGTCCAACGACTAAATGTAATTATGCCTATGATTTTTTTAGATTATGACTAACTTGCCGACCCGCCGACAGCTGCGCTTGCGTTTTTACGTTATTTACTAGTTTATGTTTTATAGCCTTTTTCGATCATTTTACTATCCAATACTGAAATCATATTTTAAATCGGACCCGCGGTTCCTGAGTAGCACGTTCAAACAAATAAACAAGCAATCTCCTCAGCTTGATAATTGTAGTATAGATTTCCATAATATTTATTACAAAGAAAATATTCCGTAATTTTTTGTTCTTATTTTTACCGAGTATCCAATATGTAAACAATAAATAATGTACCTTTCTAATAAATATATTATTTATTGTAAACATTAAATAATTGTACCTTTCTAATAAATACAGGGCGTCCCAAAGTTATGGGCCATGGAGGGGAAGTACCTTAAATATCGTAGATAGTGAATTTTGCTCAAAGAAGACTTCATTTTATTTTTAAAAGTTAGTAATTCTGGATTCATAGATTTTCTAAAAATTACTTGCTTTGTCTGGGAATCGAACCGACTTACATGTAGAAAAAAAAACTCTATTTTTATGATACCAATCGAAAGAATAGCTAAAAAATAATAACTCTGCTTAAGTAACATAGTATTTTAAAAGAAAGGAACAACGTGAAATTAATTATTTTAATCAAATAAAAAACATGAAACATTTTTTTTGTAAATTAATTAATTAAATTACTTACTTTTTAAAATAAAATGAAGTCTTCTTTGAGCAAAATTCACTATCAACGATATATATGGTACTTCCCCTTCATGGCCCATAATTTTGGAACGCCCTGTATATAAAATAACACCCCTATTCACGTTCGCACTGCTGGGATAGGGACTTCTCTCTTGACGAGATATATTAGGCCTTAATTCACCACGCTGGCCAAGTGCGGGTTGGTTTTTTTTAATATAAAAATTAAATATTTTAAATAAGTTCGTAATAAAATAAAAATAAATAGTTTATCAAAATAAAAATATAATGGGAATTATTCAAGATGACATATGTAGATAAATGGATATTCTACATCTGTGTATGACATATGTAGATAAATGGATACCAATAAATATAAAAATAAATATAAAGTTCGAAACTACAAAAATAATACCTAAACATAATTAAAACCTTCATTAACGAAACTTTTATTTATTCAAACACAAATATACCATCTAACAAAACAAGCAACTTAAATATAGGTAATATAATTTATTTGTTTTGTTATAATTAGAATTTGTATTTAGTACGTTCAATTTAGACTTTCGAACTTACATAAAGTCCCAACATTCGACAAAAAAAAAACATTTAATTACAAACCTACACACCAAATTTCAGAAGAATCGGTTTAAAAATGAGCCCATAAGATGAGATGAATGAGGACATTTAACTTCAATAAGACTATTTTCAGTTTTATTCTTATATATATAATTATTAATCATGAATGTTTTAATTTAAAATTATGTACCTACTTAATTGATTTCAAATAATCAATCAGATTTAAAATAAATATTGATATTATTAAGATAAAACATAATTGATTCAAATATTGAAATAAAAATATCCACCATTTTGAATTTAGGAAAATATATTAAACACCTATCAATTAAATAAAAACATTAATATAATAATTATTTCGGAATGAAACTGAAAAAAAATCCACTCAATAAAATGGAATTTATTCGATGCCATTTTCTACAGATCTAAAATAATTATTAGTATATTTGTATGTTTTAGATCGACGAAGTATCAAGATCATTTAGTATTTTTCATAGAATTCGCGTGACGCGCCGGTCACGTGGTGCATAAAATATCCAATTTCGCAAAACTTCGTAAAGTCACAAGGCTCTTAAGAATACACAAATAACCATTGATGACATATACATACACATGACATACACAAATGACACCTTTAATTTAGAAAACATAGTTTTTTTTATTAATAAAACTATATAAGCCCTAAATTCTAAGAGTGATTCTCCTTTAAAGTTACCTACCTGATTTGTTTGAAATAAATTAATCAATAACTAACATTGTATGAAAATTACGTTGACGTGAATGTGTGGGTGTGTTGTTGTGAATGTGTTGTTTAGTTCCTTTACCTTTGATAACGATATGCAGGATCAGCATTAGCTCGTAGGTGTCATGAATAACTTTGTATATAATGTGTAGAATATCAAAACTTTATCTAATCGAATATTTATTAAAGTTAAAGTTGATTTAAAGTTTATAGATACCTCTATTAGTTATGTATAGAAACTCTCTAACATAAACACCTACGTAAAGCCATTTTAATAATAGTTTTTTAATAATAATCTGTTATCGTTTTAGTCACTTATAATAATATTACGGTTTTACTTATTAGCTAGAGACTAAATTAAAAGCATCAGAATATAAAATTATTGTTGAAAGCTTTTGTTTTTAAGTCCATAGAAAAATCATAACAAATCTCTTTGATCAGTTACTTGTATGGCCTAAGCCTAAAGTGCCGGCTACGTTGTAAGCGATTTGGCGGATTAAAATAATTTACCATCATCATACTGCCGTCCTATGGTTAAAAAACCGTAAAGTGACAAACCCAAATTGTTGGCTACGAGCAAAAACGTGAAAAATGTTTAATTCTAGACTTTGTGAAGACTTACAGTCTTCTTTCATATACCATTTTTTGAATAATTTCTGGGGCTTCTATTTGAGTATGAAACGGGAACATTAAATTAAACACATGAGTTTTTATTAACAAATTTGTGTTTTAGACAATGGTCATCTACTTCATAAAGTGGGGGTGTGCAACACTAAAAAGCAGTCAGCTGAAGCGTAGCGGCTTTTAAGTGTTTTATCTTAGTGAAACTGTATGATGATTTTATGCTCACATACAGTTTTTCACAAATGCTTAACTAAAACACAGTTAAATCACTTAGTCGTCTTTTTGCATTGCATTGTATGGAAAATTGGACCAGCTCTAATTCTTAAAACACCGTTAAAAACCTTTAACGGTTTATTTGTTGTTTTGTGGTATTAGTAAGAGATAATGGATCTAGACTTAAACACAGTATTGTAAGAAACATTTTATCTAACTGTGTTTTAGCGTTGAAAAATGTGCTTGTAGATTCATAACATAATTATAATTTTACGGCTAAGTCTATACTTCCTACATTTTATCTCACCTCCAAAATGGTAAATCATGATTAAATTATACAAAATTTAACGATTATCTTTTATTCAAAGCAATAAAAACAATATTGAATTATATTAATATTGTTTATAGTTATGGTATGTAACATTAGGTTGCAAATGCTTATATAAAGGAACATTTTAAAACTTAGTTTGATAAAATCTCACTGTTAAACAAATGAACTGTGATCGCCTAGCGATTTACCATGTTTAATTTGCCATGCAAAATCAGTCTTGAAGTTGCGACGGTAAAATTATTCTCATACTTAATTACAGATTAAAATCAGTTTTAAAAAAATACTTTCGTCATATTTCCGCGTAAATTGATTCTGAGCGTTGCCCTGTTTGTTTATGATACAAAAATTTAATGCCTAGACGTGATGCGCGAATTGTAATTGTATTATTTGTGAGAGACTTCGGTTTTAACAGCTCAGATTAAAGATACAACTCATGTAAGTAGTATTTACAATGTAATGTTGACAGTTAATTTTATCTAGATCATTAATAAATACCCATTAATTTTGTTTATTACAGTACAATGTCTTAAGTCAAAACTCGACAATCGACGTCCTGTCCCGTGTTTGGTTTGGCAGAGAAGTTACCAGTGTCCCAGTTGCATACTTATAATGATGTTATGAATTATTATATAATCATTAAATATCAATTAAAGACAGACAAAACAACAAAAGAGCCGACTGTCCATGACATATCCGAAATATTGGCTGAAGAAATATTAACTGTATATGTCAAAAAGCTTCGCTGCCAACTGTAAGCCGTAAGAGAGTATTAAAGTTAATTTGCACCTTTCATGATAAATACAGAAGTTTAATGAAACTTTATTATGGTCGTCAAACCAACATAAACTTTCAACAAAACATTAATATATTTACAGCTGAGTATCATAGATTATTTGATATTTGCAATTGCTAATGAAAACTTATCTCAAACTCTCAACGTGTTTGAAAGACACTCGTGTTCCAAAAGAAGAAACTCTCTTTCTAGTCGATCAAAGAACAACAAGAGAGATGATGATAGTTGGTGTAGATCTAGCTGCAACTACATAAAATAAGAAAAAACAAGTTTATTGCGTAGCAAAGAGACAATTGATCGGGAATCGGGAACAGCACGGTTTTTCGGAAACCGAGCTGTTCCCGATTCTTAACAGATAATCTGAGATTGAAAGTACTAGTGCTAGTTCTAGCAATAGCGAGGCATCTAGTCCAATAAAAAACCCATTTGCCGCGCCATCAGCAAAAAAAAGAGGTTAAGTTTACCATCGCTAACTCTCGCGGAGTTTCTGACAGAGCCGCGGTTTTGATAGCTTCTTTGGTGTTGAATGATGTGGAAATTGTTTCTTCAAACGATACCGGTAGCGTCATTGATCGATCTAAGTTCTGGAGAACTAAGACTGGATATCTAGTTCAGTTGATATCATGCTGAGTCGAACCCTCTTCGCTGTGTCACGCAACACACACAGTTTATAGATTAAGTTTTTTGCAAGTTATTTTACATGGTTTAAAAATTGTGTTTCTCTTTCTATGTACGGTTGTTTTTTATTGTAATTTGTGTGCGTGTTATTGTAATTCAGTAAATAAATGTTCTATCTATCTATCTAGGTTGCGCCATGTGAGAACTCCTGTACAGTCAGAACAGCTTTACAGAATGCAGATTGCGATGTATGTGGTATTTATTTTGATGGTAGAAAGGACAAAACTTTTGTTAGTATTCAAAAGGAAGAAATGTTACAGAAAAAGAGTTACAGAATCCCACTAAGTTATTTTATCGGAGCCAGGAAGTGAATACTTCGGACATGTCACGTCATAAATTGTTCGAAATAAGTTACGGCTCTTTTAATTATCGTATTTCCAGGTAATTACAAATATATTTATTAATTGATTGCAGAAAAAAAACAGTAATTGAACAATTTGACAGCGTGATAACCAGAATGTAAAAAGTAGTTATATATTTCAACGGTTTGTCCAGATGCTCACATTCGTCTTTAACACAATTAACAATATTTCCGGCGATCTAATTGTTAAGTACCTAAAATAATATATACCTATTTTCAATCGAGCACCTCGAAATATAATAATAGATTAACGAGATTTCGTATGTTTGATTCTCTCGTTCAAAGACTATTTTATATCGCTATGCCGTTCAAAAATTCAGGAACCTACAACAAAACATGCTCTAAATATTTAATAAACTTCATATAAATCTATATTTAGTGCTTTTCTTTCTTCAGAAATCATTTTCGGTGATTTTTATCCTAACGCGCCGCACGTCAGACCTCCACAAGGTCCACGACACGACCGAGAAAGGGAGCGAAACGCATAAAAAGGTAGAGCAGGTAGACGTGTTTTAGTGTTGCATTGTCAGTTAACTGTTTTATTACGTTTTAATTACTAAGACAATAACGTCATATTTCATTTCTTAAAACCAGTGACTGTCTTTTAGGCGTGTAATTGTTTAAAATATATGTAAGTTTACCTACGATTTTACGTCTAAGGGCGTTTAGCGGCTCTTTAGTGTTGTACGAGTACAAAAACTGTGTTTTAGACATTGTAAGTCCTAATCATATCATGAGGGTGGAAATAGTTATAAAAAAGTTAAAGTCAGATAGCGGTCATTTAGTATTGTTTATGCATGTAACTGTTTTCTAAGTTTGTAGGACCAAGCGAATGAAAGCCTTAAATTCACGATTAGAGGCGTTTAGCGGTATTTTAGTATAGAAATGCTAGATAACCGTGTTTAAGAATTGAAAATGTCTCAAAATGATGTAGTTAACGGTATACGAGGATTCCAGATCTCAGGCATTATAAACGATAGAGCCATGAGACCCAGACTAGAAGATAGATAAAAGTTTACGCTTTCGTGCTGTGTATAAAAGTCAATTTTGGCAAAATGTCAGTTTACGGTTTTTTAGCAATATGACGGCAGCATAACAATATAATGTAATGTCCCAATACTAGACACGGCAGCACACTCGACTTTCATACCGAAACTCGTAGGTACAACGAGTTTCTCGATATATCTTCTTGAAAATTATGTGCTTTGAGAACACGTGCTCTAGCTGTGAAGGCAAACATCGTGAGGATCCGCGGAACGCCGCGTTTTCCATAACCATCAACTTAAAAATTACCTTTTACTAAGGAATGAGAAAAACTAAATAAATTAATTGAATTGAGAAGTATAAACTTATTATTTTCTAGCGAACAACAATCCTCTCTAAGTGCGATGAGGTCTCACTTAAAAGCCTTACAACGGATTTATAAAAGCTTAAAACCACTGAAAACTCAATTATTTGAAAGATCGAAACAATAGACCAAATTCATTGCTTAGTAATGACGAATTCAATGAACTTGTGGCGAATTTTCAACAATTTGAATAAATATTGAACTTTGTGTTTATGTTTTAAAGAAGTCTTTGGCTTTGGTCCTGTACAACTTTAATTTATTATTATTATTGGTTTATTTTTTAAGTAAGTTCATTTAGTTTCTATAAATAAATGTTGCTGAAAAATTCACACAACAACATATAGAGCGCACAGCCCCGTGGTAAGCTTGAAGAGTTGAATTAAATTTTAGTAACATTGTTCTATTATATTATCAGATTAAAATATCAATTTCACAACAACGGAGGCGCTCACCTCGCTCGGTTAATTAATTATCTTTTTAAAAATGACAATGGACATCCTACGTTTGTCAATTTGATTCGTTTTATCAAAGCCAGCCAGAATTATTCTCAGAAGGGATAAAAATATAGTGATTCTGCTTTTGAAATAATAACAATAAAATATGTTTCTAAAAGTTTTATATGTATTTTTCTCAGAACTTCTATTCGAACTCTGGATCAATGGATTCTTTGTAGGTTATTTAAATTCAGTAAACGTTTCGTCTGTCTAATTTAATATAATTATTTATCTTTTCTTTTATTCATAAACGTTTATGAATTCAAGTTAGAACAGAGGCTATCAAAGTCAAAAGTCTATAATATTTACATATAGTAAAAAAATCAATTTTATATAGATAATTTGAAATTGCTTTCAATTCACTATGAAGTTTGTGAAATTAATAATGTTTGATTATGTAGGTGTTTTCTATGTTCATTAAAAATTTATATCCGGGTAGAGAATTTTTAAGTTTTTGTTTGTTAACATTATATCGAGTATAAAGAACACACGTTTCCGGCTAGAGATATTGCTGTCTGAATTGTCCAGGAATTTTTGAAATACGTAAGTATGTGTATTGAGTAAGTTACATAAGTACGAGTCGTTTCGTGTAAATGGGTAATAAGTCAACTCACAATTAGCACCCTCATAAATAGCTTCCAAGAGCCAACTAATACAAGATTGATAACGGGAAGGCTTCTTTACACTGAACGATTTTATTTATTTCATGTTAGCTTTAATACCAAATTTCACCACTCTCTGTTTGTTAATTTAACATCCCGTCATGTTTAATCACTGTCAGTTTACGTATATTTATGGACTGTTAATTACTTAATGGATGTCAAACTAACAAACATAGCTTGGTGAAATTAGGCCTAAGTAAAAGTCATTATAGTTGTGAAACATTATTAAGACATTGTGTGAAATGTTTTGTAATATTTATTCGAAACTAGATAATCTATTCAGATATATTTTAAGAATTGAGAAAACAGATTTTTTTAACACACAATACAAACTTCAAAATAATCATTTGGAGTACAAAGGGCAGCCTTATCGCTGTGAGCCAATATTTAATGTGTATAAATTTGAATATTTTTGAGAGTGGACTATGTCCAGCAGTGGGCGTATGACGCTTAAACACTGTAATATCGTAGGGTATAAACGACAGCCGCGAAGAATCGAGTCCATTCATCACAATTTCCTCAACTCCCAGAAAATCCTGGAAGTTCTGTTCCAAAGGTCAAGTTATATTTGGTACATTTACTAAAAAGGAATAAAGCTAATAGAAACGTCTTTTTTTTTAAAGTATTTTCATAATTTATATTATCTGCTTATATAAATGTCTTGTTGAAGTCAAAACGTTGAAGTGTCGAAACTCCTGTGTAAATATGTGAGTAATTTCCGTTGTAATAAGATCTATATCTATAGAAGAAGAAAGCTTACAGATATAAATATAAAGTAAAATCGTATTTAAAAAAGCAAAATTTTGTTAAAGTTGTTGAATTTCATATTTAATATGGATATTTCATTTCTATACTAAACAAAATTATCTACTTGTTGATCCGCAGGAGATAAAATCTTTGATGATTAAAAACTTCTTTATTAATTTTATAAAGATTCCAAGACAGGTGCCCAAAACGATTCAATATAAAATTTAATAAGTTGTTGAGTACTTATAATATTTTGCCAAAAGTTCAAGACTTCAATTGGATGCCTCTGGTTTTTAGGCCAGTATTTTAACCACTAAGCTACGAAGTCAACCAAAAGGTTCACATTCTGCTTTGCATTGTTTCATAAATGCTGGAAAATTCACATATTAATATCTGGCCCCGTGGTAGGCCTGTGGTGGTCATATTTATTTATTACCAAAGCATAAAGTGAAATAAAAATCTTTTATTATATTTTATTTATTCCTTATTTTTTCAAACGAAGATAATTCTTATGCATTTATGTAGATTCCTATAAAAGTTTATCAAAAAAACAACTTATCTTAAATTTTAGTCTTCTTCTTATACAAAACTTCAACTCGACAAAATAACGACGTTCTAATTAAAGTTTCCCGTAGATCCTAACAAGTTCGTAGCGTATTGCTACGCCGTAGTTCGTAGCATATTGCTACGCCGTAGAAGTGCTACGTGTATGTAACTCTGATTTTCTGTCATCGTTTAAAAGGATCTAATCTAAATTTGTTCTAAGTTTAAGATAAAAGCATTTTTATTATTCTGGCAAAAATAAATAATCAATTTATTGGTAAATAAATATCTTTACACGTTACTCGTCACTCCTGCCAACTAATATTATAAACGATAATGATTGTTTCTCTTTCAAATAAAAACTAACACAGGACTTTTGGGTTTATATTATCTTTCTTCTATATAAAAGAAAGTCGTGTTAGTTACTTCACTTATAACTCGAGAACGGCCGAACCGATTTGGCTGAAACTTGGCGGGGAGGCAGCTTAGAACCGGGGTACTTTTTACCGTGGGAAAATTCAACATAATGCGGGCGAAGCCGCGGGCGGAAAGCTAGTTTAACATAAAGATAACAATAACATGAAGCCGACTTATTTACGAAAGTGCCCTTCTATTTCCAGATATTATCAACAATGGATAATAACCAATTACCCTGTACGAAAATTCAAAATGGCCTTCTACGGAGACACTTAAATAAAATCAATTACCATTATCAGATCCAAGTCTCTAAAACAACGTAAGTACGTCGACAGAATCCCTTAGAGAATTTTATCAAAAGGAGCAACCACATAAGCATCCCCACTTTCTTAAAAAAACCGACTTTGAAGATGTATTGTGTAAATTCACATGACAGCAGATTATCTACGATTTTCACGAGTATGAGTTGTAAAAGAAAATTTGGATAATTTACTCAGTGATTCTAGTCCTAAATACGGGACTAGAATTACTGTGAGGTGCTCAAAGCACCTCTTGTGCCGATGGCTTAGACTTTCGCCGAAATTGTCATATAAATATAAACCTTACAGATTAACAAACATAAAAACATTGTTTTTATAGTTACATATTAATATTTTTTACTATAAATAAAATAGAAAAAGAAGAAAATAAAATTACAATGAGTCAACATTGCAGGCCTTACCCGTATAATAAGTTTTAGAGCCAACACGTCAAATAAACAATCAATCTCTCCCCATTAGTATAGAAAATGCGTAATTTTACGTAGTCCAAATCTCGTCTCCTTTCGTTTTAGTACTCAAAGCAGACACCCACGTCTCCGCGTGTTCGTTCTAGCGAGGACGTTAGACACGCTTGAAGGAACAAATGTTCCGTTTTAACTGAACATGTGTTACAAGATTTCAAAGTATTGGACGGTGTATGCGTTGCACGTATATTTTAGTTGTTTCTTATAATCTTTAAAGAACTTAAATACATGCATACAGCTTTCATCTGTACATAAACTCAGTATTATGTGGTGCTAGCTTAAAAATAGTATAAGCTAACTATAATTGTCGATAAAAAACATGTCACGCTAGATATAGGTAAATAAACTAAATATTTTCGGGTAAAGTTGTAGGAAATAGAAAATAGAAATAAACTTATTATTTCCGTTTCCGTACAAAAATCTACAAACTGCTTTAATACCGTTGTATTAAATGTCAGACAATCAAATAAAGCTATTTTCATCTCGACAACAATTCCGAGGGCGTATTTACTCAAAAAATGAGAAGCCTCAAATAACCACAAGGATAACGTCCACTAAAGCAACCTATTATTTCTGCTGAAGCCGTAGGACGCCCACTGCTGGACATATGCCTCATTATTTCATCCCTCGGACGTTGTAGACTAAGAGCCTGTGATGGCCAGACCTTCCTTTAATTCGCAAGCGTGAAAATTCTTTCATGTGTATGTCTAACATAGGTAAGAATAACCCCCAAACATGAAACCTGGATCGCGGTTCCTTTGGGAGATAACAACCTTTTACCTGTTATCTCCCAAAGGAACCACGATCCAGGTTTCATGTTTGGGGGTTATTCTTACCTATGTTAGACATACACATGAAAGAATTTTCACGCTTGCGAATAAAAGGAAGGTCTGGCCATCACGGGCTCTTAGGTTATTGTTATAAGTGACAGATATCACAAGTTATTATAGAAGCATAAAGAGCTTTGCTATTTTTGTTTGTAAGTAAAATGTGTTTGCAAGTGTCATATAACGTTATGGTGAACAAATTCCTTAAATGAAAATGAAAAGCCGCAAAGGGAGCTCAGTTGAAAATGGAACGCAAACACTTAGTATTTATTTTTGAAAATTATTTCCCAACCCGATATCATATCTTTGGGGTGACAACTTTATTATAACAGACACAATTTTTAGTCGCCGCTTTACGCGACTATAAACTTTCGAAGAAGATTTCTGTGAAATACTTGAAAAAATAACAATACATACCTGAGCCACTTTTATGAGGAATATTTTTCAACGGCATTTTCAACGTAACCATAATTAAAATCTTTGAAAAGCAGTAGGACACACATGCATGTAGGCATTATTAGGGGTTATTTTACCATTATTGTAACACGGGTGTTACAATAATGATAAAATAACACTAAATAGACTTTCACAAGTCACTAATCTAAACTAATATTATAAAACTGAAGAGTTTGTTTAATTGTTTGAACGCGCTAATCTCAGGAACCGCTCTGATTCAAAATATTTCAGTGTTAGATACTAAATTTATCTAAGAAGGCTATACTATATAAACCATATGTAGATAACGTAAAAAAACGCAATCGAAGCTGTAGACGGGTCGGCTAGTTACTGATAAAAGCCGCGTCCAACACATTGTTATCTATGTTTACAGATTTTCAACCGCACAAAAGCCGGGAAAACGTTTTTGAACCTTGTCCTTTAGGAAATTAAAGCGAGAATACATTCCAGACACCGAGGCCCTGAAACATTATAATTTATTGTTAACAAAATTGTTATGTGCGCGATTCATCATTTTTATATTTCCCGTTAATAAACATCGGAGCATATTGCGTGATTCCAGGGTATTCACTAGATGAACGTTTTTTCCGCTGTATGGGTTCGGTTTGAGTAATTTTAAATGGGCATGTATTATTATTTCTACCTAGTGTAGGCTTAAAAATAGAACGTCGCCATATTTTAGCGTCATAAACTGAATAACTAAAAACGAATTTGAAAAGCTTAATTTATTTATGATTTAAATGTTTCGTTATTTTTTATTTTATTATAATCAGTTCAGCCGTCAGACACCCACTGTTGGACATAGACCTCCCTTAAATATGTCCAGTTATTTTGGCTGGCATCCACCACAAGCATGAACCAGCAGATTACACTTAACCATCTGTCCACTTGATTGTTAAGACGTCTAATGCTACGCTTTCCATACTATGGTCTCCATTCGAGAACTTTGCTACAACCAAGTAATGAACAAAAACAAAGAGCATAACACCGCAAAAATAAAAAATATATTAAGTTTGAAAAAGCGTTTTATAAAATATTTTAATAAATAACTGTCATAAATAATTAATATACAAAATAAACTTAGCATATTAAATAAGATTGACATATAAAACCCTAAATAAAAACAAATAACCCCAAAATAACTTAAGGAACGATATACCATAATTTCACTTTTTCACAAAACAATTCACCGCTTAAACACAGTTCAAATAAGAAATTCACTTTTTGAAAGCAATCATATAAAATATCTTACCACAAATATTAGATGGGATCTTCGCTACGCCATCTCTTTTAATTCCTCTGCCTTAAGGATAATAAGCGAGATCCTCAGACTGTTTGTCACTATTAAGAAATAGCCCGTAACTGAAACAAAAAAAAAGTTGTAATGCATTTTTCAGTGGTAAAAAGTAGTTTGTGTGTTTTTTGTTGTCTGGTGAATAAAATATATTATGTCATTCTTATCACGTAAAAAACTTTATTAAACTTTATATACCTATGATTATAACTATTTGTGTCTATTAATTATAAAAAAACTTTCTACACAGCACAAAGCAAGTCATAAGTTCCTTGAATATTAACGAATTAAATTTCCATATAAACCAGTTTCCCCACAAAACAGCGGTTTAACTATTTCGTTTGAATTCGGAAAACCACAGACAAGAGATGAAAAAGTCCAATTTACAACTGGCAACTTTGGCAAACCACCAAGCCGTAGCTGCGAGTATTTCACGATAATTGCACGTTTTAATTAGTTAAAATGAAGATAGGTGTTCAATTTGAATGATTACATTAATCTGTGGTTTTGAAGAGTTTCTATATAGATTTTATATTTATATACGACAAACGAATATAATCTTCACTAAATGGTATAAAGCAAAGTCGCACCGCCGTATTTATGCTTTAATCTTTAATACGCAACGGATTTTAATGATGTTTTTTTAAATAGTGAGAAAGATGCAAGAGGATGGTTTAGGATTACCTGAGGCGAAGCGAGGGAGGATCGCTAGTTATAAAATTTTTTATTGCTGTTCGTTTTGCTAAAACTCGAGAATAGGTAGGCCGATTTCTCTGATTGATCATGTAGTAGCACAGGGACGGTTTAAAAGGTGAGAAAACCATAAAAAGCGGGCGACGCCGCGGGCGGGCACCTAAATAAACCTGAATAGATCCTAATGTATAATTTAGACAGCAACATATAAACCCGTAACACATGCTTTGTATCATATTACATACTTATATTATTGAAATAACAATTTTAATTAATATAATGGAAGGACTTTAACTGATAACAAATCAAATTGTTTAGCAATACGCGTTGAAATATTATCTTCAAAATTGCTTTGTATTGTAATATTGCTTTTAGATTGAAATGTAAACAATTGCTCTACTTATTTGTTGTATCCACAAAGCCCACTTACTCCAATTGCATCCGATCGCAATAAAGAAATTGCAATAATAAAATAAACGATTTGCTATAAACATAGTAAAAATTTTTCCTTTACATTAAATTATTGCTAATAGTTATATCTTGAGTAATTGTAAAATATGTATCTTCCTACAAATTTTATGGACGAGTAAGTTTGTAGAAATGTTTGTTGCTCATTCACGGAAAAACTACTTAATGGTTTTTGAAGACACTTCACAATAATTTAGCTTTACAATACATAATAACATATTGGTACTTCTTACAGTGCGGTTGTTTTATAACGCTGGGAAGTATATTAAAACGCTGGCAAAGCCGTGATTGGAAACTAGTACTAATTAAACTAAGAAAATTAATTTATATTTCCTAGTTTGATTATTACAGCGACATCGAGAGGGCAGTTGGAGTGGACGAAGAAGAGACAATACGCACCAAGCAAATGAATAAGCAGCATCACACACAGCAGCCCGCCGGCGAGGAGACAGTTGGAGTGCACGAAGAAGCAGAGCACGATCAGCACCAGGTACAGGATCATCACCACGAAGCTGTACACCACGGCACCGAGCTGGTAGATCATTATGAAGCTCGGAAGGTTCTGGAAAAACGCAAATACTGGTGGATCTGTGAGAAGGTTGCAGACCCTATACCAAAATACGTGGGGATATTTAATCATAGCTTCACTATCAGCCTTATGAACAGGCTCAGAGTCGCTTAAAGAGCTATGGGGAGGGCTATGCTCGAGTTTTCTCTACGGGATCGAACCATAAAAGAAGAGATACGTAGAAGAATGCGGGTCACTGATATAGCCCAGCGGATTAGCTCTTTGAAGTGGCAATGAGCAGGCCATATAGCGCGGGATGTATGGATTTACATTTCAAATGTAAAATAATGATAATGATTGTATAATATAATTGACTTGCCCAGTTATAAGGCTAAATAAATGAATGAATAGCCGAAAAGTTCTCGAATTTTAATTGGCTCTCAATTTATGTATTCTTTATTTCACATTCTAGAGTTAAAGGTTTCCCTAATAAATTATGCCAATAATAACTGAGCAGCTCATTGACAAAATACTAGCCAGACATAAGTAGCATTAACTAACACAGCAGGCCCCGACCATGAGGAACCCGCTGACGATGCACAGCATGATGGAGACGACGCCGAGCGTGATCTGCACGGCGCCCTCCGTGGCCTGGCTGTAGTTGGACAGAATCACGTCCATGTCCCAGAAGCCGCGGGCGCGCGCCACGTTCGGCACGAAGATCAGACCGACAATCTGGAAATAACAATATATTTAAAAAGTTTCAAAAAAATAATTCAAAAATATTTATTGGGAACATAAAACAATGGTTACTCTCTCTACTCTAACTCTAACCATTGTTTTTGTGAGATGACTCCGCAAATGTATAGAAAACTGAGTAGCGGAGTCAGCGCCCCCCTCCAAGTACAATTTGTGAGGTTATTTTATAACTAACTAGCTTTTCGCCTCGCGACTTCGCCCACTATAAGTATTATAACGCGGCTGTGGGGCGGAAAGCTTGTTTTAAATAAAACAATCTGCTGTAAAAAGTATCCTATATACTTCTCCTGGTTCTACTTAATTTTCCACCAATTTTCAGCGAACTAGATTCTGCCGTTCTTGAGTTATAAATAGTGTATGTAGCACGACCTATTTTTATATATTTATAACTAATCTATATATTGTTGGGTGCAATTATTCACAGTAAAGGCTGTATAATTATACAAAATAAGTATATATACGTACATAACACATATCAAAATGACTGGAATAAATGGGAGGTCTCATATTTATTTACTTTCATGCGGCGGCACAACTAATATTATTTTAATGTTACAAACTGAAGTATTCTTTTTTGTTTGTGTTGTTGTGTTCCACCTAAACAAATGTATCTTCTTTCTTTCTATGACGTTCTTATAAGAAAGTGTTATTTAAGAAATAATGCCATGCTATATTTATGACAGAACCATACCTAGCTTGGAACTTACCCACGATTAAATAGAATTAAATTCATATCAAAATAATCTGCTGGAGACAAACATGTCCTAAGAAAAAGGCATTAGTTTATCTAAAAGTTGAAACGTAGACTACTTACACATGAAAAAATGGATATACACATATTCCCTGCTCTTAAAAAACAGCAGAAGCAACAGCTGATCACCATCGGCAAATCATTAATCCAATTTTTTAAACCCATCTTGCTAATATTGTATCAAACTTTATTATACAACGTTTACACTGAATTGAATTTACACTTTTACTTTGTTTAACATGGTGGAAAGTAACAGAAAATTTTATTCGCATTCAATGAAAAATTACACAATAAAATTTATGATTTAAATTCTTTGTTTACGGCTTTGAAGTACTTTATGGCGCTCCACAGACTAATTATGTACTATAGAATAAAAAACGATTTAACATACTGTTACAAGTTCAAATAAAAACTCGACACATCATCCGCAAATAATGGAGCATTTCACCCCAAAAAAAATCAAAACATAATCCATTTTAATTACCAGAAACCCCAAAACTTCTGGCGCAAAAACCTTTAGCAATTTGAGCTTTATCGTTTCAGATATAAGGGTGGAAAGTATAATAATTCTCGACCGGTCCTTTGGGTGTAATCCTGTAGAACTGCGAAGCCCGTAATGGTTCCGTGGAGATAAATGGAATTGCGATCTCAAATATTCAGGATGACATTTGATTTTAACTGTGCTCTGAGGTATTCTAGAGTTCACGATGCTCAGTTAATGCCCAGTTTAATAAAACTAGGTTTTGTACAGGTACTAGGCGTCTAGAGGGAATATCTTTGACTTTGAAATTGCTTTCATAACACCCCTATTCAATTCCCCTATTCCTATGAAATTGCTTTAATATTTTTATAGCACTAAAGATGTTTATTAATTATTTTTTAATTATCAAAATGGCGATCAGACACACTTGTCACTGCCAAATTGTGCTCAATTTAGCGCAGTGACGAACCTGAGTGAGAGCCTGATCAGGAAATAAATTGTATGATTCTATGTCTCGTAAATAACCACGCTACGGATAAATATCGTATATCCATTTAATATATTTATATCGACACGAAATATAGGAGGCAAGTATACAAAGATAATGTCAGTGGCAAACACTAGTAACAAAATAAAAGTGATTTGTGTTCAACTTGAACTTACAAGTATTCGGTTCAAAGCATAAAATCAATAGCCTATCAACTTCAAGACTTTCAATGTCTATTCAAGCTAGTCAAGAATGCAGTGCATTATTTATTACCTAGGTTTACCTGAAGTATATTTGAAAAGCTTTGAATCTAGACTTCGATAAATTAGATTCTCAACTTTAATAAGGATCTTTGCATTGTTTGGACGAGAGACATGTTTTTTATCTGTGTTAGAGATTTAAAATCATAGAGATTATTTATTTCTTCTTCTGAGTTTAAAACACACTCTTAAATTTTTATTAGAAGACGGAGCCTCGGAACAAAGTTTTGTACCAACTGCAGATATTTGTTCTGAATTCTGAGTTTCTGGGTATTCTATATGTCAAATATAATAAATATTGCTGGACAATAAACACAGCGACATCTAGCCCCGTGGTAAGCTCATACAAAATATGTATGTTATATTAAGTATATCAGAAATCTAACACCCGTTACACAAGCTTCGATCTTACCACGGAGCTTGATGTTGCTGTGTGAATTGTCCAGTTATAATTAATTCCTTATTTATGTAAAACGTGATTATATATTAATCTATGGTACAACGTAAATCATTTTGGTATAACATGGAATGTTCTCGAAGCGATGGCCTATTAAGACCTGTTAACGATCGATCGACGATCGCGAACTCGTTAATATTTGAAGCTGTTTAATGGCCTCTTTGAGACTAAGTACTTAGGTGTCTATGTACTTAGTCGCATAATTATGTGTAATTTATGTTCTCGCATCTAGGTGTTAATGTCTTAGAGCGTTTAAATGTTATACATAATAATTATGGTATATTATCGTCGATAATTTTAGGCTTTAGCCCTGGTATATGTTTATTGCATTACTGCGACGCAGCGGGCGAAGGATATCCTGCGACGCATGAGGGTTCGATTCCCGCCTCGGGACAAACACCACAAGCTTCCAGCATATAATATTGTCCAGCAATATTTATTATATTTATTTATTTATACCATGGGGCTATATTTTATATTATTAATTCCTGAAGTCAACAAGCACTTAGCGGTTTTATTCGTACGAAAATTATTTCAAAATCTTTACCACAACACGAGGATTACGACCTAATTTAACTAATTACGTTAACTGTTTAAAATATTGAACCTAACTGTGGTTGTTTTTATCAGATAAATTGTGAAAGTATACCTGGTTAGAGCAAGAGCTCACTGTACGAACAATAACTTATATTGTACCTTAGCATAAGCACTAAGTACGTTCTCACAGCAGGGACATGGATGGAATGGACGGACATGGAAGATTTCTATTTAAGAGGCTTCAATTCACCACGCTGGCGAAGTACAGGTTGGGTAAGAATAGAGGTTTTACCACCACAGTTAAGTACATTTTTTTGTAATTTATTTAAAATCTACTTATTACATGTAACGTAATGGTTTACTTCTCTCGAAATACGTTTTGTTCATTATCAGGATTATTCATTAGGATGATACATTTTATAAAAATCTAGCTGACCCGCACGCGACTTCGCTCTGTTCATCCCATGTTTCGTTTTACCTTTTAAACCTTCCCTGGCTACTACAAATATTTTAAAACCAAAAAGATGAGGTATCATTAACACGGCTATCTCCTGCTCTATATAACCTTTATTCCGGAAGCGCGTACGGGTTTTACAGCACCGTAAAAATATATGTTTATTAGACTGTAACGGTTATTATCATTTTGCGAAACCCCACTTTTAAAGGAAACGCGTCTAATAAAAGAAGACGTTTATTAAAATGTGTGAAGCTGTTTATTTGTTTTTATTTATACATTTTACGTAAAAGATGAAGATTTATTATTATACTGTAGCGTAATGGACGAAATCTTATTAAATTAGATTACTTAGCTGTTAGAAGTGGCAATGGACTAGCCATATAGCAAGAAAAGCGGATGGCCGATGGATCACGGATCAGCATACGCAGCGTCGAATGCCCACCAAAGATAATAAAAAGTGTAATACATTATTGCATTATGTGCCTCTGTCAACAATTTTTAAATAAATAAATAACAAGGAAACGTAACCATGCTCAAAATGCTAAAATAACTTCCCATAATACTATCATAATAAAAACCAGCAACCCAATAAATAATGATATAAATAAAACAGGCTAACCCATATTTCCTCTAAATCGCCGATGATATAGGTAAGCCCCAAGGCCCGGGGCTGGGAGTTGTGATACTAAGTGATGTGTATACTGTGGTCTCCCCGTACTAAGTGGTAGAAGCATTAGCCGCTTTGTGAAACGGGTCAAGTCCGGATTTTAATAGTTTTCAGATTTCAAGTATTTTATTAGCCTATGGTTTCCCATTGTAGGGCAAAGGCGATCTATTTGTCCCGGTCTTTTGCAGCATTCCACCATCCCTGGTCGTACGCATCGAGGTCTTCCGCCAACGCTTTAGTGGCCATCGCCATCTGTATTTTTATATTAAAGTATTACATATTCTTATTTTAATGATAATTGTATCTATTGACTTGTCCAAGTAATCTTTAGAATTTTATGATAATAAATGGAACAGAAGCGGATTTTTCATCTGGAAAAATTTTATGTGCAGTTAAAAACGCGCTCTAACGGAGAAGGAATACATACATAGGAGGAAACTAGCATGTTCTGGGAACTTTGTATAAGTTCTTGTCTAAAAAAATAGAAAACTTATAGAATCACACTTACATGCGTTCTCTTACAAGCACTACGAACGGTTGATCCTTATGACCTCGTCTTCAGCGACTTAATATCGTTATGAAAGCCGGAGTGACTATTTCATGCTGTATCATAAATCTAATGTGAATATGATAGTCGCTAACTTAGCTAGGTGTTATCTATGGCTTTGTCTGTGCAGATTTATTATTGTAAATAATGCTCAAAAAGTCACGCTTATAATTATGCATCTTAAATTTTATGCAATTAAACTGCATCTTATTTATAACTTCGTCTTAATATAAAGCTATCTTTAATCTTTTTATATGTTATTTAAGTACGATAAATAAATAAAGGAAATAACGCTATTTCTGGAAACCTAAAAATAAACTTTACTTGTTGAATCAAAGAACTTGTTTTTATAATAAATGAGATTCTAATTTGATTGGGTTCGACAGTGGGAGGTATTTTTTAATGAAAATCCTCGCAATATCTGACAACTTTGAATGCCTACGCTCAACCCACGTCGCTCTACGCTCCTATGCCTCGGGCATTGTGCTTGCTTTGAGTTCCGCCAAATCAATTTATAAAAGGTCAGAGTTTAGTATATGAGAAACAAGTTTATAGCATTCGACTTTTCCTGCTTAATAATAATATTGCTGGACAATTCACACAGCAACATCTAGCCCCCTGGTAAGCTCGAAGCTTGTGTTACAGGTGCTAGATTTCTGATAGACTTAATATATAATATACACACATATATAGATATTTTTATTATACATACTTATATAACACCCAGACCACCCGGAACAAGCATTTGCAGATCATACAAATTGTTGTCCCGAGGCGGGAATCGAACCCGCAACCTCTTGCGTCGCAGGCGGCCCTTCATCCGCTTAATAATTGAAATGTTTTCCAGACTATCTAGAGATAATCTCAACGCTAAAGTTATCTATACTAGATAGGTATCTAATAATATATTTTTTCACTACAAGGTTCGGCGCCTAACAAACAAGAACTTTAAACATATTCAATCAAGCAACAATCACACCGTATTCAACTGGATTGGGTCACCAATGACCCCTGCCTTGGGTCACCAATGACCCCAGCCTTGGGTCACCAGCGACCCTTACAAAACTACGGCAAAAGGTAAGTGAAAACTGGCCGTAAACAGAACGAGAATGGGCGCAGGCGTGACTGGAAACCAGATGAGTTAGAGTTTTAGTTTTGTAGCAGGGGTTGCCAACATTTTACTTAACAATTAAACTTTATTCGAGATGTATGGGTACATTAGGAAACTAATATTTTTAGTTGGTAGGGATTAATTTACAACAAAAGTTATATTGTTTTTATTTGATAAATTTATTTAAACTTATATATTTGACTAGTTTTCCATTTCTGGCCAAAGGGATAAAATACATTTGCTGAATTAAAAATGACTGCATATCCTTACCCAAACATTAGATATGTACTTTAAAGGTTGCGTACCCCTGAGCGATGAATGCTCAGATCGCAGGTAATCCACGGACCCAATTGGGTCCCTTCGTTACAAACAGGCCTGATGCGATCCCACTGGGTTTAGCTGCGAAATTTAAATGATGGTGTTATTCAAGAAACTTAGGTTTTATACCTTAGGTACTAGAGTACTTGAGAAAGCATGGTTGTAAAGTGAGCGAAGCCGCGAGCAGGTCAGCTAGTGTACATTATAAACACGAAATAAATAGACTGAAGAAAAGCTAATCATCCAGTATCCGTACGAATAAATAATAATTTATTCATCCGGTACCCGTACAAATAGTCACTTCGAAATAAATAACTAAAGACATGTACTTATTTTGTCTATGATTTCAAATAAAAGCCCGGATTATAAGTACCTAATTGACATTATGAACATAGCAGACTCAATATTGTAAATTCGAATTCAGAATACAATCAATCCTTACGTCACTGAATACATAGATAATAAAACAAACAGGGGTTGTAAGCAAACCATAAACAATTACTAAGCTCCATTGTCTGCGGCCATACGCAAACCACATACAGGGGTATAGAATAACAATAAGCTTATACGGCAATCTAATTCTGTACGGAACACCGGAATCTAATTCAGGGACATGTGAGAAATGTGATTGGATACGCGGGTTGTGTTTTGCGGTACCCTAAACCTTGTTACGTGGAGTGATGTGTACAGAACTATCCGGTTTTATTTTATACCTGAGTTTGTTGTTTTGTCATCATCGTCGACATATCAACACAATATATTATCAAAGACATTATAACCACGGGGCACGTCGTTAGGACTTATCCTTCCCTTACTTACTTTAATATTACCCTTCCAGACACGAGTTACGTTAAGCGCTCTACACACCAAAGCCGGCGGCTCGCCGGCACAGCCCGGCGGCCTACAAAATAAGGCCGGCGGGTTGGGCCGCCGGGCTGTGCCGGCGGGCGGTGTGTAGAGCGCTTAAGTCAACCAAACGTTTTTTAGACAAAAGTATAGTCTTGCAGTTATATCGATGAAAACAAAGATAGCCTAGTCCAAGAAGAAAAATTAACGAGCCGATATCCACGCCTGTCACGCATTATTTTACTTATTTAATTATCGATATAATTATCGACTAAGTAAATAATTTTAAAACTTGTACGACATTGTCAAATTTATAATATGTGAGAGTAAACCCCAGTACCTATTCCCCGTTAGGTCTTCAACCAGCTCATGACTATAGTATAAGAGATAAAGTCTGAATGACCCGTGATTTAAATGTCTTTGTTAATTACTTTCACATTTTTTTAGGTCTCTAACGTGCCCCCAACATGACATGTGTGAACAAAGAACGTATCTTATCTTATCCTTCAAGTCTGCATAAAAAGTATTCAGTGAGCTAATTGATCTGTGAAACCTGAACACAGTCGAGTCTCTCAGGTGACTTCACAATAGTGACATCAGCCTTAGAGGTTAGGTGCAGTCAGCTTCTTAATACGAAAGGTTTATTTCAGACCTAACTTGATGACCTTTGTGGAGCATCCAGTGAGAATAATTTCGATGCCTGTCTTGGTTCGAAAGATTTAAGTGGACAAATTTCTCTCGATGTCTTCTGTGGCGTCGCCATCGAAGGTCCGCTTAGGACAGCATGTTGTGGGTTTGATCCCCGTCTGAATGATGAATGAATATTAAAAAATATGTAGGACATAAAATTTCTAACAATATTTGTCTGTCTGTTTATTTCGGCTAATCTCTGCAAGTAGGTACTGGACCAATTGACGCTAATTTAATGAGATACTTCATTATTGTGTTAAAACGACCAGAACACCCGGAAGAAACCGGATTACAGATCGTACATATTTGTTCAGATGCGGGAATCGAACCGAAAACAGATGTGAGTTTAACGAATAGATGTTTAAATAGATTCCATCAGTTTAGCCATATGACGGAAAGTATAACAGCTTCAATAGACCCTGCAATACTCCAGACACATGACACGGGAACAATGGCGGCCGTGGCATTATCCCAGACATATCAGATTTACCACTGCCTTGTACAAGGCAAATGCAGCATTATTATAGCGGCACAGGGCTGGTTTTTCCGTATTACAGCGTGGATTAAGAATACAATGGTATCAGTGCTGGAAGAAGTAAAATGGGGAAAATATATGAAAATTACGTTTAAAACTTGTCTTTTAAGGTCTTGAGGATTTTTGAATATGCATCGTCATTCGTGCGGGTTTAAGAATAGTACCAGATAAAGACGCTATGTTCCGACTCGGGTCAAAATTTGTACGATCTGCAAATAGATTTGATTGTTCTGGAGGTTTTCTATGTATGAATATAATATTAAGTATATCAGAAATCTAGCACCCGTAACAAAATCTTACAGCTTACCACGGGACTAGATGTTGCTTTCGATTCTTCAGCTTTATAATATAGTATAGATAAAATTGTATCGTATAGTTATATCCAAGTAAGTCCGCAACCTTCTGCGTCGAAGGAAACCTTCGTCATCACAACAGAGGTCGTCAATTATTGCGTGAAAGATCCTTCACTTATATTGCAAAACAATATAAAAGTTAAATAAACTACATAACGGAAAACATCGCTATAAAAGTACTTTACCGCAATGAACACTTGGAGATTGTGAAGGATGAGTTTGTCGCGTAAAAACTTGAAACAAATAAATATTGCTGGACAATTCACACAGCAACAGCCCCGTGGTATAAGCTCGAAGCTTGTGTTACGGGTGCTAGATACACTCAATATAATATAAATACATAGATAAATATGTTTTATTATACAATGTAACAAGCACCCAGACACTCGAAATAATTATTTGAAAATCGTAATATTTTTTGTCCCGAAGCGGGAATCGAAACCGCAACCCCTTGCGCCGCAAGTGGACCTTGGCCGGCTGCGTAACAGAGGTCGACAAAGTTACGTTACGATGGTATCTACTATTTAATCTACAAAAGCATTTTTAAAACCACTTGGATTGCAATAACAAGATAAAAGCGAGTTTTCCTACGGAACTCTAATAAAGATCTATGTGTACGAAAATACACATTGAGTGCTGATAAGAACTGGTTAAGGTGATTTTAAATATATTCATCCTCAAAGTATATTTATGGCTATCAATACTCTTTGATGAAGAATAAATAGAACCAAGTAAGAAAAACAATACCAAGAATACCTGTATCACACTCAAGGTATATAAATCTCGGGAACTCATAACATCGGCAGTTTTCCTCAAGCATTTCATACGTCTTTGTCAAAGAACTTTCCGAGTGGATTGCTTTATTTATTTTGTGAAGTAATCTTTCAGTTCTGCGATGTTTATTTTATGAGATTTCGCCTCTTTATTTCCTATTTCACAATTTTTGTGGATTATTAATATAATAATGTGGTCATGTCGGGTGTTAACCCTTAATTGACAATTTAATAAATTAGCTTTACGCCCCGCGGCTTCACCTGCGTTCTTGTAGAACTTTGTCTAGCAACATTGAAATTAATTTAAGCTCTTTACCGCTGGAAAATATAAGCCTTAGGAAAATTAAAATTTCAAGCAAACCCGTGTCAAATGCTAGTACACCTTTAGGATTTTTTTTCATATATTGACAATCTTATAAACAAATTTATATTAAATACTTACAACAACTAAAGTGTTCTTATTTACAAAGCGTTTACAGTATTTTATCTACCTACTATAAAAACTTTCAACATTACTAAAGCGCTCTTATGGCATTAAAATAAACATAAAGGATAAAGGGGATAAGATACCTTTGCAAAAAATAAGTTCATTTTTCTGAGCGAAATAATAAAACTTTTACAAAAGTTCCCCATTGGGAACACGTATAAACTTTTTCTGAAAGAGATTATGGCGGGCGTATTCCTGAAAACTATATAGATGTGAAATTCGATTAGTTACCTATTTTTTTATGTCATGTAGTTGTTTCTAATTATATAGGTACACATATTCCGCATCTCCCGTTCTTCAATTACAGCAATGGTTTATCCGTAAGAAAAAGTTATACTGGAGGTAGCTTACATTTATTCATAAAACTAAAAGTATTTAAGTTATACCTACTGTATTTATACGGGCTGTGGATTTTGTTAAATAAATAAATATTATATCAATCACCATCACCTGATGGTAAAATGCCCAAAATGCTGGTGGCATTATCACTTTGAATGGCAATGCAATGAGCATTCAAAGTGATAATGCCGTCAATGTAATGTAGACCAAAAAAAAGCCATTATATCGCCTGTATAATATTCGTCGAAATTCACTTCTATAGGTTAATAGAGCAATATGACGGTGATGCTCATCGCTATACAACTCCAAAGTTTGGGGTTTTTACGAATTGGGATGTAAATGTATGTGTTTTATCCGCCTTATTATCCATCCCGGTTTATACTGATTTTATTTGGTAGAAAGCAGTTGCCACCAACGTTGTGACTTTAGGCCCAACAGTGGACATTCAGAATTAAAAAAAAAACCTATATGTCAATAAATAACATTAGTGTGTAGGTGTAGATGTATATAGATGCGTAGAATGTCCCACTGTAGGGCAGTTTGTGGACTGTTGATTTTAAAATAAATATCTTAGTGTATATAAATAGTATTTTATAATATACCTAGCGTACCTAGAGATAAAGATCATATTATTCAATTTGTAACCACTTACGTATTGAAGACAGTTCTGTATTGCGACGAGTAATCTCTTGTTTAGGAATTCTGTTTAATTTTACATTTTGTATCAAAGTGGAATACTGGAAATATAATCAGATTCCCCTATTCCAAAATTCCCTACTGAGTTATTAGGATGCAGGAAAAATAATCAATCAAGATTAAGCTTTTTCTAATGTATAAAAAGTATAGCCAGTTTTCGTTGTAATTTCATAACTCAAGAACGGCTAGGTCGATTCAGGTGATTTTGGTTTCGCAATAGTAGTAGTAGCTCTATCCAGCCTTCTAGTCTTGATGAAGTAAAACATACACTCTTAAACTTTGGCCTTCATATTAATACCATCTTGATTTCCAATAGTTGTTACAGTTTCGATCGAATTTTTATTTTACTTCATTAGCCACAAACGGCCCCTTGGGAAATGGTCTGAAAGTCTGAATGATAATGTGCCGGAACATAATCAGCAGAAATGTTTCGGAAAGATCCTTTTATCGTGTGAACTCTAATATTACGAATATCATCATTTGCATTCCCACTGCTGGGACACAGGGACTTCTCCCTTGAATTAACACCAAGCAAACTGTATAAGTTTTTTTGTTGCACTTTCAAGTCAGTTTTTTTCGTAAATATATTATTTTGCACTACAAAACAGATCCAACGTTAATGTCCTTATATTGTGATAACATTACAGATTCACCTAATACCTACGAGGTACTAAGGATAAACCTAAATACCGAAGCCCCGAGGACAAGACAAGCTCTGAGTTATCTCAAGACACATTATTAAGTTTATCTGATCTCAGGCTTCAGGCGATTCTAACACAAACAGATGAGCTGGAGGGAATAAGGCTCAAATTGCTGTAACTTTTATATATAGTGCCAATAGTAAGTGTAGATACTGCTAACTAGTAAACTAAGAAGTTTACCTACATGAAATAATTAGTAAATAAATATTGCTGGACAACTCACACAGCAACTTATCGTGTGGTAAGCTCGAAGCTTGTGTTACGGGTGGTAGATTACAGATATTATACGGTTACGGGTGCTAGATTACGATACTTATTCAGAATTCGATTTAAGTTTTATGATATTGTGTCAAAATAAACAAAAAAGTAGTATATGAGTTGCCATGGTGCCTAAATGTTGAAACCATAAGGGTTCCGTTTTTTGCCATTTGGCTACGGAACCCTATAAATCGCTAACCTGTTCATACCTTGCCGATGAAAACTGCACTTCACATTATTAATTGATAATTTTATCATCACTAACATAATCTAATCAACTACTAAGTATCTGCTTTCAGCACTTAGCTTTATGATTTTAAGATGCAACTGAAAGCTTTTATTGGATAAAAAATTAATTTATCCTGAAAGCTTTTCAATATTAATAAAAATGCTGCTAAAACATCACAGTTATTTGATTATGTTATGGCTAATCATTATCATATTATATTTTGCCACCAATAGAGCACATTCATGCTTATGACGAATTATCGAATTAATAGTAGGCCCTTCATATCATCTTTACTTTACACGTGTTAATTAAGTGTGAGGGTGCATGCCATGTCTGCGAGCTGCTGCGAGCTTGGGCATTGAATGTGTTAACACGCAACCGTTTTACACCTATCGTTGAATCACTGTATTACTATACAAACTTTTTTTTTCAAATTCAAAATTCTTTATTTGAACCATTTTGAATATAATATAAATATTTATATAAATAATTTAAAACAGCTTCAAAATCTCTTAGAGTTTATTTAAAATCTGTTAATACTTATTACGAGTATTATTTTGAAAGTATTGGCTTAATGTTGGGTGTGCTTGTGATGGCATCTACTGAATCGTCCGGCATCATCGCCCGTATACTGTTTAACAATACCGCCATGTAGATATTAACTGAAAAAAACTTATTTTTAAACCAAAAACATTTGATTCATAATCACCTTTATTTATTACCGTTCCAACTGCTGGGACACAGGCACAGGGGCTTCTCTCGATGAATGAAATTAGGTTTTGATTATTTATTCACCACGCTGGTCAGTGCAGATTGGCGAATAGAAACTAGGTTTGAGTTTGAAAGTGTGTGCTCTCAACACAGATTTATCTGTGGCTCTCAATAAGGCAACACAGTTTTTCAATAAATTTAAATTAAGGCCACTTTTGTAGTTAAATGCGACATTTGTCAGTTCATTAGATCAGAAATTATTGTGTTTTTAATAAGTTAAACCAAATCGTAAAATTACTCGTATCGGTATTAGGTACAATAAATTAATATGTAATCGTAATGGAAAAAGTAAAATTTTATTCAACGTTTTGTTTTTAAAATTTTGTTGAATATGTCAAATGTTACTTATTAAAATGGCCTTACTGTAGAATAATTAATGCATTTGTAAACGTACCAACAATTGCTACAGCCAGCCACACGAAATTGATTTCCTTCGAAAAGCTAGGACACTCGTCCGATTTGTTACACATCTTCAGGTAAACACAGCAGAACGCCAGGTGGTTGATCATCACCACGAAACAGCAGGTCAGGTGGAGGCAAATTATTCCAACTACTACATTCTTTCTTTGACCCTGAAAACGTAATATTCCTTTCCTATATTATGAACGTAGAGTTTCGTGAGTTACCTAGTAAACCTATTAGGGTTTTCTTCTTGGTTACGAAGGAATATATCTTAACCTTAATCAATATACAAAACAAGTTTTTATGTGGAATTGTGAATAGATGGGATGGAAGGCTGATGAAAAAGGCAATCCCGATAACTGTATCTTGCCTTTGCAGTGTTATCGCCTTATTCGAGTACTACGGACCTAAGTCATAGTAAAAAATCGTACCGGTTTTGTGAATATTGAAGAAACGAAAAATACACAAAAAACCCATCCAAAGTTTGTAATTGTTGTCCAGATGGTAAAGCCGAATGAATGTACAGACAGAAATATTGCGAACGTAAAGCCCAGTGAACCAGATAAGAACTGAAACAAATAATAAAAATAAAAATCAATCCATGTTCATCAATCCATGTGGCAAAGTCGTAGAAACTCGGCGAAAGCCGAGCTTAGGCTTCGGAACATGCATGTGATATTTACCAATACGCATTTGAGCTGCGTGGTGAATTAAGGTCTAATCTCGTCAAGAGAGAAGTGCCTGAGTTCCACCCGTGGGAACGAACGGGGTGCTTACGCTAAATCAATAAATCTATATGGCACGTAATAAATTAACTTTAGGGCTGATAAGATAATATGGTATACGTAAATGATATATCATATGGTGTAGAGGGCGCAGCATCATCTGGTGGACAGTTACGAAACTTTACCTAGTTTACCTACCAGGCTGGTTGGTGATCGTGGTAAGTTGGCTCACAGAAGGATCGCAGAAGAACCCGCTTATATTTTTATATCTTATTAACGTTTATTTAATTACCTACTTTAAGTGCACTTTTTTTTACCAATATACCTGTACCTTTTAACATTTTAAAATCAATATATCCATGTGCATTTAAATTGTTGGGTATCTAAACTTACGAAATAGATGCTTGATATGATGATCAGACCGAGTCGGAGATCTACGCAGTAGCAGGCATGTTTTATTTCAGGTAAACACCCCACGCACATGGTTACTTTGAATTTCAGTCAATTAATTAAACAAGGATTGCAAATAATTTAGACAAAACGCACAAAAAGTAAACAAAGTTCTTCTTGATTAATGGCGATGTACTTGCAGATTGCTATTTATGACTTGTCAGTGTCTGTCAGTTACTTTAAATTTATTAAAAAATATTTTTCAGTTTCTATTATTTCAAAATATGTTGTGATGGTTTGGTGATTTAAACTTAGATAAACGTATCTGCAAGTGCAAAGCCATTAACCAAGAAGAAGAAGCAATTTAATCTTGTTATTATTCCTTAGTTCTGTAGTATGTAGGTAGATATTTCAGTGACTCCAGTATCCTTTGTTGATAAAAATTTAACGGTAACATCTTAAATTACGTAGACAATATAAAAATTAAGTTCTTCTGTTACGTTGACTCAATATTATTCGGTGGGTATACAAACAAATAAAGTATTTATAAAAAACAACAGATTTATTGAAAAACCATGGTATTAGGACGGTGTCTAACTTGTGCTGAGAACTTTGCCACCGTAGTGAATTAAGGCTTAATCTCTCACGCCGAGAGAGAAGTTCCTGTGTCCCAGCAGTGGGAACGTAATGATGTAAAGTAATGATTGTGCTGTGCACCATACCAATATATTTTTCTATAGATATTACCTACTAGCATTACTAAATTACAAAGGCGAATACGAATCTCGCAAATTGTATAGATAAGTATTTCTAATAACTATGTTTATTTACAGGTACTTATTTCGTAACATTTATTTAATTATGAACATTTATTTTGATCTTAAATATGCCAAATAACCAGTCGTTAATAAATGCATGGCCGTACGCCCCTCTGACCATAAGAAATGCTCCAAGTTGGCTGGGCTGTATCATTGTGGTGAGTAGTTTTAAACTACATATTTATATATATTTCATTTACCTTAGTAGGTATTCATAATATCGTAAGTTTACTAATTCTGCTATAAAACGTGGTTAAAACCCGTTTTTAAAAAATGAATGTTATACTACATAGTAAATTTGTTTGTATTCACAGATAGAGTATTTAATCCTTCTAATTATACACATAACGAAGGACTTCTTAGATAGTGTAATTCCCGTCCTTTGGAGTTTCATCACCGCCTGGGGCTACGTCAGCATCAGGTACATGCTAGAGGCGATCAGTGATGACTTTGTTCAGGTTAGATCATTATAAATAACTAGCTTTCCGGCAGCGGCTTCACTCGCGTTATATTCGTCCTATATTCTTAATCCTATATCCTTTCCCAATAAAAATCCAGAGGTGCGTTTGAACCCACGACTTTCATTCAGTCGAGTTTCATCCGATGAATGAAAGTTGAATGTGCTCCCACTTAACTAACACGGGTACAGAAAAAAATCTTTACATTTTTGTTATTTGTGCAGATATTTTACCAGAATAATGTAATGTATGTTTTTTTGTAATACAGGGCAAACACCTAAATTTCCTGGTGAAGGCATGGTGCGTGATGATGGTGGTTGTTATGCTGAACCACTTGGCTTTCTGCGTGGTCTGGTCCTTTGCCAGTAGTAGCGCGATTTTGGATTTTTTCTTTTGCTTTTTTTTTATTGCACGTGAGTATTTTTTATCCTTAAAATTCGCTATGATATTAGACAATGGTACTTATAGAAAAAATAACATAACACAATGCAACCTTGGTACTCGAGCGGGAGTCGAACACACGCCATCGATTACGTTATGAGCTCGAATTTATTCCATAACTGTTATCTTAGTTAAGCACTGACACTGAACATTTATTGACCATACTATCTTAAACTAACATTAATAATAAATAAGTACCTAAACCTAATACAATAAGTTAAACAAATATAAAATCAAATTATAGCTCTACTTTAATCTTACTGTAAAGTATTTTAATACTATTATATTATAAGCTCAGTTTCCCTAAGCTTATTTATTTTCTTTCTTTTCATACACTATTATGTATTATTTTATATAATTATGTACCGGCGGAAGGCAATAGGTACGCCATCACACAGGTATTTTACCTAGCTTGGGTATCTATGTTTTCCATTTAACAGTTATAAGTTACTAACTGTACTGTTAACTTGATTTGGAGGTGATTTGTAACGTTTGTTAATGCAAAATAAACTTTTTTTTTTTTTTTTTTAGTAAATTTATGAGTGCTTTAAAAACATGTGCTCTAACGGTGAACAAACATCGTGCGGAAACTGGCATGTTCTGAGAACTTAAAAAAATGTATGAAAAACATGAATGCGTCATTCAACAATCCGCAATTAGCCAACCAACGTTGTGAATTACAGCCTAATCTCTCTTGTCAATAGAGAAGCCGTAAATAGGGGCGATGATGATGATAATTAATTAGCCATATCACAGAACATGTAACATATAATTACTACGTAAGCCATACTGTCCCATTGCTGGGCAAAGGCATCCCTTTTTCCCTTCCACTCTTCCCGATATAGGGATACTAAATGCTCCGAACATCATAATCGCCTGGGGGCCTCTTCCACGTCTCCTCTTAGAATAACATGTGTATTTTTTTTTCAGTGGGCGTAATAGAAATTTTTGTTATGAATAAATATCGTTTGCTTAAAATGGCGGAAAGTAACGTGGATGTTGCAATATAAATGTGACAAATTTTATTGTAGTTTATATTGTGCTTAGGGCTTTAAAATTATATAACAACTCCATTATTTTTACAAATATACTTAAACCTAAAACATATTGTACCTACTCTTAATTTGTTTTATATATTGTTCTTACGTCTGTGAATAAAATCGTGTGTTCTTAGCAGTATGAAGATAACTATTAAATTTTATTTTGTTTCTGTTTGTGTCTGTATTTCTGTCTTTATGCTAATCTGTCCTCCTGCTAATCTGGGATTTTGCTATTCCGGGATTTAGCGTATCTGTCCTTCTGCTGCAGAGGGGTTTTATTATTACTAGCAGTATTGCGACTTGGCCCACGTTAAAAAATTAATACTTATTTATTATTTTTTACTATTCATCATATTATGCCATATAGTATATTTATAGCCTACAGTAGTACTCATCTCAAAATAATAATTCATGCCGGTAATGTCTTACATAGCGTGACGTCACCACCCCTGCTAGATACTAGCATATTTATTGAGGGGGACATTGCGGGAGGGGAGAGGGTATAAGGTTTGCGCCTTTCTTAACTAGATGGCGCGACTAAAAGCGTGCGAGCTCTAGATCGCGCTGACGAGAACGCGCGGGTTCGAGTGAGTACCCCCTAGGAGCGCGGCAGAGGCATACTTACCTGGCACAGGGGACACCGTGATCACTAAGGCGGTTCCCCCAGAGCGAGGCCCTTCCATTGCACTGCGGCTGGGTTGACCTCTGCGATTATCCCTAATGTGGATAACTCGGGTGCGTTATTTTTGGTAGTGGGGACTGCGTACGCGCCGTCCCCTTCATATAACCTTGAAAATATATGCGCTTTGTGCCTTTACAGGAAGCGCGTATACAAAAATACAAGGCGCGTACCAACGCGCGTTTCCGTGTCAAAATGTTGGCTCTCCATATCCCTCGATACGTGCATGTGATCGCTCAAGAGTACGCGCGTTAGCTGGACGCAGTACGCGCGTTAGCTGGACGCAGTACGCGCGTTGGCTGGACGCAACAAGGCGTCCCTAGTATCTCGACACGCGCGAGTCGAGAGTCTAGCGTAGTGCACGCGTTTTACGCGCGTATTTTGAATACGCGCGAAGCTTCTTGACGCGATGTATTGATGTCTAGTACCTCGACGACGCGCGTATGAATACGCGCGTTTCGAAACGCGGCGTATTCGCCCTTCCTGGACAAGCACTTTGGTCCCCTTCTTATAACGCCTGGGTTATGCTTAATTTAAGTGAAGACAACCATTAAATCTTGTGGATTTCTAAAATACAGACTAATTATAACGCAGGCAATGTTGCTATAATTCCGATATAAAATAATTTACCTTTTTAATATTAGGTACTTACTTATATCGCTTAATCTAATTTTACGGTAAGGTTTTATTTTTACAAACACTGTTAACGGACTCCTGTTTCATTACATTATAAATTAACGCCAACTTACATAATAATACTGCAGCAGTACGTGTTGGTGAAGTTAGTTAGTGTTGGTGGTTCACGGTGGATGCTAGTTGCATCCGACCGAAAAGACTGGAATTCATTAAGGGAGGCCTATGTCCAGCTGTGGACGTCCGACGGCTGATATGATGATGATGATGAGTACGAATTTTGTTTGAGACGATCTACAGATAATAAAACTCGTCTCCGCTAAGAACTTATACTTTTGTCGATTTTTTAACAAAATCTTAAAAGTATATATGCCAAAATTGTCAAATCTTTATAATCTTTACCTCCATGATCATTAACCACAAAATTGTATTTGTTTATTTTTATAAGAACATCATTTCTGTGCTGAACACATGAAATAATTTGCTTCAGAATATCAAAATTCGCAGTTACTATGTTATAATTTATATTCGTTTCGCTAAAAGTTCATAATGTGTGATTTATTCCCCTCAGTAGAATACTGTTGCTGTTGCTCTTTACGAGTAGGCATGCTGTTTATATCAGTATGGGCTATCGTAAGTGATCAACATTAATTTATTTTCAATACAATACATTACAAAATACTTTAATCCAAACCAGAAAAACTTAAATAGATTACATAAAAGGTGTTGGAATTGGCGGCCTTATCACTAAAAGGTTGATCCAATCAATCAACCTTTACAAATACAACTAGGTACTCGTAGATAGCTTAAAAATATATATATAAATAAATAAAAGTTATGGTAACTTTCAGATAACAGGTAGCATAGCATTGAGTGTTATAGAAAAACATTCTAATTGGGCAAATTTGGATCACATGATCAAAGTTTTTGAAAATAACGATGAACTCTGTAAAGGTAAGATTTTTTTTATTTCAAATGTTGATCTATCAGTGGATGATCCAGGTTGGTAAAAAATAAATATTACAAATATTTAGTAAAGTAACATAATGTCATTGGTTTTCATAATCGTGTAGGTACCTATGTTACTTTAATAATAAAACTCACTAAGAACTCTGTGGCGCAGCGGGCGAAGGTCTGCCTGCGACGCATGAGGTTGCAGGTTCCCGCCTCGGAACAATTATTTGTATGATCTGCAGATATTTGTTCCGGCGTCTAGGTATGTATACATTAACTATATGTAAATAACGTAACAAAACTCAAGCGAAGTTGTCGGCGGGTCGGCTAGTGAGTTATATATTCTGTTTGCAGATAACTGGGTGTCTTGTATGGGAGCAAAGATAACGATGGGGCTAATTTGTATAACAGTGATGTTTATGTTGATGGGCACAGTACTGCTTATTGGTACTATGACGGTAAGTTTACGAGTAAATCTATATTAATAGAAATTAGTATAGATCGTTTTTCTCACTAAAACTCAACAACTGCTGGGTTGTTTTAGCAGGTTTAAGTTTTGAAATATTTGTAGCTATGTACATGAATATGAGGGTCTAAAGGTGAGAAAATTATAAAAAGCGGGCAACGGCGAGGATGGGTCAATCATTAAATCATAAATCTTCGTAGCAGATCTTCGCCCGCTGCGCCACAGAGATCGTTTATTATAATGTGTGAATCAATATTGATTAAATTAATGTAGCAACATTTCATTTTCAAAATTTTCGTGAGTTTATACTATTCATTGAACCGAGCGCTGAGCGGAGACGGAGTACGGCGGGACACTCACTCCTGAAACGGCTGCTCTTGTTGTGGTCAAAACGTCGAGAGTTTTTTTAACTTTTGTGTTTTAACTCCTGCGTAACGTGAATTATTCCGTTGTTAAAATATGAATAAAGCCCGTCACAGACTCAGCTATAATATACAGGGTGTCCCAAAGTTATGGGCCATGGAGGGGAAGTACCTTAAATATCGTAGATAGTGAATTTTGCTCAAAGAAGACTTCATTTTATTTTTAAAAGTAAGTAATTCTGCATTCTTGGATTTTTTTAAAATTGCTTGCTTTGTCTGGGGATCGAACCGACTTACATGTGAAAAATAAAATGTCTCTACTATTATGACACCAATCGAAAGAATAGCTAAAAAATAATAACTCTGCTTAAGTAACATAGTATTTTAAAAGAAAGGAACAACGTGAAATTAATTATTTTAATAAAATAAAAAACATGAAACATTTTTATTTTGTAAATTAATTAATTAAATTCTCAAAATGTGATCCCTCTTGTCTTAAGCATCTTCGCCAATCTTCTTGTGACCCGGCTGCCTGTTGATTTTCTAATCATTTTATGGTGAACACTCGATGTGATATGGCACAATTCTGTTTACAACTCGATAATTTGATCTTGACTTAATTATTTTATGTTGTTCCTTTTTTTTTAAAATACTATGTTACTTAAGCAAAGTTATTGTTTTTTAACTATTCAATCGATTGATATCATAAAAGTAGAGTACATTTTTTTTCCACATGTAAGTCAGTTCGATTCCCAGACAAAGCAAGTAATTTTTTTTAATTTTTTTAAATTTTAATTTAATTAATATGCCTAGCTATAAAAATATTAATATAAATTATAGCTAAGTCTGTGACGGGCTTAATATAGCAAGATATTTTTGTATACATTTCAGGCTGAAGAAGGCATCGTGCAGATATTCGTGTTAGGCATGTTCGTGGCGATACTCGCGTCGTTCGCGTTCTGCGTGCTGGTCGGCTGCGCGTGCCTCGCTGACGACGACGCGTGTCCACTGCAGGAGGTGGACTGGCTCACAGCGGCCGCACTACTGCTCTTCTCTGTTATATATCTTGTTTGTGAGTAGTTTATTTAGTTATATTATTTAATTTTAAGGAAAACTTACAACAAACACAAAAAAGACAATTTTATTCGCATTATGGAGTTAATTAACACTCGAGTCGAAAGTGTTTTACTCTCCGTAAATAAATAAATAAATATTGCTGGACAATTCACACAGCGCCATCTAGCCCCGTGATAAGCTCTAAGCTTTTAATAATAATAATAAATATTACTGGACAATTTTACACAGCGACATCTAGCCATGTGGTAAGCTCGAAGCTTGTGTTACGGGTGCTAAATTTCTGATATAGGTACTTAATATAATATACTTACATAGATAGATATTTTTTATTATACATATACAGGGTGATTGGTAGGTGAGTGCAAAGCTGCTAGGGGATGGTAGTGTGGACTATTTGGAACCATTTAAGCCATAGTTGTCTTAACCGAAGTCGGACTATTTTTTTTTTAAGAATTTTTTACGGGATACAAGGAAAATACCCAAAATTTTACAGTTAGTTGCTAATAACTGCCAGTTTAAAAGGCCAGTTAATTATTTTTTGTTTATTTTAAGTTAAGCTATGTGTAAGCAATCTACCACAACTTGTTTTTAGGTATATGAGTCATTAGCCATTTTTTTACAGACATTTCAAACTTACGAAAATGTTCTGCGATTTACGAAAACCATTTTTGACGTTGTTTAAAAAAAAAACTAATGGTGCTATTTTTGTTCAAACCTTTTTAAAAACATGTGTGGTTATTACTCTTTCTTTTGAGGTATCAATTAAGTGAATATCTTAAAAAATATTGAAATTATGATCCAAAAACCAAATTGAGGGAGAAAATTCAAGGCAACTTTAATGAAAAAATAGGCAGATTATCGAATTGCTGAAAGTGACATACACGACGTGGAATCTGGAGTCAACCCAGGCAGACACAATCCTAACGTCAGTTGGTCAGTTTTAAATATTAGGACACCTCTACGAGCATTGGAAGATCGTGTTGAAATCCCAAATAATTATTACCATTTAAGGTATCTGGTAAGAAGTGGGGCCCAATTAAAGTTCTGCCAATTACTCCAGCCCACACACTGACAGAGAATTTCCTTTGTACTGACACCTTCTTTTTCCAGTATGGATTTCTGCCCTTGTTGGCCTGTTGGTGAAGGTTGTAAAAGTTTGTTATGCCCTCTATGCAAAATTTACTTTTATTTGTCCACAAGATTGATTTTAAGAATCACGCATTGAAGATGCGTTGATGTCTCTGTTGAGGAGAAAACGGCAGAATTGGATTATTTTCCCGGTATCTTGCTCTTCCAAACCTGGCAGACCCGGGCCATGGAATAAATACTTATCATTTTTGTGCATACTTCACATACATATCTTCCATTGCGAAATGTTAAGATTTTGAGCTACTACGCTAGTGCTGGTAGTAGGATCCGCTTAGAATGCTGCCAAAATCTATTCCTCGACCTTAGAATTGTGTCTGCTTGGGTTGAATCTGGAGTCATACACGCATAAACCACTTATTTATGCCACTTTCAGCAATTCGGTAATTTGCTTTTTTTCATTAAAGTTGGCTTAAATTTTCTCCCTCAATTTGGTTTTTGTATCATAATTTCAAAATTTTTTGAGATATCCTCTTAATTGATACCCCAAAAGAAAGAGTAATAACCACACATGTTTTTAAAAAGGTTTGAACAAAAATAGCACCATTCGTTTTTTTTTTAAACAACGTCAAAAATGGTTTTCTTAAATCGCAGAACATTTTCGTAAGTTTGAAATGTCTGTAAAAAAATGGCTTAGACTCAGATACCTAAGAACAAGTTTTGGTAGATTGCTTACACATAGCTTAACTTAAATTAAACAAAAAATAACTAACTGGCCTTTTAAACTGGCAGTTATTAGCAACTAACTGTAAAATTTTGGGTATTTTCCTTATATCCCGTAAAAAATTCATTAAAAAAAAATAGTCCGACTTCGGTTAAGACAACTATGGCTTATATGGTTCCAAATAGTCCACACTACCATCCCCTAGAAGCTTTGCACCCATCTACCAATCACCCTGTATAACACCCAGGCACCCGGAACAAATATTTGCAGATCATACAAATAGTTGTTCCGAGGCGGGAATCGAACCCGCAACCTCTTGCGGCGCAGGCGGACCTTTGCCCGCTTCGCCACAGAGGCCGTTTAGTTACGGGTAAATAAGTGAGTAATTTCCGTTCTTATAAAATTAATAGTGTACCTATGTACCGTAAGTGAAATAGCCTTTAGTGCATAATCAATGTATTTTTTTAGGCCAGTTAAGATTTCGTCGGTTAATTGAATAATTACCGTTCTGTCTCTTTCTATAATTAAATTTTGAAGTTACATTATGACTGTGCGTTGTCATGTTCAATTTCACATACGTTAATTAAAACTTGTGCATAAGTTAGGGTTTCGTTCAAGTAATAGGAAGATTAAAGTTATGCCAAGTTTAAGAGTTGTGCTTGTTACATATAGATTTAGATATTAAAAGTTTTTACTCTATGGTACTACACACTTTGTCGTGTGCAATTTCTATGTCCTTCTCCTGGTTTTAAGCTACATATATTTTCAGCCCAATAGTTTAGTAAACAACACGACATACTTAAATATATATTGAGTGGCTATATGAATTGCCCTATTCTTAGGCAGCACACGGCATAGTGTGTGGTAAGATAGAGTAAGAACTATATATTTCCCTCTATTCGCAACATCGTACAAAAATCTATTTATTTGCTCTAATAGATTTTTGTACGATGTTGCGAGTAGAGGAAAGTATATTTACTCTGCTATCTTCATTTATCAAGCTGTTACATCGTAGGAATTCATTTTGTTTTTAATTTTCATTCCGAGGCGAATCTCCATGGAATATGAAAGGATGGATTAAAATATATTGTCATATCATCATCATTTAGGTGTAATTTATTATTGTTTCAGTTAGGAGTAGGTTTTCGAGTATGTTTGGTTTTAATAATGGTATTGTAGAATTCGTTTGAAATTAAGCTTTCATTAGTTTACATACGGAATATATAAATGGGATATAATTTTTATATATTCCGTAAGAAATATATATAAACGATGCTGCAGCGTCCTTTTATATACTTACTGTTCAAATTGACCGCGAACAAAAGCGAAGATCAGTGTGATCAACGATATATTGGTTTAACTTTAAACTGTACACGTGATAATTACTGTATTCAGTCTTATTAACTTCATAGCATCGAGTCCAGTTGCTGAGAGACAAGAGCTAACTGGACCGTGTAATTTAATTAAGTCAGTTTGCAAATTAATTGGCTGTGCTCCTGGACTACACTTACTCGTCGGAAATAAATACACATTTAAGTCTAAGTTTAAATTGTGAATAATTTATAGAAAGCGACTGAATATTAAAATAAAGAAGATTTGTTAATTTCGTCCAACGCTTACAGAAACACATTCGCTAAGTTTTTAGCCTCAACGGCCAGCTGTTCAGCCTGCATATTCTCACATAATTAAGATTTATATCGATGATTACTTCGTTGTTTTTATTATCACGACATTCTGAATTAAAGATACCAACACGGTTATTTAGTAAGATACTATAATCTCGTGCAATTGAATGGATTGAGTCGATTCAGTTGCAAGAAAGTGTAGATTTGATCTCGTCGAGACCCGACCATAGCCTTCTCTACTACAGCGACCATGAGCCTAATTATGGTTTTCTTTTCAGTGTGGTTGTACTTCATAGCCGTGGCCAACAGTTTCGTTGTAAATGGAGATACGTAACATAAGTCTGGAACCTTTTTATAGTTGGTATAAAATTAAATAGAAGAAAACATAAACATCAATGCCTCTTTTCGTTGTAATTTTATAAATCAAGAACGGCTATGTCGATTAAGGTGTTTTTGGTTTTATAATAGTCATATAGCCCAGGGAAGAGAAAGCTTAAAATGTGTGAATACATGGTCAGCTAGTCATTGTATTATACTATTTGTTAAATATATTAATGTAGTTTCATTTAATGTGTATAATTATATTTTTCTCGCATGTTACCCTTTTAAAAATATATAACGTTAAAACACATTATGTGTCTGTTTTAACCTCAACGTCTTAAAATACTTCAAATTTAATCTTAATATGTAGTGGTTTTTATTTGTTTTTCGTTATAATACACTCATGTCCACAGGAAATGAGACCAACAATATCGTTATCAGCAAAATATAACGTTAATCTCCGCAAGAAACGCCATTAATAAGGCGCTGCTTTGCCGGAAGCCTGCAGGCTTTCATTTCCGGTTACGTCGGTTTCCGTAGCAGTTCTACGGCGTAGAGCTGCTACGATATGTGCTACGAGGCTATGAAGTTTTCGAAGTATTTGATGTTAATTTGGTTCATAGTTAAATTAAAGCTGTATTTAAATTGACAAAAGATATTTGTAAGAGATATTACGAGTGACTTGTATCAATCGTCAGCTGATGTACTCTCGGCGCACTTACGCACCATCGTTTATGTGCGAAAGGTTGAATGGTTTCTCATAATGATGTTGTGATCTAGCGTTACACGACTGACAATACGCGACGCATCTCCCGACAAGTCTTAACTGAACCTAAAGGTAGCATTCAGTTCTTAGCAATGACGCGCGACTATGTATATGTTACGGCTAATACCCGAAGTGCGGCTACACCTAGTTCTAACCGGCTAAAACTAGGTGTAGCCACTGACTGTTGGTTAAACCTAGTATTAGCCGATTGTTTTCGGGTAAAACTAGGTCTAGCCTTCATCATGCCGGCTACAACTAGGTCCAGCCATTCCCTGTTGGATAAAACTAGGTCTATCCGATATCACTCCGGCTAGAACTAGGTCCAGATAATCCCTATTCGATAAAACTTGTTATGCTAATAAATAGTTTATTTTACTTTATAAAAGTGTGATTTATAATTAAAACAACATTCTTTAAATTATAATATGCAACTTCTTATTGTCTGTTGTTAAAAAAATGTTCTTGATTGTTCTTATTATATTAAAAAATGCACCTAATAAATTGTGTTAATTATTACAATGTGATTTAAAAGAATAAAAAAACTCTACGAAACGAAACGTTTCTTTTTATTGGATGTTTTTAAAACTTAAACTATGTACATTTAGGGATTGGCTGTACAACTATGTACAGCCAATCCCTGCTAGATTTCTTTCTTTCTTTCTTTAATATTTTTTTAACAACAGACAATAAGTAGTTGCTTAAATATAATTCAAAGAATATTCTTTTAATTATAAATCACACTTTTATAAAGTAACATAAACTATTTATTAGAATAATAACAAGTTTTATCCAACAGGGATTGTCTGGACCTAGTTCTAGCCGGAGTGATATCGGATAGACCTAGTTTTATCCAACAGGGAATGGCTGGACCTAGTTGTAGCCGGCATGATGAAGGCTAGACCTAGTTTTACCCGAAAACAATCGGCTAATACTAGGTTTAACCAACAGTCAGTGGCTACACCTAGTTTTAGCCGGTTAGAACTAGGTGTAGCCGCACTTCGGGTATTAGCCGTAACATGGTCCAGCCATTCCCTGTTGGTTAAAACTAGGTCTAACCGATATCACTCCGGCTAGAACTAGGTCCAGACAATCCCTGTTGGATAAAACTTGTTATTCTAATAAATAGTTTATGTTACTTTATAAAAGTGTGATTTATAATTAAAATAACATTCTATAAATTATAATATGCAACTACTTATTGTCTGTTGTTAAAAAAATGTTCCTGATTGTTTCTATTATATTAAAATATGCACACTATGTACAGCCAATCCCTGCTAGATAAACTAAGACACGCGCCGCTGCTGCAGATAGTGAGTCACAATCGCTAGTAGACCTGCAGTAGATCAGCAGCAGCAGCGCGTGTCTTAGTTTTATCTAGCAGGGATTGGCTGTACATAGTTGTAGCCGGCATGCTATCGGCATAGCTTTTTTTAGATATTAAAAAACATCCAATAAAAAGAAACGTAGAGAGTTTTTTTATTCTTATAAATCACATTGTAATAATTAACATAAATTATTAGGAGTGCAATTTTTAATATAATAGGAACATCAGGAACATTTTTTAACAACAGACAATAAGTAAGTATTTGCATATTATAATTTAAGGAATGTAATTTTAATTATAAATCACACTTTTATAAAGTAACATAAACATATTTATCAGAATAACAAGTTTTATTCACCAGGAATTGTTTGGACCTAGTTCTAGCCGGAGTGATATCGGTTAGACCTAGTTTTATCCAACAGGGAATGGCTGGACCTAGTTGTAGCCGGCATGATGAAGGCTAGACCTAGTTTTACCCGAAAACAATCGGCTAATACTAGGTTTAACCAACAGTCAGTGGCTACACCTAGTTCTAACCGGCTAGAACTAGGTGTAGCCGCACTTCGGGTATTAGCCGTAACATATATATTAGTGCCACGCGATTATCTGTCCACACAAACTAGTCGCGCTAGCCCATTGCTGGACAATTCTAGCTTTATTGCGGGTGCTAGATTCTGATAGGTATAGAAATAAATATTTGTAGATCGTAATTTTTTTTGTCCCAAGGAATCGAATCAGCAATCTCATGCGTCGCAGGCAGACCTTCGCCCGCTGCGCTACAGAGGTCAACAAATATGATGTGAACCGACCATTAGAGAACGTGACTGTTCTGAAGCCTCCACAGCGAGTGGGGCAATAAAGCAACGATTAGTGACGGCTAGTCGGCAACTAACTTGTGAACGTGACTTGCCTACTGAGGTGCTAACTGCTTAGTCTGGCTCACTAGGGTATGTATTTAGTTTCGGTAGATTTTACTTTATCATCATCATCCCAATTTGCGTTCCCACTGCTGGGAGACAGGGACTTCTCTCTTGACGAGAGAGCTGGCCAAGTGCGGGATAATGATTGACACATGTCCTTCAAACTTTTCGTTTTGACACTGTAATTATTGTCACTTTACAAAATCTCAGGATTTCTTGGGAATAACCCCAAGAAAGGGCATCTCATCACTCACTAACCGGTTAAGTGTCAAGTCGGTGGGCGGCGCAAACTGCTATAACTCAATAACAGGCCTAAATACTGTGGTCTCTATCCCATTATACTCGCTTATCTTACTTGCTGATTATTTGTGAATGACAGATTGTGGTGTTTCTAGTACTTTATTGTTTTATAAAATAGGGGAGGATCTCAATTTGTCAGAATCATATTTTTGACTCCCTATTGTTACTTTCTTGCAATGACTTTTTATAGGTTACGTACGTAGGTATTTCTCTGTTTAGTATTAATATTTAATAGACTTAATTAATGTCCATACTTGGCGTTGCAGTTTACAGAGATGCGCTGCCATACTTCTAGATACGAGAGTGCGTCATGGGCACAGAGAATTCGTCTTGAATACCTGAAGAGAAACTCCGCAGAAAAGCTGATATGACGGAGTTTTAAGCGGTAAACTCGTTAAAAGTTTCTGGCCCACAAACTAGTCCTGTGGATAGTTTGAAACTCCAACTGGTGCATGACTATTGAAATTATACGACAACTTAAAGTTGAGTAGATTTTTTTAATTTGCAGAGAGAAACGAGAACAAATCTGAGAAATATTCGTTTTTGAGTTTTTGTTCCATGAGAATATAATAATCACTACGTTTTAGTTTTGACGAGAAAAGATGCGATTAATTATTAAAGCAACATAATTATTAATTGCTTGCGTGTGGTGCCAGCTAGAAAATAGTACAACAACCGAATTTTATTATATATTTTTTTAAAATTTTGCAATTTGCTATCAACTCATTGCGCCCGACTTTCGGGTTTCAACCCGCATTGCTTTTGTGGAGAAATTCCTCATGAATTGGTAAGGTCTGAATTCTGAAACAATGGCTGTCTGCTGTGAAATTCAAAGAATAACTTTTGTATATGTTTGCGTCACACAAAGCTGTAGGTACTGTACAGTTGAACCTATAATCATTTTATTTGTGTCTTAAAATTTCAATAAATTTTTGGGCCCCGCAAACGCGACCTACTATTTGACGACGCCCACGTCAAATAGTACATCGACGTCCCACGATGGGATGTACTATTCCTAGGCATGCACCACACAGCCATTTTCTCTTATTATCTGTTTAAACTTTGCACAGTATAAATTTTATAAAAAATATATAATAAGTTTGTTATAATCGCGACGCGAAAATCTAGCGATACATATATTTTTATATCCGACTGTACCTATACAATTTCTATTGTATTCTGTGGCCGGATATCAGGCTCAAACAAAAGGTCGAAGGTCTCTACGAGCTGAGAGGAAACTGGAAAACTTATGAATGTCTTTTCTGAATGGTTGATTTAACGCAGAACACCCTGAACACCGCAAATAGGCCTTTGCTTGTTTACTTCGCTGAACACAAAACTGGGATACGGAGGAGAGAATATAGCTGGACAATGTATCTATCATCATCGGGAATTTCATGGCACGAACCAAAATTTGGTGATATAATTAAACGAGAAATCGAAGCGCACTTGACCTGGTATCTCGCCGTAATAGCCCCTCAGTCGAGAACCCTTCAGGCACCCGATATGTTCGACACATATCGAACGAAAAATCGCGTGATATATTCTAACGTTCCGTATTTCGTTTTACAAGACGTGTTTCGGTAATATTAAAATTTCTATAAGTAACATTTGACTCATAATTTACACTACGTGAAACATTCAAATAAACATAAATATATTGACCTGTCAATACATAATATTGTTTGCTCGCTTCGCCACACGGTGTCGTAGCTACGACGTGTGTCATGGGCACAGATAGTATTAAACTATCATGCCATAAGTAAAGATGCCTTTATATTGTAAAGGGGATTTCCATGAAAGTGTTCAGCTACAAAAATCTCTTAAGCCTACAAGTGGCGGGCATTGTGCTAGTTTGAAACTCTCAGCTGGGCTCGATAGAACCACTCGGAACCAGACACAGCTAGGGGAATGCAGAACGACAAAACTCCTAAGTTACTCCATAGAGTAGATACATAGGTAGTAGTTATCTAAATTAATTTAAAATTATCATCATAACATAACAATCCATTTCTCACATCAACCTTTCAAAATTTCGTGAGTTACTCTATCTATGTATATGTACCTGTGTATATTAAATAAAAATTATTAATTTACCAAAAAATACAAATCTTATAATAACGCGGAAATCAAACTAAGCTTGTATCTTGAGTTCTATGAGTGCTTTCACAATATTAGGTAAAATGTAAATTTTCTGTGTACCTATTTGTCTTGTAGGTATTATGTGTCTTAGTTAAATTTATCATAAAAGATGGTTATAACAGGTTTTTGCTGATATTTAGCTATTTATGTTACAAAAATAATAGGGATAGATAATGTTATACTTAATGTCCTGTCCTTTATCCTGTGGTTGACGGAATCAGCATATTTCGCGACGACAATGCAGCATAATTACGTGCTCCAGCTCTGTCGCCGGTTCTGTGCAGTCGACATATTTTACGGATCTCTGAATCTGACTTAAATAGGAGCATTTTAAAAAAAGGTTACTTTAATATTTGAACATGAAACAGGTAACATACCATGATTTCAATGTTTTTGAGTTTCCCGATATATCGACTCTGTTTCAAGCGCCATGTTCACGGAATGACTTTGCCTCATTTTAATCATGGTATTTTACCCGTTTATAATATTAGATAAGATTTCACAGATGTGCAATTAAACCTACGTATTATTAACCGTGTGGTTCAATTAACAGGAGACAGGGTTCTTTTTGATCGTAGAGCTACTAATGCAAATCGTCCCTAAGTAACTAAGTACCAACAACAATAATTATTTAGAACAGTGAAGTACGGTTGAGCAATAACGTTGTCAAGCTAAAAGCTTAGAACCATTAGGAGCATAAGCGCCTCATTATGTGATTACACCGCTGAGACACTGGGGTCCTTTGTTTTAGGCGTAGATTTAGAACATAATAGTAGTAGACAATAATAATAATAAATATCAAGACTGAGCAACATCTAACACCCAGTCACTCGGAGCAAGTATTTGCTGATCATAAAACTGTTTCTCCCGAAGCGGGAATCGAACCCGCAACCTCTTGCGTTTGCAGGCGGACCTTCGCTTCGCCATAGAGGTATTCATTATTACAATACAATACAATACAAAAACACTTTATTGTACACCAATAACAAAACACACAAATAAAACATTATTATTTATTAAGCTAAACACATTGCTCCAGGTTTTAAATGTTGCAAATGTTACATATTCTCTTTCCTACACAAAATTAAAGGCCTTTCTCTATCTACTAGTTATTAACTCTATGGTTTTAACGCCATTTCACTCTCTAAACTTTAAGGGCTCTAGTACACTAGTTGTATTAACTGAAGGGCTGCGTAGAGAATTACTTATAGGTCATATTATAGGTACGTATTTATCATTCAAAAGTGACATAATCATTATTAACCAATTTGCATGAGGTTGCGGGTTTACACAACAATAAAATATGCAACTAACAAGCTTATTTGCTCGGTGACTAGGTATCGTTATATTGTTCTTATTGTTCGATTAATAAATAAGGAAAAATAAAATAATGAGTGTTAGGTACATACATACATTATTTAGAGAATACAAACGCACAGTCAATTTGAAATCGATTAGTTTATTTAAAATACACAAAACATTATAGATAAGATTTCAATACATTAGACGTCATATTCTAATGGCACAACTAAAATAAGTAAGTACAGTAAAATAATAAACTTTGGACGGAAAATCCTTAAAACTATACGAGTACAACTATAATAGCTGCTAAGACAATAATAAGTGGCATATGACCGGCAGATTTGAATAAAAACTCTTCAGCTTTATAATATTAGTATAGATTATGGGGTCTTGGGGTATATTTTTCTTATAATTAGGGAGAGCTATGTCCAATAGTGGGATGAAATAGTTGTTTTAATGATGACGTATAAAGTAGAAGTATTCAATTTATAAAGATGTAAGTATAACTTTTATTTGGCTAACTTGGGACTAATGTTTCTATAACTTACAACGTTTATTTATGAACTAAATTTAACTTATATTTTCAAATGGAATAGTAAATCTATTTAGTTATATTCGTATTGAGTATAGAATATAAAACATTTATTAATGGAATGTTAGGTATATATCTACTAAAAAATGCATACTGTAATGCTTCAAACCTCTTAGTCCGGGATCCGTAGTACATGGAAATCAAGTGATTACTAACAAGCAGATTTTTGGTGAGTAGCTTCGTTTCGATGAGACTTCCAAAGATATCCTATACCCAACTCTCGATTTTGGTAGCTAACAGAGATATCAAGGATTAAAAAATTCAAGGATGTAAAACCGGGATAACGGACCACGAAATTTGTCGGACAATATGTCCGTTAGATTTTATAAATATTAATTAAGTATACAACAAAAAATCAGCTGGTTAGTAATCATAGTAATCATTTAAATTGACCTCGTTTTCGACACATTTTGGAAATGGCGGACTCTTTGATCAAACCATAGGTTTTGTAGGACAAACATGTTTTTATATAATTTAGATAATTATCTTGAGATATAACATATTGTCCTACAAATTTCGTGGTCCGTTATCCCGGTTTTACATCCTTGAAGTTTTTAATCCTTGATATCTCTGTTAGCTACCACAATCGAGAGTTGGGTATAGGATATCTTTGGACGTCTCATCGAAACGAAGCTACTCACCAAAAATTAGCTTGTTAGTAATCACTTGATTTCCATGTACTACGGATCCCGGACTATCTTATTCCATACCATTATTTGACACTATAAAGACAATATAATTACAAAACCCAGGTTGTATTTTGAGAATGTCAGTACGTTAGTTTAACTTCTTAAAATATTTCTAAGACTAAGGATAAAACGATTGTACAATAGGACGGAGTTAGCTTATAAGTAAATACAACTTAAGTAATAAAAAGTAAACTAATAATTTAAAAAAAAACGGAATGAATCAAACGCGCTCTTGAAGGATGCTTTCTGTTGCCTGAAGACGGTTTATCTTGTTAAGACAGAAACATCAGGTGTCCATGATATCATCATATTTCAAATAAGTAATTTCCGTTTAACCATTCGCGTTAAACATAAAAAGTTAAAAATTTTTAATTTAAGGCCACATATTATTAAGACACACTAATTTGAGCCCTACTGTAATAAAAAAAAAAACAATATACTTAATAGCTTAGAACTAAATTCAGCCTTAGTTAAATAATATCTATAACTATTACAGTGCAATTGATAAAAGTCAATAGAAGTTTATATGGTATATAAATATATATATGAGATTCTTCATATATTAAATTAGTATAAATAGCTCTCGATCTATTCGCTCGAGGCGATCTTCCCTCAATCAAAAGCTTATAACCTTGTTCGATAAAAATGGGTACCCAAGGTAAAAATAATTCAAAAATCGAACCCATTAGTATCTGAGGTTAGTTAGTGTGTACAACCAGACAAACCCTTAAGTTTAATAATATCAAGTACATATAGATAGATTGTGAAATTTCTTACAAACAAGGCATATCAAAAATACAATAGGTGTTAGGTGTTTTGGTCAACGAATTAGCATTGCCAATGACCCACAGACTTTTTGAGACACTGCAACAAGTTACTCAATATAATTTTTGCTTGGCCATTCATGGAGGGGTTATTGAAATTGATGACGAGTCCCATTTATTTTTTGTGACTTTACGGACAAAATCGGAATCAATCAATTTAATAAATAAATTGAAATGAAATGATAATGCATTAAGTAAATACCTAATGTTATAATTAATGTTATATGTTTCAGTACAGCATTATAGCTCCGTTGACTTTCTCTTCCAAAGCCGGTGCTATGGTGTCCGCATCTCTGCTGTCCGAAGCCGCTACTAGTATACACACGTCGTTGACGAAAGCCGATATACTAGCGGCTACTACTAGCCTGAAACGAGAAACAATCAAAATTATATCATTGTTAAATAAAAAATGATTTCAATAAATAAAATTTGACACTTATACAATAATACAAAGTTCACACACAACGTAACATTGGCCTCTATTGTGAGGAGTCGAACCCCAACTTCAAATGTACCCCTGGCTACGTTAAACTACTACGCTATCAAGGATTACGTTATGAACTATTCTATATCTGATAATCTCAGTAAAGCTTTCAGGTAAGCGTGGTGACCATACTCATTTAATAACCCAAGTTCTAAAATTTGTGGTGATGGGTATATCTGTGTCTATTATAGTGAGATATAATAATGGGTTGTTCCTACCATAAAGCGATATAGCGCGTAGATGACTGAAGACCGCATACCTTGGTTGTAAAATAGGCTTTACTGTATGGATAACAAAAAATACCTATCTGTATATTATTAAGTACTTACTTATATCAGAAATCTAGCACCCGTAACACAAGCTTCGAGCTTACCACGGGGCTAGATGTTGCTGTGTGAATATTTATTTATTTATAGAGCAGATGACTCTTGGAAGCATGTCTGGGGTGCAGAAGACCTTACCAGAAGGATATCCCCAGCTCCGCCGTTCCGTCAGAAGACCAGGAGTTCGCGAGATCCTCGTCCGACATGACGTTGTGTTGGAGACGCAGGAAGTATTCCGTCAGCCACACCACTATCGCGGCTATGGTGAAGATCACTGGAATGTATGAAAGGGAAATTGCATTAGCAATAGCATAGTTGATGGTTTTTGTGGACATGCGACTCGTTTTACTACAAGTAGTATAATATTATAATTGACAGACTGACAGACTTGTCGTAGGATCTTGGATTAAAATAATACCGTTTTCGATTTAAGCAGCTTGTAAAACCCATTGTCTAGGTATTGCACAGTCGTGAATAAATGTGGCCTATAAATAGTAGTACCTAACCCGTAAAAATAGTCATTAAATCGACTAAGGGAATTGTATTTATTTATTAAATACCAGAAGACGGACAGCATCGTTGAACTGTGTACTGGAACAACTAAAATATTTATTTAAGGTTATCTTTTTGCGACCATGATAATAATTGTAACATGTACTCACCAGCCAGAGAGTTGCCGACCAGCAGAGGTCTCGGGTCGCACCTGGCGCGCGCCGCCGAGCCCAGCGCCGCCAGCACGCACGCGCCGCACGAGCACGCCAGCGCCAGCGCCAGCAGCGCCGTGGAGCCGCACCACGCCCAGCGGCGCGCCGGGTGCGTGCCCGCCTTCACTGTAACATGTACTCACCAGCCAGAGAGTTGCCGACCAGCAGAGGTCTCGCGTCGCACCTGGCGCGCGCCGCCGAGCCCAGCGCCGCCAGCACGCACGCGCCGCACGAGCACGCCAGCGCCAGCGCCAGCAGCGCCGTGGAGCCGCACCACGCCCAGCGGCGCGCCGGGTGCGTGCCCGCCTTCACTGTAACATGTACTCACCAGCCAGAGAGTTGCCGACCAGCAGAGGTCTCGGGTCGCACCTGGCGCGCGCCGCCGAGCCCAGCGCCGCCAGCACGCACGCGCCGCACGAGCACGCCAGCGCCAGCGCCAGCAGCGCCGTGGAGCCGCACCACGCCCAGCGGCGCGCCGGGTGCGTGCCCGCCTTCACTGTAACATGTACTCACCAGCCAGAGAGTTGCCGACCAGCAGAGGTCTCGGGTCGCACCTGGCGCGCGCCGCCGAGCCCAGCGCCGCCAGCACGCACGCGCCGCACGAGCACGCCAGCGCCAGCGCCAGCAGCGCCGTGGAGCCGCACCACGCCCAGCGGCGCGCCGGGTGCGTGCCCGCCTTCACTGTAACATGTACTCACCAGCCAGAGAGTTGCCGACCAGCAGAGGTCTCGGGTCGCACCTGGCGCGCGCCGCCGAGCCCAGCGCCGCCAGCACGCACGCGCCGCACGAGCACGCCAGCGCCAGCGCCAGCAGCGCCGTGGAGCCGCACCACGCCCAGCGGCGCGCCGGGTGCGTGCCCGCCTTCACTGTAACATGTAGGTACTCACCAGCCAGAGAGTTGCCGACCAGCAGAGGTCTCGGGTCGCACCTGGCGCGCGCCGCCGAGCCCAGCGCCGCCAGCACGCACGCGCCGCACGAGCACGCCAGCGCCAGCGCCAGCAGCGCCGTGGAGCCGCACCACGCCCAGCGGCGCGCCGGGTGCGTGCCCGCCTTCACTGTAACATGTACTCACCAGCCAGAGAGTTGCCGACCAGCAGAGGTCTCGGGTCGCACCTGGCGCGCGCCGCCGAGCCCAGCGCCGCCAGCACGCACGCGCCGCACGAGCACGCCAGCGCCAGCGCCAGCAGCGCCGTGGAGCCGCACCACGCCCAGCGGCGCGCCGGGTGCGTGCCCGCCTTCACTGTAACATGTACTCACCAGCCAGAGAGTTGCCGACCAGCAGAGGTCTCGGGTCGCACCTGGCGCGCGCCGCCGAGCCCAGCGCCGCCAGCACGCACGCGCCGCACGAGCACGCCAGCGCCAGCGCCAGCAGCGCCGTGGAGCCGCACCACGCCCAGCGGCGCGCCGGGTGCGTGCCCGCCTTCACTGTAACATGTACTCACCAGCCAGAGAGTTGCCGACCAGCAGAGGTCTCGGGTCGCACCTGGCGCGCGCCGCCGAGCCCAGCGCCGCCAGCACGCACGCGCCGCACGAGCACGCCAGCGCCAGCGCCAGCAGCGCCGTGGAGCCGCACCACGCCCAGCGGCGCGCCGGGTGCGTGCCCGCCTTCACTGTAACATGTACTCACCAGCCAGAGAGTTGCCGACCAGCAGAGGTCTCGGGTCGCACCTGGCGCGCGCCGCCGAGCCCAGCGCCGCCAGCACGCACGCGCCGCACGAGCACGCCAGCGCCAGCGCCAGCAGCGCCGTGGAGCCGCACCACGCCCAGCGGCGCGCCGGGTGCGTGCCCGCCTTCACTGTAACATGTACTCACCAGCCAGAGAGTTGCCGACCAGCAGAGGTCTCGGGTCGCACCTGGCGCGCGCCGCCGAGCCCAGCGCCGCCAGCACGCACGCGCCGCACGAGCACGCCAGCGCCAGCGCCAGCAGCGCCGTGAAGCCGCACCACGCCCAGCGGCGCGCCGGGTGCGTGCCCGCCTTCACTGTAACATGTACTCACCAGCCAGAGAGTTGCCGACCAGCAGAGGTCTCGGGTCGCACCTGGCGCGCGCCGCCGAGCCCAGCGCCGCCAGCACGCACGCGCCGCACGAGCACGCCAGCGCCAGCGCCAGCAGCGCCGTGGAGCCGCACCACGCCCAGCGGCGCGCCGGGTGCGTGCCCGCCTTCACTGTAACATGTACTCACCAGCCAGAGAGTTGCCGACCAGCAGAGGTCTCGGGTCGCACCTGGCGCGCGCCGCCGAGCCCAGCGCCGCCAGCACGCACGCGCCGCACGAGCACGCCAGCGCCAGCGCCAGCAGCGCCGTGGAGCCGCACCACGCCCAGCGGCGCGCCGGGTGCGTGCCCGCCTTCACTGTAACATGTACTCACCAGCCAGAGAGTTGCCGACCAGCAGAGGTCTCGGGTCGCACCTGGCGCGCGCCGCCGAGCCCAGCGCCGCCAGCACGCACGCGCCGCACGAGCACGCCAGCGCCAGCGCCAGCAGCGCCGTGGAGCCGCACCACGCCCAGCGGCGCGCCGGGTGCGTGCCCGCCTTCACTGTAACATGTACTCACCAGCCAGAGAGTTGCCGACCAGCAGAGGTCTCGGTCGCACCTGGCGCGCGCCGCCGAGCCCAGCGCCGCCAGCACGCACGCGCCGCACGAGCACGCCAGCGCCAGCGCCAGCAGCGCCGTGGAGCCGCACCACGCCCAGCGGCGCGCCGGGTGCGTGCCCGCCTTCACTGTAACATGTAGGTACTCACCAGCCAGAGAGTTGCCGACCAGCAGAGGTCTCGGGTCGCACCTGGCGCGCGCCGCCGAGCCCAGCGCCGCCAGCACGCACGCGCCGCACGAGCACGCCAGCGCCAGCGCCAGCAGCGCCGTGGAGCCGCACCACGCCCAGCGGCGCGCCGGGTGCGTGCCCGCCTTCACTGTAACATGTACTCACCAGCCAGAGAGTTGCCGACCAGCAGAGGTCTCGGGTCGCACCTGGCGCGCGCCGCCGAGCCCAGCGCCGCCAGCACGCACGCGCCGCACGAGCACGCCAGCGCCAGCGCCAGCAGCGCCGTGGAGCCGCACCACGCCCAGCGGCGCGCCGGGTGCGTGCCCGCCTTCACTGTAACATGTACTCACCAGCCAGAGAGTTGCCGACCAGCAGAGGTCTCGGGTCGCACCTGGCGCGCGCCGCCGAGCCCAGCGCCGCCAGCACGCACGCGCCGCACGAGCACGCCAGCGCCAGCGCCAGCAGCGCCGTGGAGCCGCACCACGCCCAGCGGCGCGCCGGGTGCGTGCCCGCCTTCACTGTAACATGTACTCACCAGCCAGAGAGTTGCCGACCAGCAGAGGTCTCGGGTCGCACCTGGCGCGCGCCGCCGAGCCCAGCGCCGCCAGCACGCACGCGCCGCACGAGCACGCCAGCGCCAGCGCCAGCAGCGCCGTGGAGCCGCACCACGCCCAGCGGCGCGCCGGGTGCGTGCCCGCCTTCACTGTAACATGTACTCACCAGCCAGAGAGTTGCCGACCAGCAGAGGTCTCGGGTCGCACCTGGCGCGCGCCGCCGAGCCCAGCGCCGCCAGCACGCACGCGCCGCACGAGCACGCCAGCGCCAGCGCCAGCAGCGCCGTGGAGCCGCACCACGCCCAGCGGCGCGCCGGGTGCGTGCCCGCCTTCACTGTAACATGTACTCACCAGCCAGAGAGTTGCCGACCAGCAGAGGTCTCGGGTCGCACCTGGCGCGCGCCGCCGAGCCCAGCGCCGCCAGCACGCACGCGCCGCACGAGCACGCCAGCGCCAGCGCCAGCAGCGCCGTGGAGCCGCACCACGCCCAGCGGCGCGCCGGGTGCGTGCCCGCCTTCACTGTAACATGTACTCACCAGCCAGAGAGTTGCCGACCAGCAGAGGTCTCGGGTCGCACCTGGCGCGCGCCGCCGAGCCCAGCGCCGCCAGCACGCACGCGCCGCACGAGCACGCCAGCGCCAGCGCCAGCAGCGCCGTGGAGCCGCACCACGCCCAGCGGCGCGCCGGGTGCGTGCCCGCCTTCACTGGAACCACAAACACTCAATGAGACCTACTATTTCAACTCTTTAACGCACATAAAGATAGTACGACAATGCTCATAGATGAGGCGCTGATCTGTAGTTTGTAACAACCGTTGATATACTCCTAAAACTTACAGCTAATAATAGTTATAATACAAAACATGATGCATGATATTCATCATGCATTGTGAAAGCCAATTACAAGTTTCCGCATATCTTCTTCTTCTTATCTTTTTTCCCAGATTATGTGGGGTCGGCACAACACGTCTTCTCTCTCCACTCTCCTCTGTCAGCCGTCATATCTACACTCACTCTTTTCTTACACATATCATCTTTCACACAGTCCATCCATCTTTTCTTTGGCCTACCTCTCCTGGCATAACCATCTACTCTCATACTTAACGTCCTTCTCGTCACATGACTTTCATTCCTTCTCTTAACATGACCATACCATGATAACCTATTGCTCATCACCTTATCCGTCACTGGCGCTACTTTCACACTACCTCTAATTCCAAGTTTCCGCTAGAAACTAAAAATACTTTAATGCGTTTAATGGGAATGCGTTGCCTGCTGCTATAAGCTAATTAAGGATCGTAAGGGATAACGATGCTCACTAATGAGGATAGGTGAGCCCTTCACTGCCATTGATCAGGTGATGATGATTTAAGATTTATGTAATTTATTTCCATAAAATCCTAAAGATCATTTGGACTATGAAATAATATCATAAAAATAACTGACGCTTAGTAAGTTTGAATCGGATTTATCTTCGCATCGTCATGGAACCAATTTATTTTATTTTATTTTATTTTTACATCTTAGGAAAACTAAACAGCATTTTTAAATAGATTAGCATAACAATAGTCTAAATAAGCCTAGTACCTAAGTTTTCACATATAGTACAATAAAAGAATTTACATCCAAAACTAAAACAAGTAATAGAATAATAAAAACAAAAACAAAGTAGAACTCATATACAATTTAAATTAAGTTTGCTCAATTAGATTAATTTTTAAACAAAATATAACTAAACTACTAATATTTATTTAGGTATCTTAACCAGGATACCCAACCAACACGAATAAGCCAGATCTATTAGATACATAGTATGTAGAAGTTTTAAACATTATATACCTACTAAATACATTATACTTACTTATATATTTACTTAGCTAGTATTTAATAAGCTATATTATAAACATAATATTAAGTTACCTTATTCGAGAAAAAGGAGTTATTGGAAGGTTTTTAAAACTATTTTCCTGACTATTAAAAAGGTCAAAATTATGGGAATATTTTTTATTAAAGACGCGGCTAGTGCGAACGAGAAATGAGACGTATCTTGACGTACATAATTTGAGACGTATCTTTATAAAGAAATGCGATATTTTAAGCCTTCAGAAATTGCATAACACTTTGTTCAGCTCTGATAAGATCTTGTCTGTCTATATTGCAATACATGATGCAATCTGACAATTGTAGTATTGAAATTGTTATGTCAATTATAATCCGATTTGATGTGTGGTTGTTGATCGAAACGTGTACGGAACAAGTTTCTTAATCGTTAGAATATTTCAGAGCTATTAAATCAATAGGTTTTCGTGTTATATGGTTGGTTAATAGTGCACTAACAATTGCTAATTAATATTGATGTTATGTATTAAATAAGTACAAAAGAACGATCGAAAATTAATTTAAAATGTAAACACAATAAAAGAATAAGGACAGCTTAGGGCATTCACCCCAGCAGAACATCTTAGAGATCAATGGGGAAAATTTCCGCGCTTACCAGGGTTTGTAGTTGCAGTAGGTCGGTCGGTACAGTACAAAAAACTACGCACTGAGTATAAATCCCGTAGTCGCTTCAATGACACCCAAGGCATGATTGGTACTATTCTTAGGCCAGCACCACACGGCCCGTTTAGGCATGTTTTATTAAAATCGTTGGGCCTTTAATGTTCGCTAGAAATTGAAATATGTAGGTAATCCTTACCACTAAAATTATGATGCCTCCATCCAAAACCATAGGTCCAGTCCTTTTGTCCCTCAAAAAGCCCAAAATTGATCCGCGCTTCTGAAGTAGGAGTGGAGGCTCTTCTAGCTCTCGCGTCAATCCAGTGGGTCGTTCCCAAAGACGCTACTATAAGCGCGATGCAAATACACGACCCGAAAAACGTCGCAAAAATCATCGAACGCTTAAACAAATTCAGCTTCATTTTGACCACTTTCACTATCGAGTTCGTGCACTCTTCACTAGATGGCGTTGCGTCACATCGCTTTATCCATTAATTAAGTTTTTATTTTATTTTCTAGTATGTGGGAACGGATTTATCTTTGTTCATTGTCGGCGATTGTCATAACAGGGTTTCTCGATGTCTTCGTGTGTTTTGTTGGAAAATCTGAAACAATGAACGAAAAGTCATTAGCATGCTAATTTCAATATCCATGGTGTGAAATTGCAAGTTACAGTTAATGAATGTCACAAATCGCCGTTCATTTTTTTTAGAAGAAAAGTCCAGATATTATTTGCGGCGGGTTTTGAACCCACGACCTTTGGAATGTAAGCCCAGTGTGCTCCCATTGGCCCACTTAGCCAACACGTTCAATAAGGCTCGGCTCGGCAAAGGAGGTATATTTGTGGGTTAAAGTTTCATATTGTAAGAATTTATTCAAATCCCTTCAGCAGTTTTTGCGTAAAAGTATCAACATCCATTTCCACAAATATAATTATAATATGAATAAGGACCTTGGTCTTGCTCTTTATTTAATAAACAAAATACAGTTTTCAATGTAAACGAAAGTTAACGTACAACAAAAAGTAAAAGTGTATCAACAAATAATTAATTACGATAAAGGCCCGCAACTCATTCCAATTGATCCGTGTAATCCATTCATAGGATGAAAGTGGCCGTTATTCGAATTACACAATTTGTATCATAACCTTTCACTTAACAACTTTCCGAACTAACTTTGAGAAGGTATTTTATAGTTGTTGGTTTCAACTTAACCGTGTTGCGGGGAGACGCTCGATTTATTCCGAAAGTCGTAGGTTCAAAACATATTTTTGTCATCAAAACGCATTTTCTTTCTCGAAAATATGTGCGCTTGTGTTTTACTGGAGAATAAAAACATCCCGAGGAAACTGGAGTTCATTTGAGCTCCCACTGAATTCTCCTACTTTCAATAAAATCCCTATGAGACCCATCGTTGTGGGATGAAACGTCAGTCCACTTATCAGAATTATAAATAATTTTTACCTTGTCTATTATTCTTCCACATTCAACAACCTAGAACTTGTAGGTATTAATGACAAAACTGGTTGTTTGCATTTTAATGCTCAAGGTTGCATAGATTTGTGAGGCTGTGACTGTGACCTCATCTCTTGTAGTTATTATATCGCAAGATTATGTGAAAAAGCGTTAATGAATGTGAATAAAATGATATTGAGATATGGGACAGACCCGCTGACAGAGATTTCGTGGTATCAATACTAATATTATAAAGCTGAAGAGTTCGTTTGTTAGTTTTAACGCTCTAATTTAAAAACCGCTGATGCGATTTGAAAAAAGATCTGTCAGTGTTGGATAGTCTATTTGTCGAGGAAGGATATAGGCTATTTAAAGTATTACGAGTATAAACAAAACGTAAAAAACGCAACAATAAAAAAAAAACAAACATATATAGGTACTTGATATTGTAGCTGGGCTACTAGCTAGGCTCTAGATGTCTAATCTGTCCCCAATGGGCACAGATTTCACACCTTGTGAAATCTAGAGCGTTCTATTAAAATTCTAAACGCACATATACGTTTCGATTTCACCCTATGGACGAGAAATAACACGCATAGGTACAACTCATCATTTTATTACGCCTTTAACGCAATAGACTTATGATTCAATATAGAGCTTTGTTTCTTCGTTCAAGAAAGGCATACATCCTAAATGCGTTAATAGTCCAATTACTAAAGAATGCTGGTGTACGAAATAAGAGACAGCAAGACGTTTTGCTTTCCCAAGCGTCTAATCTGTTTCTGTGTAATTGGATCCGGATGTTGGTTATAGATATTCGTCTGCGGTTGTTTTCTAATAGCTTTTATTCTTTTCAAATATATGTTTTTATATTTTGGAAGCTTACCTAGCCTCTACTTCTACTGCGAGGGTCAATTATCAACGAAAATTTATTTATAAGAAGTCAAGATCTATTGTTTTAATGGAACAAACATGTTGATTGTTGATAGCTGATATGGTATGCTTCAAAGCCCAAAACCATTGACAATGTTCATTCTCATCACACGCTCAATTTTAACAGCCTTTATTGAAAAATTACTATAATATTAGCGGGGGCCTGCAGCGCCGCGCCATCTCTCCATCTGATTTGTGACATTACTATCCAACATTGAAATATCATTGAAATCAGACCAGCGGTTCCTGAGATTCGTGAGTATCGTTCAAACAAACAAACTCTTCTTCAGCATCAAATGTTTCTGTATAAGGCGATGTGGTCGCTTAGCGACAAAGCCTTTTTCTGGGTGAATTAAAAAATATATACCATAAATAAAGTGAAGTCTATAGCCAAGCCGTTTTGGAAAACTAGTTTATATTTAGAAGGTTTTTACAGCACCAGGAAAGCAGAAGTGGGTCAGAAGTCATAGTGACCTTGCCAGCTCCAGGCACATGTTATGAGCAGATGGGCGGCGCGCGCGCAGTGCGTGACGCTGACCGTTACAATACACTGTCAAGGTTGAGAGGGTGCCAGGGCCCGAATTATACGAGTTATGGACAATATGTACCGACAACTGTTCAATGTTTTTACATTTCCCACTTAAAAATGTCGTCCCCTTCCCATTCTCATTAGGTAACGATTTAAAATAAATATAATTAATAAAAAAGAAATACATATGCTGGAATCATAAATAATCTTTACGTTGCATTGAATATTCACGCCGTTGCCGACCTTTTTCTTTTTTTCAATCATTACAATATTGAGCATTTAATAAACACAATATCCCTGAAATCAAATTAGGTAGGTACCTACCTCACTCTATGACCGACCTTTAAGATTTATTATTAGTATAGACTATAGATGACACCTATAAAATGTGATCGTCTTTTCACTAGATGATAAACAACAAATCGTGGTTCGCGTGACTCAGCATTCCGTGTACATACGCATGCAACTTGTGAACTGGGTCAAGAAAATTGTTTATTGGGAATTGGTGATGGATGATTTGTTTTTAGGCCCGCTAAGACACTGCGCGTCGCGATAAAAACCATCTTCGTTTTATATTCTCCGTTATTATAAAGAAATGTAAGTAGAAAATCAATACCTATATTAATTCTACTTATAAACCATCCACTTGAATCACTCTACCTGTTTTAATAAACCGTATCAAAATCCGCTGTGTAGTTTGAAAATGAAGCATACAGACAGCGACAAATATACAATGTAAAGATTGAACATTTAAATATTTGGATACAGGCTATTTAAATCTGAAGTTATTTTAATTACAGGGGCCACAGTGTGTACATGCACATTATAGGTTATAAAACGGGTGGTTTATATTATAGGTTTGTGAAGAATGACGTAGAAACCTTTCTTTTACTTATACGCTACATACATACATAGTTGTACAAAAGCCTAGCTCTTATTAAACGATAGGTACACGTTCCAATGTAAAACATAGCAAGTCTAGTATCGCGGAAGTCTAGAGTCGTTTCCTTATCGACAAAGTTGTGTCATGTGGATGTCGCAACTCTAGCATTTCTGATCGTAGAACTGTAGGTAAAAGTACCTAATAACTTGGTAAAGGAGTTAATAACTCTCGACGTTTCGACTTAAAAATCAAGAGAAGTATTTATCTATTAAATCTTGTAAGTTATAGATGAAAATAATAATATTTAATTCTAAAAAGTCTATCCATTAGTTACTTTCGAACTCACAAAGTTCTTAGATGGTTGCCGTAAGTTTACAGTGAAGAGTTTGCAAAGAGTGCACCTATACAGAGACCGAGAGGAAGTGAAAAGTTTTAAGGCACGTTGGAAACTTAACCAAGTTACGTTGTATTTTTTTATCTCTCGTACTTATACGAACAGTTCTCGAGTGGAGTCTACGTATCGGCAAACGCAGCGTCGGACGTCCTTTTCTCGAAAATAATCCAGAGGAGCGCGGCGGCGTACGAACCCACGACCTTCGTATTGAAAGTCGAGTGTCCTACCTACTAAGCCATCACATCATTTGTGTATGAATGACTAAGCGCACAGTAATCCCGCAAGTTCCGGAATAACCAGATAAAACTTGGATAGAACGAGTTCTTTATGGTTCTGTTCTGAGTAAAGTGGGTGAGTATGAAAATCTTAATTGAACGCGTGCTTTCCAAGATGACGCGGCAGTTAGTGCAATTTTCTTTTATTTGCTACGGATTTCACAGTTAAGTATCTTATTATATGATGGTACAATATTTTTATTCATAGTCAATCAGAATATATTATGGTAATTCTTGACTACGAGTCTCTTAATACAAACTCCATAAGTTCTCGCTTAGTCGATTTTTATCGAGCGTGGGGATTAAATGATATTACGTCTAATCCAAGATTACTTACGCCCCACAACACACCACTTGTCTCCCTTATGCTAGATGTTCCAGTCCAGTATACTTTTTCCTACAATTTTCCGTCAGAAACATACCGTACCGAACATTTTTTGACCTTTTTAATAGAACTGGCATCGTTGACACAACCGCATGCCTTGTCTGTCCATTATCACAGACTCAAACAATAGTTACATCACGGAATTGCAACTTTGGTCGACCTTTTCATTTCGCACGGTTAACGCTCGACCATTAACTTTTATTACTTGTGTGAACGGTTATAGGAATAATTCGTGATTCTCAATCGGTGGATCGTTAATTCGTTAGGCGATTAAAATAATAGTTAGGGCACGATTTTGTTAAAAGAAATATTAAACTTTTGTGTTGAGTATTTGAGTAATAATATTACGCCACGGAATATGCTTTAATTTACTTCGTTCTAAAATACTCTTTCGTCAAGAGAAAAGTCCCTGTGTCCTTGCTAAGGGAAAGTAAATTGGGGTGCTTATGTGTTACAGTAGTAACCAGCTGGTAATACAAATTACCTTGTTTCTTTTGTACAACGGGAATTACTCACGTATTTACATAGGAGTTAAACAACTCTCGACGTTTCGTTGAGTGAGAACCGCGCGCGCGACCTGAGAGGAGACGGGGCACGGCGGGACGCTCACTCCTCCTGATAAAGACTGCTCTTGTTGTGGTCGAAACGTCGAGAGTTGTTTAACTCCTATGTAAATACGTGAGTAATTCCCGTTGTACAAAATGAATAGTATAACTCACGAAAATTTTGAAAGTGAAATACCTTGTTTCTGTATTCAAGTTGCCAAATCGATTCAAGTCAGCAAATGATTCGCGCGTTTAACAATACCTTTCGCCCAGTTTCAAGTAGTTAGATAACTAACTAGTGGGTTAACAAACTATGGTAAGCGGTAACAGTAACCTACCGTTGGAAATGCGAATGGCGTTAACCATCGATTCGTCACGGATTTGTAAATGGCTATTTGACATCCTTAGGAGAATTGTTTTGTTACGAGATATTTGTTTTGAAAAGTATTGCGAGTGTGCGAAAATGCGGTGCGAGAGACAGATCTTTCTTCCTAAAAAATGTTGTGAGAAGTATTCTTACTTGTCCACGCTGACACCTACTAGTAGGAACTACGCGCGTGTGTCATGGGGACTGATAGTTTTAAGATCTGTATACGAAAGTAACATCTGTACCTCTATATCTCTATTCATAATTCTTCTGAGCTCTATGCATATTATCATCGCCAATCATCCTACAAGATGAAAGAGATACGAGTGCTTACCCGTTCGACCCAAAATTTTTCTACCCAATAGGTATTTTGCTCCGTTCATCCCAAAACATTGGATTCAAGTTACCCTTTCTACCCACACCTACTATGTCGACTGCTCTTGGTTTAAAAAACATTTCGATAAATCTTTATCTTACTGGTTTATAATATGACGTTATACCTATACGAAACGATTGTTATAATGATCGATACAGATCTATACAATCGTGGGAATTATTATAATTTTAAAATTAAGAGACATTAAAACTATAGTTACTTATTCATAAAAATTCTGAATCTAAATTTGTTTTTAAGTTATGTGAGCACAGACAACTAAAAGTAGGTAATGATTTTACAACGATTATTTTTTTGGTAATATGGCGTTAAATTAATGTTGTTAATTAACAAAATTAATTAGCTACATAACCCTTTACAGAGTGTAACAACAAGCAACTTAAGCATGGTTTTAAATTGTTTGAGCACATTTTATATGGCCATTTCACTTTCCACTTTCTAGCATTTGACGTGGTTACGCCGTGTAGGACCGAATGCCTAATCAATGCATTGTTTTGTTATTGTGCAACATCTGCCTCTATAAATTCGTGACTCTATTCTCATTGTATCATCCATTCCATAGATAGATAAGTAAGGCGCCAAGTACATAGGAAAAGCTAGTAAGTTACGGCAAATTGAGGCTTCATCATCTGTATTTAGGAACCTACCTAAGTGACACACCTATTCTGTGTATTTTATGCTCAGCAAGATATGGTGTCACCATTCATGGTAGTGGAGTGGCTTCCAATCTCATTAGATGTTATTATTACTTAACAGACCGAAATGTCAAAACTAGGATGATCAACCAACCTGGTAGGCTTTGATACATGAGTAATTCCCATTATTACAAAATGAATAAAATTACTAGGTAATACTTTTTTGAACATGAATTCACTTATTTATATACTGTGTCTATGTATATCTATGTATTTATTACATATATTATTTTCTACTGTAGTTGATTTTGTTCTGACCTAAGCTAGGTAGTTCTTTTGTTGTTTTCTTATAAATTATCTTCTGCATCTGTGACTCGGAAGGTTTCCTTAGGAGGTTTCCTAAGGAGTTTCCTGTTTCCTAATCAGCGTTGTTTGCAAGGCAATAAAATTGAGACCTTTTTGAGATACTAATTTATTTTATTATACTATTATCTTTTGTATCCTTAATAAATGACTTATTTTCTTTACTTATGTAGGTAAGTAATGTATATCTTTTACTTTTCCAAAATAGGACACAGAGCAAAGGCTTAGTTTTTTATAGCCCATTCATTAGCCATGTCATTAGATCTGATCAATAAATAAGATCATATCAACCAAATTATATTAATTACTGCCCATCCATTATTACCTACCTATATAAAATTAGTTTGCATGGGTCAACAAGAGAGCTTTTGTTGGACTAAGAAACAAAATGTATGTTGTTGTAGAATATAGGTAAATAAAGTAAGCTATGAATAAAAATTAACAACTTTTTTAATTCATACATTCAGAAGTCCGCATAAAAAGCAGAACATCTTTGTTTTCTAAACCTAGTTACCTACCTAACAAATAGTACCATATTTTCAACAAAAGTACGTTTGGAGTTCAATAGCGAACTCAGGAAACTTATTTAAAATATAAAAAAATGTTTTACCTGTTTCTCAAGCGGCCTTGTTTGAACTAAACTTTCATCCGAGGTGGGAGCAAGTTTTGTTGACACAAAAAGTTGGCACCATCCAATAGAACAATGTAGATCACCTCAATTCCCAGTTCAAACACAACACAAGTTTCGTAGAAGTAAATATACTTTATTTTCAAAGTTATTAACAACAATAATCACGTAACATTAATATTTCAACAACAAAACAAAGTATGACGACGACGCGTTTTGACTGCGTTCGGAAATCGACTGACCATTTTTTTTTCTGCGTTGACGTTACATTCAACAGATCTGACAGAACAACTTGACAACTCCCACAGACAATTTATTTTCATCACAAAGAAAACAATTTAAGAGCCTTGTGACGTTACGAAGTTTTGCGAAATTGGATATTTTATGCACCACGTGACCGGCGCGTCACGCGAATTCTATGAAAAATACTAAATGATCTTGATACTTCGTCGATCTAAAACATACAAATATACTAATAATTATTTTAGATCTGTAGAAAATGGCATCGAATAAATTCCATTTTATTGAGTGGATTTTTTTTCAGTTTCATTCCGAAATAATTATTATATTAATGTTTTTATTTAATTGATAGGAGTTTATATATTTTCCTAAATTCAAAATGGTGAATATTTTTATTTCAATATTTGAATCAATTATGTTTTATCTTAATAATATCAATATTTATTTTAAATCTGATTGATTATTTGAAATCAATTAAGTAGGTACATAATTTTAAATTAAAACATTCATGATTAATAATTATTATTATATTATATAAAGCTAAATTACCACTGACTGACTCACTCACTGACTGACATAATTGTTCTCCCTGTTGGTGGATGGGAAGGTATATTTTTTTTTGCAGAATCGTATACAAGGGGTCCGGGTGAGTGGGGGAAAATTCCGACTTTTTCAAATTTCCCCCTCCCCCTCCCCCTCCCCTATGGTATCTTCTAAACGGTAAGACCTAGAGGAAAAATTTTTTCACAGTTGTGTAGAGGAGGATAGATAGTTTTGAAAAGCAAAAAAAGTTTGTCCCCCTCGCCCCCCTAGACCCCCTTTTTAATGAAAAAACTGAATTTTTTATCGTGTGGAGCATTGCGGCGAGCGAAGCGAGCCGCGATGCGACTACGGGGAACAGCGCGGCGAGCGAAGCGAGCCGTGCTGTGACCCCCGGAATGTCCCCCTTGTCCCCCTTGTCCCAAAAATTCGACATGGGTGTCGTTTCCGACTAATATGGGGGTGAGGAACACGAATTTGATGACGGCGCGCGTGGATCGGATTGCGGTGAGCGAAGCGAACCGCAATGCGACCCACGCCACGCAGCAAGGCGAGCGAAGCGAGCCTTGCTGCGTGTGCGTGTACGGCAGCACGACCGTGGTGTACTGATATGGGTATCGTTTCCGACTAATATGGGGTTGAGGATTACGAATTTGATAACGGCGCGCGTGGGTCGGATTGCGGTGAGCGAAGCGAACCGCAATACGACACACGCCACGCAGCAAGGCGAGCGAAGCGAGCCTTGCTGCGTGTTAGGCAGCATGACCGGGGGCAACGCAACCTCGGGGAACAGCACGGCGAGCGAAGCGAGCCGTGCTGTGACCCCACGCCCCCAGGCCCTCCTGAATACCCTATTCTTATCTTAATTTCGTCTTGATGATCGATTTCCACCAAAAAAAACTTGTAGGTACCAAAACCCCCCCTACTTGGGACAACATGCGAGCTGCTTGCAGCTCGCACACTCACGACCCACTAGTTATATATATAAGAATAAAACTGAAAATAGTCTTATTGAAGTTATATGTCCTCATTCATCTCATCTTATGGGCTCATTTTTAAACCGATTCTTCTGAAATTTGGTATGTAGGTTTGTAATTAAATGTTTTTTTTTTGTCGAATGTTGGGACTTTATGTAAGTTCGAAAGTCTAAATTGAACGGACTAAATACAAATTCTAATTATAACAAAACAAATAAATTATATTACCTATATTTAAGTTGCTTGTTTTGTTAGATGGTATATTTGTGTTTGAATAAATAAAAGTTTCGTTAATGAAGGTTTTAATTATGTTTAGGTATTATTTTTGTAGTTTCGAACTTTATATTTATTTTTATATTTATTGGTATCCATTTATCTACATATGTCATACACAGATGTAGAATATCCATTTATCTACATATGTCATCTTGAATAATTCCCATTATATTTTTATTTTGATAAACTATTTATTTTTATTTTATTACGAACTTATTTGAAAATATTTCATTTATATATTAAAAAAAAAACCAACCCGCACTTGGCCAGCGTGGTGAATTAAGGCCTAATCTATCTCGTCAAGAGAGAAGTCCCTATCCCAGCAGTGGGAACGTGAATAGGGGTGTTATTTTATATACAGGGCGTTCCAAAATTATGGGCCATGAAGGGGAAGTACCATATATATCGTTGATAGTGAATTTTGCTCAAAGAAGACTTCATTTTATTTAAAAAAAAGTAAGTAATTTAATTAATTAATTTACAAAAAAAATGTTTCATGTTTTTTATTTGATTAAAATAATTAATTTCACGTTGTTCCTTTCTTTTAAAATACTATGTTACTTAAGCAGAGTTATTATTTTTTAGCTATTCTTTCGATTGGTATCATAAAAATAGAGTTTTTTTTTCTACATGTAAGTCGGTTCGATTCCCAGACAAAGCAAGTAATTTTTAGAAAATCTATGAATCCAGAATTACTAACTTTTAAAAATAAAATGAAGTCTTCTTTGAGCAAAATTCACTATCTACGATATTTAAGGTACTTCCCCTCCATGGCCCATAACTTTGGGACGCCCTGTATTTATTAGAAAGGTACAATTATTTAATGTTTACAATAAATAATATATTTATTAGAAAGGTACATTATTTATTGTTTACATATTGGATACTCGGTAAAAATAAGAACAAAAAATTACGGAATATTTTCTTTGTAATAAATATTATGGAAATCTATACTACAATTATCAAGCTGAGGAGATTGCTTGTTTATTTGTTTGAACGTGCTACTCAGGAACCGCGGGTCCGATTTAAAATATGATTTCAGTATTGGATAGTAAAATGATCGAAAAAGGCTATAAAACATAAACTAGTAAATAACGTAAAAACGCAAGCGCAGCTGTCGGCGGGTCGGCAAGTTAGTCATAATCTAAAAAAATCATAGGCATAATTACATTTAGTCGTTGGACGGTTTCACCAAAAAAAGTTGCCTTGTTGTTTTTTAATTAGGATAGATAACTTTAGATATGCAATCCACATCCTACAGCATAACCTCCAAATAAATAAGGTAAAACAAGATGACAATGATGTGGTACAATTCTTAGGCCAGCAACATTTGGTACAATTCTTAGGCCAGCAACAACAACAATTGACCGTTATCAATAAAAATAACAATTGATCGTTATCAACGGATCAACTTATGTCGGTCGTAGTATCGCAATAACACATACACGCACACTAACAGCGTTTTTACAGCAATTGACAGTCCCACACACTGACATTTTACGAAATATTTCTATATTTTATTCAAGAACAACCGACATAGGTCCGACCTCGACAAGCGCTCGCGCGGTACTAAATGGAAAAAGCCGGCTGAATGAAAAAACTACTAAATTATGGTAGTTTTATTTTATTCATAAAAAATTACCAAAACCGTTCTACAAATTAAAATTAATATCATAGTTTAAGCAAATGTTGATAAATATTTTGATATAAATATGACGTCCCATTGATTTAGAACTTCGGAGTTATTGAGGTTTGTTTCGAAGCATTTTCGGTCGATATTAAATTCGGTATATCTTTAGAATAAAAGCATTTAACGAAAATGTACTCTACTCTAAATGAAGAATAGGATATACGTAACATAATAAAAAATAGTTTGATCGCCCATATTCATTAGAATCTACAAATTAGAGCTGAGAAAACAGGTCTTCGAGCGTTTTTTACGAAACATGTATCCGGAGAATGATTATTACTCAATATATAAACAAGTTATCTAAAATGTTTCTTACTACTTTTGTAGAGGAGAAAACGAACTATTATAAAGATGTAATTGTAATATCAAACAACTAACGCAAACCATAGAATTAGGACGAGAAAACCGAACAATTTCGCGATTTCACGTAATAGGCCTCTTAAATACTTTTAAATTTATTAATCTTTTACCAACTCATATTTCTATTCCATTTGAAACAAATAAATTTATATTTAGATAACAATAGGGAAGACGTCTCTTAGTTTTATATTCTTAACCATTAAAATATGGGTATCCTGTTTTTTATTACTCTTTTACAGGTTTGGGTGGTCGGGCTCCGAAGATGACTGATCCAACACGCACAGTAGTTGCTCCAACTTCAATCTAAAACAAAAAAAGATCGTACAAAGTTTTGTCATGAGGTGGGAATGGAACCAGCAACCTTATGCGTCACAGGCGGAACTTCACAGGAGAAATAGATTACTACCAACCAATTGAGTTTTTTGATATACATATAGGTAATTAAAAATATAGGTAACACATTTGGACAAACCAATATAATGTAAGTATTTTTTATACTTACAGCATGAGTAAAATCTGTAGACATGCCCATAGATAACTCCACCTTGTTTATATCTAGATTTAATTTTTCACAAACTTCCTCTCGGCACTTGGCTAGACTTGTGAAGTCTGGATTAGGTCCCAGTGACATGTCATAATCGTATTGGCCAATAGTCATCAGGCCTTGGAAGTCTAAGTTAGGACAGCTCTTCAATACATATTCCACTAGTTTTGAGCCCTCTGATGGTGGCACGCCATTTTTAGCTATAATAAAGAGAAATATTTTACTTTGTATTTAAATTAAGTAATTACTATAGGATAGGAGTGTTATAGGTAACATTAATGATACCAATAGCATTTGTTACTATTTCATGATGATTAGTATAAATTTATGTTATATGACTTGCCTAGTAGCAACCTTTGTTATTATAAGTTAAAATAAATTAATCTTTGAATCTTACCAAGTTGTTTTAAAATATTATATTAAAGTACTTTTTTAATACAAATACAATACAAGTTCTAAACATAAAGTTAAGTATGCATGCACATTTAAAGATAGATTTTATGTATCTGAAAAAGTTTACAATCTAATTTAAATGATAGTTATATAGTAAGTATCAAAATCTTAATAAATATTGATATTATAAGTTCAGGTATAAGAAAAATGTCATATAATTTCAAGGGCTGTGGATTTTGTTAAATAATTAAATATCCTACCATCTTCCCCGCTGGTATTAATTTGCACCATAACTCTCAACTTCTCATCAGCTTTCCTATACTTCTCCCATTGCTTATTTAGATTATTAGCCAACTTCTCTGAGTGTACTGTTTGCACCATGTATAGATTGGGTGATGACAGTAGCTTATTAATTTTATTTGTCTGCAAATGTCCGATAAAGTGCCACTTTATTTCTTTGCACTTTTCTAAGATAATTGGATCAATAGCCTTCTCCGCAAGCTCATTGACATAGTTCTCTCCGAAGTTTATCTGTCCTGCTTCATAAGTTTCTGCTATGAGTGAAGCAGGCTTGATTTTAGAGACTGCAACAAGTCTTGGAGATATTTGTGGCAGATCCTGTAACAACACCACTAGGTTACTAATTATAACCAGACACATAAATTGCAAAGGTTAATTATCATCAACATAATCTTTAAAGCAACACACTGTGGGCATGTTTATTTTCAATATGGTACTATTAATTTATAGTTAGTACGTACAGACAGAGTGCATACATAGAACAATGCTACTGTCCATCTTCTAATTCCTACACCAAGAATTAATTGTTATCCTTACATGTAACATAAAAGGAGCATTGTGACTTATGCATGATCACTGCTTGGCACTTCTTAAAAAAATAATGTAGGTTAATTATTTCTTGTATGTGATTCAACAAATCGTATTGTTTAAAAGAAATAGTACTAGGCGCATAGGTCTTACCTTGCTTCTTTTAGCAACTGCGGCTTCAATTTGGGATAAAACATTTTTCAGGCCATACATCACGTCAATTTCCTGGTCGCCGGCACTAGACATAATTTTAGCACTCAATTAAACCAATATGACGGCTTTAACTTCGGAGTTACTGATAATGCTTATCGCCGGTCTTATTTTATTCTCTGGTGGCAGATTTTTACGGGTGTGTTGTGTTGTTATGTTTTGCCGCATTTCATCAGCTGTTTTTCTAGCAGCTGGATTTGCCGCTTTGCCTTTTGACGGACAAAATCCCAGTCGAGTATTTTAGTCGAGTAGCAAGTTTTAAAAAACTTTATTTGGAAATCATACACAACACATGTTGCAATGTGAGCCGTGTTGGCTAAGTGGGAGCACACTCGACTTTCATTCCGAAGGTCGTGGGTTCGAACCCCGCCGCGCACCTCTGATTTTTCTTCTTGGAAAATTATGTGTGCTTTATAAACACGTGCTCTAACGGTGAAGGCAAACATCGTGAGGAAACCGGCATGTTCTGAGAACTTTAAAAAAAAAAAAGTTTAAAGGACATGTGTCATTCACCAACCCGCACTTGGCCAGCGTGGTGAATTAAGGCCTAATCTCTCTCGTCAAAGAGAGAAGTCCCTGTGTCCCAGCAGTGGGAACGTTAATAGGGGTGTTATGAAGCAAAGAGAATATAATCACTATGTACGGTACTATGTATATTTTTTATTAAATATAAATTGTGGATTTTAAAAGTTTCTGACTGCAATGTCAAAAGTTAAATCGATTCTCGATTTAACTTTTGACATGACATTGACGTGGTATGGTTGATAGTTTACAAGTCTCCAGACTAGATGTCAACGTCAATGTCAAAAAGTTAAATCGATTCTGCATTTCAGTTTGTTTGCGTTTTTCATTTCCAGATATTAAATCCCAACTTTTCTCAAATCACACATAAATCAAATCACGAAGAAATGTCGTACGCATATTACTTAAAAATCGGTTTGTGATTTAAAAAATGAACGTCGTGGAAAAAGCCGAGAAGGCTTTAGAATACCTGAAAGTTAACGAACAGTCGGCCAAGTAAATATTTCAGTTTGAAGACTGTTTTCTTTTATTTTAGTGTTTTACTATTGTAAAATCCTTGTTTTAGGACTCATGACCTGCAGGCGGCTGCTGGGACGTTGGGACGATGTCTCAGTGCGCTCGGAAGTCGTCCAAACTTCGCCAGACACTTTGCTAACTTGATTCCATCAGCTTTGCCTGCCCTGTTATCATTGGCCAGCCATAACAGTGTAAGATTATTTACTATTATTTACATGAAAATCTACCTTTTCATATAAAGGTTTAGTTTATCTAAGATGTAACCAGGAATTATTTGTAGTAATGGGTAGCTTTAACTTACTTACCTAACTTAACTTACCTATAAATTTCTTAACTTTAGCATTGTATAGAAAATACAAATTAACTCATTGTTGTTATTTTTAGGCGGAAGTGCGCTTAGCTGGTGATGAGGCTTTGAACCGAGCAGTAGTTGGGGCCTTCTCATTCCATTTACATAAAGTCAATTATGTTCTTCTGAATAATCTTGGAAGCAACAAAAATGCAAGGTAAGTATCTATTTATTGAACAAAATAACAGCCCTCAAATATTTCTTATTGACAACAAATATTTATAATTTTATCTGTTTTAATGTTACATAATTATGATTTCTATTGGAGTGACCCATAGATGTCCTTGTAGTTACATGCTCTTAAAATGATGATGATGAAGTAAGCATATTATTATATGATTGTAGTTAAACTTATTTGAAGTAAATTACCAGGCAAAGTTGAGGCTAGGCATCAGACTTTTAAATGAAACCATACATTTTCAAAAACAACTTTTCCGACTGACACACTTTAAGCATTCATTTTTTATTCAGTAAATTTCAAGTACAAGAGTTTTCTCTTATAAATAAAGTTAATTTTTCTGCATTTAAGATGGATTCGAGCAACACTGTCCCGTATCTGCCTGGGAGACATCTGGCTGCGGCCCGGCATTGGAAAGATTCGTTCACAAGCACAGATGCTGTTCCCTGTTCTCTGCCAGATTGTGAACCAGACCAGTGAGATACAACTTGTTGTGGAGGCATTAGAGACCAATTTACCTAGAATATTGAATGGTTTAGCAGAATATACAACGGATGAAGAAATAGCAGGTGAGAATGCATGTATTTTGTATTTAATAATTTAACTTATTTATTGACTTGTCCAAGTGATCTTTAGGATATTATGGAAATAAATGACATATATCTTTAACTAGTAATAAGTTTTTAAATACCTACAGTGGGCTACAGTGTCCAGTAGCCATTTCTGTTTTCTTTCTATGGACGCCTCATTTAAGTGAATTATTTACAACCTGTTATGTTATCAAATAGCATTACCTACAATTCTGTTTTGTTGGTAAATAAAGTAGATTTATGTAGGTAGTTGTAATTAGAATATATGGGACTACCCCCACGTTTTCATTATTGAGCTACCTAGCGTCAATACACGACTCATACACAACAATGTGTTTTATTTCATTTCTCGGACATAATAGTGGCGACGAGTGCTAAAAAGTGTTTAAAATGACGACAAAAGCGGTGAAATTCGAACAATTCAATCCACAAACGGACAATTGGCAGAATTACGTGGATCGGTTGAACTTTTGTTTTGAGGCTAATGGTGTCATTGAAGACTATGCTAAAAGGGCTAATTTTCTCTCGTTATGTGGTGCGCGAGTGTTTGAAGTCCTACTTGCGTTGATTACTCCAAGAAAAGCGAGTGAAGTGACTTACGATGAGATACAGACAATACTCACAAAACATTACAGTCCAAAGCGGAATGAAATTTCCATGTCATTCATGTTTTACAAATGTGATCAAAAAAAGGATGAATCCGCGGCGGATTACATAGCCCATCTCAGGCGACTCAGTTCGAGCTGCAACTTTACGGACTTAGAGCGAATGTTACGTGATAGACTGGTGTGCGGTATGCGAGATGAAAAGTTACAATACGAGTTACTAAATTTTTTATTTATTTTTTTATTTAACAATATTTGGAAAACCAACGGCTAAAACATCAACAATATAAACTAAAATAAAAGACATAGAGCCAATAATAGGTTCTCACGATTAGAAATAATATAAATACATAAAAGTGTAAAAAAAGACAATATACGATATCAAGATGTAGTGGACGCTATGTTTTCATCTGAAAGTGCGGGAAGGGACGTTCGTATGATTTTAGATACCGCCGGCGCATCATCGTCAACATTACTGAGCGCGCCTCCGCAGCCGACAACGCTGCAATCTTCACTCGGGCCAGAACCGATGGACATTAACGCTGTGCAGCCGAAGACAATTGTGCGACAATGCTATCGTTGCGGCGACCGACACGCGGGGGAGTGCCGCTTTGTGAATGCTATATGCCGGTATTGCAAGAAAAAAGGTCACATAGAAAAGATTTGTTTGAGTAAAAGAAACAAAGACAAGCGAAACATAAACTTTGCTGACGAATCAGAGGGAAGTTTGAACGGAGTGTACTGCATGAAATCGGCGTCAGGAACCAATCGCGTGCCGCCGTACGAAGTGGAAGTGTCACTGGCGGGCACGCCCGTGCGCATGCAGGTGGACACCGGCGCCAGCTTCTCCATCCTAAATGAGGTCACGTGGCGCGCCGTCCGCGCACGTCTACCGCGCGCCGCGCTCCGGCCGGCCCATCTCACGCTACGCACCTGGACAGAGACGCCGGTTCAACTTCTCGGGCAGGCTACCATGCCCGTTCGATACAATCGCGTCTGCTGCGACTTAACAGTCATTATAGCCAAGGGCAGTGGCCCTAATCTTCTCGGCCGTGATTGGCTTTCTCCTCTTGACATATCGATGAACATCAACTGCGTTTCAAATAAGGATGATTTAGAGAAGCAAGTCTTCGCAAAACACGAAGAAGTTTTCAAAGAAGGTCTGGGTACATACCGCGGCCATCCAGTTGCAATACATCTGAAGGCAGGAGCTACGCCGAAATTCTTGAAGGCAAGACCTGTTCCTTATGCTATTAAAGAGAGAGTCGAAAAAGAGATTGACAGACTAGAAAAGGAAGGCGTTTTACGCCCGACATCATACTCAGAATGGGCTACGCCAGTTGTACCGATCATAAAACGGTCAGGTGATGTCAGATTGTGCGGCGACTACCGCAGTACAGTCAACGAAGCGACTGAATCGGATACATATCCGATGCCTACTGCAAATGAAGTCTTCGCTACAGTAGCTGGAGGAAGATTTTTCACAACGTTGGACCTAGAACGAGCCTACACACAGGTGGTCGTGAATGAAGATACAGCCAAACTTCTTACGTTAAATACATGCAAAGGCTTATATTCGGTACACCGTTTGGCTTTCGGAGTAAAAGCGAGTCCTGGAATATTCCAACGATTAATGAGTTCGTTACTGGCGGGTATTCGGGGAGTGGCGGTTCTAATCGACGACATTATTATATGTGGACATACTATGGCAGAAATGCAGGAGAGACTAGATGACGTCCTAGATAGAATTGACCAGGCAGGACTACGACTAAATAAGGAAAAATGCAAGTTTGCTAAACAAAAAGTTGAATTCTTAGGCTTCGTCATCGATGCCGTTGGTATTCACCCGGCACCAAGTAAAGTTGAGTCCATAATGAATACTCCAGAGCCTAAAAATAAACAAGAACTTCAAGCGTTTCTAGGACTTTACAATTTCTACGAACGGTTTGTCTTACACAAGGCAACTTTACTAGAACCACTACACAGATTATTGGAAACGAATCAACCATGGAATTGGACACAAAAGGAACAGATTACTTTCGACAAAGCGAAACGGCTGATTACTTTCGATCTAACATTAGTTCATTATGACCTTACAAAGCCGCTAACACTTACATGTGACAGTTCAGAATATGGAGTGGGAGCGGTATTATCATGTGATAATACCGCTCCCACTCCATGTCATGTGACATGGGAGATAAGGAAGAAAGACCTATAGCGATGGCATCTAGAACACTACACGCTCACGAGCGACGCTATTCACAACTTGACAAAGAGGCAGCATCTATCATGTTTGGAATCAATAAATTTCACAACTATTTAATGGGGAGACATTTTACTATTGTTACAGATCACAAACCCTTGTTAGGAATTTTTGATCCAAAAAAACCTATGCCTAACATGTTGTCTCCAAGACTCACAAGGATAGCTATCGCGTTGACATCACACAGCTACGAAATAAGGTATAAACCTGGAGCAGAACTGGGAAATGCAGACAGCCTTAGTCGATGGCCAGAACCAGTACCTGATCAACCGGAGGTACAGATTGGTGAAGTATTGATTATGGCAGAGACTCCTGATGACTTCCCATACTCAGTGGAGCAAGTAGCTCTTGAGACAAAGAGAGATAAATTATTAACTCAAGTAATACATTATGTCCAGAGGGGATGGCCTACTAAGGTCACTGACGATGAGCTTCGACCCTTTTGGTTAAATCGCTTAGAACTTTCACTACTAGAAGATTGCTTGCTATTGGGTTGTCGTGTAGTAATTCCTAGTACAATGCGCCCTGCTATATTAAAAATGCTGCACAAAACTCATACAGGAATGGTGCAAACAAAAGCTATCGCCAGAAGCTATGTGTGGTGGCCAAAGCTCAATGAAGAGATTGATACGATGGTGAGCAGTTGCACAAAGTGTCTGGAACACAGACACATGCCTCCAAAGACAAACCACGACTGGATAACACCGACAAGACCATGGTCCAGAGTACATGTTGACTTTGCAGGTCCTTTCCACAACAAATATTTTTTAATTATGGTTGATGCATATTCCAGGTGGCCAGAACTGTTTGTGGTAAACAATACTACATCAGCAACTGTAATCAGACTATTGAGATCCGTTTTTGCAATTCATGGACTCTGTGAGATAATAGTGTCAGACAATGGAACTTCTTTTGTATCAAGCGAGATGAAACAATTTTTACAAGCCAACAACATCAGACACATTACTACAGCTCCATACCACCCTGCTACTAATGGGTTAGCCGAGAGAATGGTTCAAACCATAAAAGATAAACTTCGGAAGATGGATGATTTAGCTTGGGAAATAAGAATACCAAATTTATTACTAGGCCTGCGGAGTACTCCTTGCACATCAACTAATAAAACACCAGCAGAGTTACTTATGAGGAGACGTTTGAGAACATTATTGGATACAATACACCCTGTTAATATTCAACATAAAAAAACAGAAGAACAAATTAATAAAAACAGTCAGACAAAGAGTAGACAGTCAAAGGAAGGCACTAAAGTAATGTACAGAAATTATAGCCATATTGGACCAAGATGGATACCAGGAACAGTAGTAGATAAGAATGGACCTTCACATTACACTATTGAAACAGAAAATGGTTCTTTGGTTAATAGACATATTGACCAATTAATACAAAGGTGTTCTACAGAACCTAGATCCGGGGAGAGGGAGAGAATAGGTGAGCCACCTTCAGTTGAAACACCACAGAGTGTTAACATAGATGACGAGGATATAGAAATGGAACTGGAGGATAACCAGTCTGCTAGAATCATTGAAATTCCAGATGATGATCAATGGGCAGAGATGCTTGGAATCCCTATACCTGAATCAACACAAGGTCAAACTGGGAAAATTAAAAATAAAACAAAGGAGCATTCCAAGACCCCTTATCAAAGGCCTCAGAGTTCGAAGGACAATTTGTACATAGTTTAGATTAGATTAAATACTTTATATTTACAATGAAGAGTTATAGTTTAGTTTATTTGTTTCAAGTAGAAGTAATGTTTTTAAGTTCTTATTATTGTCATATATTCTGTTACTGATACTGAACCTACTTAGAGGGGAGGTATGTTATGTTATCAAATAGCATTACCTACAATTCTGTTTTGTTGGTAAATAAAGTAGATTTATGTAGGTAGTTGTAATTAGAATATATGGGACTACCCCCACGTTTTCATTATTGAGCTACCTAGCGTCAATACACGACTCATACACAACAATGTGTTTTATTTCATTTCTCGGACATAATACAACCATTTTTAATTACAGAATTATCAGCAGCCCTTCTATCGCATGTGGAGACTACAGAACCGGCATTAAGACGCGGAATTTCCAACTGTGTGGCGCATTTGTGCTCACATAGAGAAACTTTGTTGACTACCCTCTTGGGGAGTATATTTGGTAAGCTTGAAACTTTCGATTGGTTTTTTTCTATGTTTAAGGACTTGGTTGTAATGGTTAAGAATACATGTTACTTGAATAAGAAGAAGAGATCCTTGTACTTTTAGCATATAAGATACTCATATTATTTTAAGTTCATGTAAAATAAAGATTTCATTTGTTCAGACAATTTACTGGTTGACAATATAAATACTCTTCTCTAATTTTTTTCAGAAAAGCTATGGCCATTAACAACAGAAAATACAGTAGTACTGGGATGGTTTTGTGTCATCAAAGCCATTTTGCAGATCAACGATCTATCGAAATTCGCGGAAAACGATCTATTTGGAGTTCAGGACTATTTGGAGGTATGTTATTATTAGACAGTTTCTGTACAGTAAATATCGATTCTATTAACTAAATTTAGATGGAAAAGTTTTAAGGACATGTGTCATTCACCAACCCGCACTCACGTCAAGAGAGAAGTCCCTATGTCTCAGTAGTGGATATGTAAAATAAGGGTGATTAAGTTGTATGTTGTTATGTTTTATGTTTAGCTGTGCCTTAAATAATAATACATAAAATAAATGCTATATTTTCAGCTATACCACTTAACAATCCTCTACGTAGAACAATCTTCGGACCACAACACACAGAACTGTGCTATGGAATGCCTCAATGCTCTGCTCAGTGTAGAGAGCTCGCACTATAAGAGATCATTGTTGAAGGAACACCCGTGCTCTGTGACTATAGAGGAACGGAAGAATAGGAAGATTAACTTGAGTAAGTCAGTTAAATTATTTAAGTTTGTTTAAGTTTTTATCATAAGCAATTGCAATTAATACTGTTTTATTTAAAATTATGTCTGATTTTTTACCAAAAATAAGTACAAAAAAAATCGGCATTTCTAAAGATGTTAGCGCGTCAGATTTAGATGTATATGGTTCATCTTTATGTTCTAATTGCGCCATATCTTAATCTGACGATTATCTGGAGTGATTCGCCTAATCTGACACAAATAAATGTATGTTCCCTGATCCTTCACGTGCGGCCATAGCTATGTATGTGACTTATATTTGGTGGAGGTACTTGTCTGGGTACATGTTATCCCCTGTATATTAATCTGACGCGCTCGAGTAAATCCCGATATTCTCACTTGGGCTCCCCAGCTACTACATCCTTACTATCCTAACTAATATTATAAATGCGAAAGTAACTCTGTCTGTCTGTCTGTCTGTTACGCTTTCCCGACTAAACCTCTCAACCGATTTTGATGAAATTTGGTACAGAATCTTTAGACCCTGAGACAGAACATAGGCTACTTTTTATTTCTACGCGGGCGAAGCCGCGGGCGGAAGCTAGTATCATAATAAGAATGTCGTTGCCTCCCGTTCCAGACCCGCGGACCGTGTCTCCGTCGCGGTTCTTGGGCAGCCCGGGGGGCTCGGCGCGGGACCCGCCGGAGCTGTCGTTCAGCGGCGCGCTGCAGCTCGGCAGCTTGTTGCAGCTGCACACGCCCAGCCTCAGCTGCGAGGATCTCAGCTATCAGGTATGTTCATTTTATAAAACGGGAATTACTCACGTATTTACACAGGAGTTAAACAACTCTCGACGTTTCGACCACAACAAGAGCAGTCTTTATCAGGAGGAGTGAGCGTCCCGCCGTGCCCCGTCAGGTCGCGCGCGCGGTTCTCACTGCGGGCGAGGTACCGGAGCGTGCGGCTGCTCAGGAAAGTGAAATATCAGGTATGTGTATATACTTTACTATAAAAACTGTCGTGGTTTGATTAATTCATCCGCCGGTCCGCAGTGCACCTGCAGTGCAGTGTTGAGTGCACTGCGGACCGGCGAGCGGTCGTGATCCGTGTCCTTGCAGTGTCCTTGATCCTGATGAAGTCCCACGTTCTGGGACGAAACGGTTGATCAATAGTCTACGTAAATAAGGTTCGTGTATTGCCTGTTTATCTCAATATGAATTTATGTGTATATAATGTGTGTGTGTATGTCTCCTAAATCTGCCAAGCCGTTACCTATATAAACACCATATTATAGCTGGGGAGCCCAAGGGGGGATTTCGGGATTTACTAAAGCGCGTCAGATTAAGATACAGGGCATAACTTGTACCCAGACAAGTACCTCCACCAAATATAAGCCACATATATAAGGATGCACGTGAATTATAAGGGAACATCATTTGTTTGTATGCAATGTATTGTATTTATTGACTTGCCCAAGTGATCTTTAGGATTTTATGGAAATAAATGACATAAATCTTTAAATCTTTGTTCTCAGACACCGGACTCTCCCGAAAGCGAGACAGAGTTGGAACTGCCAACGGAGATCGCGAACCTCTCGGAGAAACTTCAAGAGTTTGCGGAAACCGAACACAAGGAAGAAGACATTATTGATTCCACTGCACAGGAGGTCTACAAGGTTAATTTACATAAAGTTATTTTATGGACTATTTAGATTAACAATTAATTATGCACCAATATCTATATTTCAGTAGGTTAACCCGGAGTCTGACGGAATATACCGACTTATATAAAATACTAGCTTTCCGCCCTGCGGCTTCGCCTGCGTTTTACACTTTCCCGCAATTTTCTTTGCTATATTATAGCCTATGTTACTAGGGGATAATGTATTTTTCCAAAGGTGAAAGAATTTTTGAAATCGGTCCAGTAGTTTCGGAGCCTATTCATAACAAACAAAAAAATCTTTCCTCTTTATAATATTAGTATAGACTAGCTGACCCGCCCGCGGCTTCGCATCATTTATTTTAACGGTTTACTACAACTGTTTTAAAACTAAATGAAATCCTGAACTAGATCTTAGTTATAAAGTTGCAATGAAAAGTGGCATTGATTTCTGATGAAACCAAAGGTCTTTGGTTCAATGATCTGATGGTTTCACTCGACTTAAATTTATATTCATTTGACATGCATTCTTTTATAATATCTATTGATTTCTTATTTCAGATAAATATAGGTTCATTAACCGACGATGAAGTGCCGTTAAAATACTGCGCTCGCTTGCTAGCGTCCAAGTTTCTGATCACCGGGAACAAGCGTGGCGTGATCAGTGATAGGTAACAGTACAATATACATTACACACCACAAAACAGTTACAATACAAACTTAAAACTAAAACATTTGGAATACAAAAGGCGGCCTTATCGCTGTGAGCGATTTCTTCCAGGCAACCTATTTACAATACAATACAATACAATACAAAAACACTTTATTGTACACCAAAAACAAAACACATGAATTTAACAAACACAAGAGACATGTACCTTCAATGGGCGGCCTTATCTTTAAAGAGCGATCTCTTCTAGGCAACCTTTGGATGGAAAAGAGAGATAATATTCAAATAAGACAGGGGTGTACTAAAACTTATATTCTTACAAGAAATATACTAATAAAATTAATGAATATGATACTTAATGTAGGTAATGCATGAACTGGATATTTATAAAGACTTACTTAATTTAACTCAGTGTTAAGTTAAATATGTTTATTGACGTAAACTTATATAACTTACAGATGTATTCGTGTATCGGTAAAATCGTCAGCGTTGAACTGTCTCGCAGAACTACTGAAGGTGTACCCGCGAGCCATGACGATGTACTTAGACAAGGACGCTGACATCAAACACCATAATATTTCTGGTAAGAAAACTGATTTTAACCACCTTATCTTCAAACCGACACTTATTTTTTACTTAATTAAATTTTAATAAATAAATAGCACACTTCGCCCTCATTCTAAAGTTCTCTCACGTTCTAAACATTCCCTAAACTACTTAAAATATTTTAAGACCAAATACAAAAGGATAAAATATCGTCCTAGCCCTTCTCGAGTTTTGGCGAAACTTACAGCAATTCATTTTAATTTATATAGATTTCTACCTTCCAGGGTCCACGGAAGGTACAGACTCACAAGACAACCCGAACGAATACGATCTCGAAAGAAATGTGTGCTACCAAGACTCTCTAACAGAAAGTCTAAGCCAAGACCTCCTCAAAAGCATTGACAGCCAATCCCAGTCGCAACGCAGGGACAAAGATAAATCGGACAAAACGGACTCGGAACTCAAAACCTCAAAGGACGGACACAGCGCAATTCTAGACGGAAAAAACCTTATTGCAAGCGCTATGAGCCAAGACAGTACCAATATGACCACAAGCAATTTTACCACAAACAGCAACTTAACTAACATGACGGGCAGCAACACTGGCTACCCCATGTCCAGCAGTGGCGGAATACTATCATCCAGCATAGATTTAGACATGAAATTCGACCATTTCGGAGAATCTACGACTAATTTGGATAATCTCGCGTCATCGTTTAAGGCTAAGAAGGACAAAATTGAGATTCGAGAGAAGGTTGAAGTTTTAGAAGAAATGAGGGTATCCGAAGAATTTGAGTGTCAGCATTTATCTGATATCTTTACTCTGTTTGAAGGTCATTCTGATCCGCAGATTAGGGGTGTTGTTAGGTTATGTGTGGGGAATTATTTGAGCAGTGCGGTGAAAGTGTGTGGCGATTATGGGAAATGGAAGTGTTTGAGTTGTTTGCCGCTAGATGTCGCCGAATGCTTGAGCGTGGACAAGTTGCTGGAATTGTTGACAAAGGTGAGATTTTAATCTTTATTCGGGGTTTTAAGTCACAAAAGTATGTCATTTAATTCCATAAAATCTTTGATTTAAACAATACCATGTAGTTTGTTATGAATGTATTTCGACGATAATTAATTTTGTGGCGTGGCGGGCATAGGATTAATTGCGCCCTACTGCGCTGCGGGTTCGATTCCTGCCCTGGGACAATCGTATGATCGTCAGATATTTGTCCCGGGTATATTTTTTATTGTACTTGTACTATAAACTAGCCGACCGGCCTATGGCCTATGGCTCGTTAAGGGTATTTTCCAACACTTTTAAAAAAAAAATCAAATCGGACACAAACTAACTCTTCAGCTTTTTATTATTAGTATAGGTACTTATATTAGTATAGATAGAAATCCATGCAGTGTTTTGGATTAAGCCTTTCAGATAACAATCTCCATATTAATTTTACTGCTCTGAGCTAGGTGCTACTGTGCGAATTCTTCAGCAATATTTATAAATTTAAAATGTTTCCAGGGCCTTTCAGACGATATTCACTCAACAGTGAACCACACTCTCTCTGCACTGACTTCCTTGTCGACGCCGTTAATGTACAGTGTGCACTGGCCTTTACTCATAGACATACTCAACAGTATGATTAATGTTGAGAGTAATGGGTATTGGCTGTGCAAGGTGAATCTGTGCCGGTTTTATGAGAAACTTAATTATAGGAGGTAAGTTTATTGACTGTAAACAAAATATATAAATACTAGCTGCTATTTATTATACGCAGCTAGCCCCAGGATCCCTAAGTTTTTTAAAATAAAATATAGCCTTCCTCGATAAATTTCCTATGCAACCTGAAATATTTATTCAAATTAGTCCGTCAGTTCTTGAGATTAGCGCGTTGAAACAAAAACACAAACTCTCCTTCAGCTTTATAATATACTAGCTTTCCGCCCGCGGCTTCGCCCGCATTATGTTAGATAAAAAAAAAGTACCCTATGTCCTTCTCCCGGTTCTAAGCTGCCTCCCCGCCAAGTTTCAGCCAAATCGATTCGGCCGTTCTCGAGTTATAAGTGAAGTAACTAACACGACTTTCTTTTATATATAAGATGTATAGATTCTACTAACTTTTCTACCTTTCGGTTTCTTTGGTAGAAACGTTCCCACTGCTGGGTCAAAGATGCTAATCTTATGACGAAAATACCTAATTAATTATACTTGTTCTAGATTGTTCCTGTTATATAAAGACTATCGCAGAAGAAGTCGAAGGATTATGGACACCTTGGTTCGGCTGCTATCTGACCAAGACCATAAAGTTAGGAACGCAGCTACTCAGGCTATCGTTAGGTTTGTATGTTTGAAATAATTCATGATTTTTGTATTTATTTGTCTGTATTTCATGATTCACTACTGAACAGATTTAAAGTAAATTTGTTATAAAGATATAACTAGATTTTTATAAATACTAATTTGTAACAATAATTAAAATAATTTGTTAATAATAAATAATTTGTTGTTAATATATTTAATATAATCGGAATAATAGAGTCTACTAGCTTGTGATAAGTGTAAATATTCTAATAATTATGTATGTATTTTTACAGCATAATCCCCATAATATACATAGGACAGAGCGAGACGCCATCGGCGGTGGTAGCGCAACAAGCTCGCCTCGAGACCGACCTGCTGTCCTTCTCTACGGGCTCGAGCACGGCGGGACCGGCGCTGAGGCTGGTGCGCGATATACACTTCTACAACGACGTGCCCAAAGAGGTAACCTTACTTCATAATAGCATAAGCTAGTCCTGACGACCTCTGTGGCGCTCAGAATGTCTGCTTACAACGCAGGTTGCAGGTTCGATTCCCGCCTCGGAACAAAATTTGTACGATCTGCAGATATTTATTCCGAGTCTCTGGATGTTATATATGTATATAGATACGTTCCCTGTGCAGCCAATATTATGTAGTCGACCCCCTACGTGCAAATGCTTTTGTTAAATGGCTTTGTTTGGAGGTCCATGCCCCATATGTGTGTGATGCACATACGATCAGAACTTCGAAAATGCACCACCAATGGTTTATACACAGGGAACGTGTTTATTAAGAATATTTGAAATCTAGCACCCGTAACACAATCTCCAGCTTACTACGGGGCTAGATGTTGCTGTGTGAATTGTATAGTATTATTTATTTATGTTTGTTAGTTGCGGGGAACGCCACGCAACACGCGCGGTGATCTTGGAAGGGTTGTATCGGACTTGATGAACAAATTGATGGCTTCTTCATGTCAGCATTACTCGGTAAGTGAAGTTAAGTTATTTTTATCGTTATATAGTTCAGGATCATTTATTACTCAATATGAATATAAGTTTTAATTTTTTTGGGAAGCAGACCAACTGTCAAATAGATTTTCTCTCTGAAACATGTATTTTCCCGCGGTAAGAAGTAGCCTATCCCTATGACACTCACCATCTTTAACTAGTTATAAGACCATAAGACCATGATGTCCATGTAAATAAATTCTATAGAAAAAAAGATCTTTACCTTGAATCATTTTAAAGAGGAAACGTGTTTTTCAGCAAGGAATCCTCGAAACTCTGCAGGCTTTGGCCCACAAATACGGTCCTTGGGAGCACGTGAGTGCGTACACTCAGCGCGGCATTCTGTGCTTCTGTCTGGAAAGTCTGGACTTCTGTAACGGCTCGGTGGCTGTTAGAACAATCATGATGGATCTCTGCAGGATGGTGTATCCTGGTAAGTTATAAAGCTCTTACGTAACTCCTCGATAGCGTGGTGGTTAGCGCAACCGGGGTTAAACTAGGTGGCGTGGGTTCGAACCCCACTAGAGGACCGTTACGTTTTGAATATGTAATTTTTCTCATAGCATTTTCTAATATCACTAAACTTGGTCATTGTTGTGTGCCTTCATCTTAAGGGTTTTTGAATGTCCCTTACATACAAATATAATCGGAGAGTTGGGTGATAAATATATTGGCAAAGTACTTGAAAATCGTTAAACTGTGGTAAATAACTTTTAATAACATTAGTCGGGCATGATGGATCTCAGCAGAAAAATTATATGCGTCCCGTATGTATTGTGATTCAAAAATAAAGAATGTAATTCAAATTAGTTTTGATCAAAAATTAACTACACTTTTTGTTTAATTAGACTAATTTTATGTCATTTTCCAGCTGAAGTCCACACCACGATGCGAAATAAAACATCAAATCGAGATATCTTCGAACACGATGCTAAGCCGGCCAAGAGATGGCAGCACTTTGGCAATGACAGGTATAAAATATAATATAAACATATTTTATTATAAACTAGCTGACCTGCCCGTGGCTTAGCCCGCTTTCTTATAGTTTTCTCAAAATCAAAATTAGCTAAATCCGTCCTCCAACCGTTCATGACTTTTAGCGAGACTAACGAACAGTTTTTCACTTTTATTTACAATACAATACAATACAAATACTCTTTATTGTACACCACAAAAACAAAAAAAACACATAACAAAAAATAGAGAACATAAAAAAGTGTAACAATGGGCGGCCTTATCACTTAAAGCGATTTCTTCCAGGCAACCTTTGGATGGACACGAAACACAAGTACTAAAAGACGGATAGGGTGCATAAAATAATGATAAATTATATTTTTTTTTTTTTATTCTTAATTTTTGAATGGGGCTTTTTTCGCTTTGCGAATATGCCAGCCCCGTAATACAAACACTAACTTAAACCTAACTTAACTTAAAACATCAAACACCATCCTATAGAGGACCTTGGCGGCCTCACACAATGGATTTGCTAACAAATAATGTGATAAATTACATTAAAAATAAGATACATTTACGAAGTTGATAAACAGTTTGTATAAGTTTGTTAATATGTCCAGGGTTGCCAGCTCAGCGGAGAAGTTCCTACAAGTGACGCTGAAGATGCTGAATGTGTTGGTGCACCTCATAGAGGAAGTGAACCCCGACGTGCACTTGAACAAGGGCGGGATCGCCTTGCCGGGCAGCCCTGTAAGGAGGAAAACACAAGGTTAACCATTATCATAATCAGTATTGCAACCTTTGTTATAATCAGGCCAAAGAATGAATCTTTGAATCAGCCCTGTTTTTTTTCCCACTGCTGGGACACAGGGAAATCTCTATTGACCAGGGAGATAAGGCCTTAATTCACCACGCTGGCCTAGTACGGATCCTTTAAACTTTTTATGTTACCTATCTCTCTTCATCTTTATAATATAAGTACTTATAGATTTATTTCTTGGTAGTGTTTTTATGATATTATACTAGTTGACCCCGCACGGTTTCGCCCGCTTTCTGTAGTTTTCACATTTTTCATCACCTCAATCAGCCCAGCCGTTCTCGAGTTTTAGCCAGACTTTTTCATTTTCGATTCATTTTTATTTATATAGAAGATAGATAAATATGTACTTTTAATTACAGATTCAATCCCAAGAAAGAACAGCGCTACATCGGAAACATTGGACGAGAAAGGGACCTTGAAGAAAAAGCACCTGCCCGCTACAAGTCTAAAGGCCAACTTCACGGGCCATTTCTATAACGAACCGTACTATATGAGATTCTACGAGAGCTTGAGAGCCACTTATTCTAATTATAAGGTATGTATTTATTCATGTATTTACTTATACAATTACTCTACTAAACTTGTGAAATCGAAATCTGCGAATAATGATTTTCTTTCTTTCTTTCTATTTATTTGCGAGGCAAGAGATTGTGGGTTCGATTCCCGCCTCGGGACAAAAATTTGCGCGATCTGCTAATATTCGTTGCGAGTGTCTGGTTGTGATATAGGTAAATATTATGTTTAGTCAACACAATGCAGTTTCTGATAATTTTTTTTTTTTTTTTCAGATTAACCTAGACCAAAAATCCAGTGTTTTCCACACATTTCTGCGAACGGTACTCAACAGCTTGTGTATACAACTAGAATTGGCCACAGAGACGGAAATCGGAGCTATAACAGAAGAAATCCTATACTACCTCAAAGTAATCTTACCTATTTGCGGGGATTTAACCGTATACTGTGTCACGCAGCTTTTAAAATGTCTTTTTGGTACTAATATGGTTAATCAGTATAGTGATTATATGTCCATTTGCGATAAAGTCGAGGAAAAGACTAATGTAAGCTTTTATGAAGATGTATTGAAGTTTAATAGTTTACGGAACAGTGATGGAACGAAGCGGAGTAGTTTATCAGGTAATATGCTGATTTATTTTTATGCTGATTAAGCCTCGAGCAGACCGGATGCGTATACGTACACGTAAGCGTAGACGTGCACGTACCACTGAGTTGTAATGTATGGGAATGTATTAGACAGGACACACCGCTTTCGTAACGTGACGTGCGCGTGCAGTGTGTCCTGTCACATACATTCCCATACATTACAACTCAGTGGTACGTGCACGTCTACGCTTACGTGTACGTATACGCATCCGGTCTGCTCGAGGCTTAATACTTATATATTTTTAAGCTAGCCGACCCATCGACAGCTTCGCTTGGGTTTTGTACGTCAAATACATAAAGTTTAGCAGCTCAGCTTGTATATAGCCTATATCCAGCTTATATAATATAGCCTATAGCTTTTCATAAAATGTAATATCCAACACTGAACTAATTTTTCAAATCAGACTTCTAATTTATAAACTATCATGGTTTTTAACTTTATATGAACATGAAACGGATAGTCTGTTCGTAAATATGGCGCTTGCAACAGTGTCGAAATATCGGAAAACTCATAAATGACGACCTCTGTGGCGCAGCGGGCGAAGGTCCGCCTGCGACGCAAGAGGTTGCGGGTTCGATTCCCGCCTCGGAACAACAATTTGCATGATCTGCAAATATTTGTTCCGGGTGTCTGGGTGTTATATATGTATAATAAAAAATATCTATCTATGTATGTATATTATATTAAGTATATCAGAAATCTAGCACCTGTAACACAAGCTTCGAGCTTAGCACGGGGCTAGATGTCGCTGTGTAAATTGTCCAGCTATATATATAAAAATATAAAATAAAATATATATATATATATATATAAAAATATATATATAAAATGTTTCAATCATGTTATGTTACCCGTTTCATGTTGAAATATGAATTACAGGTTCTAGTCAAATAGTGATCGACACTCATTCCAAGATGGCTGCTGAGAAACAGCTGTTGATAGCAATGGAGAATTTCGCTAAGAACAAATTGGATAGAAAATGGAGTACAAATAAAAAAGAATTGGAGAGGTACATCCGAATGTTTGAGCCCGTGCTTATACAGTCTCTAAAGGTGTGTTTTTTATCATCATCATTATCAATAGCCTTAAATTTATATTCCTACTGCTGGAACACAGGGACTTCTCTCTTGACGAGAAAGATTTGAGGGCCTTTGTATTTTGTGTTTTTTTTTGGCCTAGTGTGGGGCCGCGGGTAAAATAGACAATAGCTATAGCAGTTGAAATTTTATAAAATACTAGCTTTCCGCCCGCGGCTTAGCCCGCGTTATATTAAATTTCCCGCGGTAAACTACCCTATGTCTTTTTCCTGGTTCTAAGCTATCTCTCCACCAATTTTCAGGCAAATCTGTTCAGCCGTTGAGTTATATGTGTGTTGTAACAAACACGACTTTCTTTTATATATAAAGAAGATTAGATATAAGTCTAGCATGTTTAAGTTTGCCCAAAATATCGTTCCTATTTGTTTAAATACATAAATTTAATTGTATAAGCCGCGCACTTAAAGAATTGATTTATAAATGGCGTCCGCTGGCATGCGTCCTCGCTCACTCTCTATACTTTTATCTTTGTTTTGCTAATTGTACCATACCTACCCGCCGCCATTTTCAAATCAATTTTCTATCTGCGCGGGTTATATTGTAAGTGTATATTCTTCTTCTATCTGGCGAACGTGTCTGTCTAATAAGTAGTATATAACGTTTCAGACGTACACAATGCAGAGCTCCGGTCCGCACCACAGTGCGGTGCTGCGGCTGCTGTCTCAGCTGCTGGCGCTGCGCATCAACTACTGCATGCTGGACAGCGACCTCGTGTTCATTGGCTTCCTGCTCAAACAGCTAGAGCTGATAGAACAACATGAAATACCGTAAATATATAATATATCCTACTACTATTCATTTTATACAACGGGAATTACTCACGTATTTACACAGGAGTTAAACAACTCTCGACGTTTCGACCACAACAAGAGCAGTCTTTATCAGGAGGAGTGAGCGTCCCGCCGTGCCCCGTCTCCTCGCAGGTCGCGCGCGCGGTTCTCACTGAATATCCTACAACTTTTAAAACTATCATATGCAGGTATAGATGATCCAGTCTAAAAATGAACTCCCCTCCACAAACCGTGATAATTTCAACGTGTGAGAGGAAATACTTATTGCATCACTATACTTGTGTGCGTGCTACAACTTTACTGTACCATTGGCTCATCTGTCTGTCATAGTGATACCGTTTGCTTATACGTTAATGAACATCCAATGACAAAGATCAATTTATGTGTGTTGTATCTATTCAACACTGTGAACTACGTAATTGTAAAGCTTTTAATGAATAAAGATTATTATTTAATGAATAAAGAATAAAGATTATTATTATCTATACACCTTTTTGCATGTACTTGTAACCGCGGTGGAGGGACGTTCATTTTAAGAATGGATTATCTCTACTATGTACTATGTAGGTGCACCGACACTCCAGAATTTAATAGATTCTATTCATCCAAAGGTTTCCTAAGGCCGCCAATTGTCCCATTATTTCTTATTGTATTTTCCACTGTTATGTTGTTATTAATGGTGTGCAATAAAGTAATTCTATCTATCTATATCTATCTATCATGGTTTTTAATAATATTTGAACTTGAAACGGTTAACATACCAATAAATGTTTATTCGTTTCCCCATATTTTGATACTGTTACAAGCGCCATCTTTACGGAGATACATGATGTTCACGAACAATTAAATCAAAAACATTTAAATCGTGGTATGTTACCCGTTTCAAGTTCAAATATCCTACTAGTATTTTGTATTGATGAAAGCTTTACATCTAGATATGTTTGTACTGTCACTAAGGATTTGATTATGAAGTCAGTTTTTGAATATAGCGTATCATTATAATATTATGTAAAACATGTTTGATTTTGTTTCAGAAACTGCTGTGAACTAGTCAATAGTATATTGATGTTCTTGGTTCAGCTGTCGGCTTCCAAACATCACTCGAAGCAGCTCATTGAAATACCAAAGGTTAGAATAAAAAAAAAAAAATTAAGTTAAAAAATCTTTAAAATCTATAATCTTTATTTTTGTAATGTTTATTAATGATGTATTGTATTTATTGACTTTTTTATTTTATGGAAATAAATGACAATTTTTTTTATTATTTTTATAGGCCGGGATCACCATAACTGGTGGTTGATTATAATATTGACGTTATTTAATTTGCAGTTGATACAACTGTGCGACGGCCTGATGGCGTCGGGCGCGCACGCGGAGTGTATCGCGGGTTTGGAACCCGTCGCCGTCAAGGTCTTCAGTAATATGGGAGGTGAGTTGAACCTTCTCAAACTTCTATACACAATTTCAACATTTAGCCGTAATTTTTGATATCTTTTGAAATTGATTAGATTAGAATGTTCATTATTGAGATAAACGGGTAATACATCATGTACCTTTTTTACGTTGAATTTTGATCAACCGTTTCGTCCCAAAACGTGGGACTTCTTCAGGATCAAACACTGCAAGGACACGTGTATTGCCCGTTTATCTTAATATGAATTTATCAAACCACGACAGTTTTTATAGTAAGATGAGAATGTGATTGATTTTATAATTTTAATACTTATATATAGTGTACAGTATTATTATACATTATTATATTCGTATTTTTCTTGTAAGACTATAAGTATTAGTACACCCCTGTCTTATTTAAATATCATCTCTCTTTTCCATCCAAAGGTTGCCTGGAAGAGATCGCTCATTAGCGATAAGGCTGCCCATTGTACGTGTCTCTTTTTGTGTGTGTTTTTTTTATACTACCAAGTTGGCAGACAAGCATGCGGCCCACTTGGTGGAGAGCGGTTACCGCAGCCTATGGACGCCTGTAGCATCAGAGATGTTACCTGCGCGCTGCCGAACCCTTTAAATGCTTTAGAATACCCTTTTTGAATAAACTCATGCTATAGTCCTTTGGGAAAACCTTGTTGGTTTTCCAAAAACCTTTGGGTGTTTGTAATATTCATGCGTTTTGTGTACAATAAAGTGTTTTTGTATTGTCTATATCTATACTAATATTATAAAGAGGAAAGATTTGTTTGTATGTTTGTTTGTAACGAATAGGCTCCGAAACTACTGGACCGATTTCAAAAATTCTTTCACCTTTGGAAAGCTACATTATCCCCGAGTAACATAGGCTATATTATATTTTAAAAAAAATTAGGGATCCTTACTAAAACTCCAATAATGTAACATAAGGTGTAAAAAAATGACCTGAAAAATTCCTTACGTCGCGTGCGCTGTGAAAACTATTGATGATAGAACAAAATCATGTACTACGACTTTGCAGAACTCATTATTGTCTACAAAAAATGTCGCGACAGCATTTGTCTAAATATTATAGTTATGTCACAGTAAGCAGTTTTTTATTCTAAAATATTAATTTATATATGCCGTCTCTTGAAAGGGTCTTCATTTGTACCTTGGTATTAATCCTTATCAAAATAAATGACTTTCAATACGGCTTTAATACCTTTTTATAACTTTTTGAATTATTCAATTCGGACATTTCATTCGGAAGATATCACGAGTTTAAAAATGCAAGTATTAGAAAAAAGTCTAGAGGTTGTCGCTCACCGCGCTCAGCTAGCCATCATGCGATGTAGGCTCCATGTAAGCGTCACTGGGGTACGGGGGGGAGTCAATGTAATGTTATATCCTAATCCTAACATAGGCTACTTTTTACCGCGGAAAAATACATACTTCGGCGGAAAAATATATGCTGACGCGGAAAAAATCGATTTAGATAAAATTTAGTATTCAGAAGATAGTTGCAAATAAAAGTAGGTATATGGCGAGAGACTTTTCACCGCGGAAAATACATGCTTCCACGGGAAAATATATGCTTACGCAGGATAATTCGATTTGGATGAAATTTAGTATGGATATAGTTGCAAATAAAAGTATATGGCGAGACGAAGTTCGCGGGGGCTGCTAGTATTGTATAAGTTTAGAGCTTACCACGGGGCTAGATGTTGCTGAATTGTCCAGCAATATTTATTTATGTATAAATCCAGCAATATTTATGTGTTGTCAGGCAGCAGCGTGCTGGGGCGCGCGCAGCAGCAGGAGGCGCAGGCCACGCGCGAGGTGCTGTTCTACATGCTGCAGAAGACCATGCACCAGGAGAAGGTACCACATACCACATTGATGTATGTTGTGTGTCAGGCAGCAGCGTGCTGGGGCGCGCGCAGCAGCAGGAGGCGCAGGCCACGCGCGAGGTGCTGTTCTACATGCTGCAGAAGACCATGCACCAGGAGAAGGTACCACATACCACATTGATGTATGTTGTGTGTCAGGCAGCAGCGTGCTGGGGCGCGCGCAGCAGCAGGAGGCGCAGGCCACGCGCGAGGTGCTGTTCTACATGCTGCAGAAGACCATGCACCAGGAGAAGGTACCACATACCACATTGATGTATGTTGTGTGTCAGGCAGCAGCGTGCTGGGGCGCGCGCAGCAGCAGGAGGCGCAGGCCACGCGCGAGGTGCTGTTCTACATGCTGCAGAAGACCATGCACCAGGAGAAGGTACCACATACCACATTGATGTATGTTGTGTGTCAGGCAGCAGCGTGCTGGGGCGCGCGCAGCAGCAGGAGGCGCAGGCCACGCGCGAGGTGCTGTTCTACATGCTGCAGAAGACCATGCACCAGGAGAAGGTACCACATACCACATTGATGTATGTTGTGTGTCAGGCAGCAGCGTGCTGGGGCGCGCGCAGCAGCAGGAGGCGCAGGCCACGCGCGAGGTGCTGTTCTACATGCTGCAGAAGACCATGCACCAGGAGAAGGTACCACATACCACATTGATGTATGTTGTGTGTCAGGCAGCAGCGTGCTGGGGCGCGCGCAGTAGCAGGAGGCGCAGGCCACGCGCGAGGTGCTGTTCTACATGCTGCAGAAGACCATGCACCAGGAGAAGGTACCACATACCACATTGATGTATGTTGTGTGTCAGGCAGCAGCGTGCTGGGGCGCGCGCAGCAGCAGGAGGCGCAGGCCACGCGCGAGGTGCTGTTCTACATGCTGCAGAAGACCATGCACCAGGAGAAGGTACCACATACCACATTGATGTATGTTGTGTGTCAGGCAGCAGCGTGCTGGGGCGCGCGCAGCAGCAGGAGGCGCAGGCCACGCGCGAGGTGCTGTTCTACATGCTGCAGAAGACCATGCACCAGGAGAAGGTACCACATACCACATTGATGTATGTTGTGTGTCAGGCAGCAGCGTGCTGGGGCGCGCGCAGCAGCAGGAGGCGCAGGCCACGCGCGAGGTGCTGTTCTACATGCTGCAGAAGACCATGCACCAGGAGAAGGTACCACATACCACATTGATGTATGTTGTGTGTCAGGCAGCAGCGTGCTGGGGCGCGCGCAGCAGCAGGAGGCGCAGGCCACGCGCGAGGTGCTGTTCTACATGCTGCAGAAGACCATGCACCAGGAGAAGGTACCACATACCACATTGATGTATGTTGTGTGTCAGGCAGCAGCGTGCTGGGGCGCGCGCAGCAGCAGGAGGCGCAGGCCACGCGCGAGGTGCTGTTCTACATGCTGCAGAAGACCATGCACCAGGAGAAGGTACCACAGGGGCACAGGGGGGGGGGGGGACACTCTGTTTTCCACTTTGGAAGAGTCTCTCGTGCAAACTATTTAGTTAACAAATAAATGATGTTAGAAACCTTTAGATGATTTTTGAAGACCTATTCATAGATACCCCACGCGTATGGGTCCGATTAAAAAAATGTTTTTAAGTTTCAGTCCTAAAGGGGGACCCCCAAATTTTATTAACTTATTTTTTTTTCTGAAATCTTAGTGCAGTTTACAGAATACATCTCTACTGACCAAATTTTAACGTTATAGCTCTTATAGTTTCGGAGAAAATCGACTGTGACAAACGGACGGGACGGACATGACGAATCTATAAGGGTTCCGTTTTTGCCATTTAGTTACGGAACCCTAAAAATGATTCAATTGACATTCAAATAATCATAGAACAATGTATAGATGATCCAATCTTAAAATGAACTCCCCTCCACAAAACCGTGATAATTTCAACGTGTGAGAGGAAATACGTATTGCATCACTATACTTGTGTGCGTGCTACAACTTTACTGTAAACATGGACTCATCCGCGCACTGCGTTGTCAATAAGTTGTGCGACCAATCCCGTGTAGGCATTTGTATGGCGGGGAGCGCGCTCTTTGTTTGAGTGACACGTCCGTTCAGTCGCGCGTTCGGCTCATTAATGCACTAGTTGGTCGACAGATCCAGTCTTTCTTTCATAGTGACACCGTGGAGTCTAGACATTTGGCAAGTTACACGTTCGTCGACATCGTTAGTAAAAAAGTACAAAATGTATGGATTTGACATAAGCCTATTATCATTATGGTCTAAGCTATTACGCACGTCAGAAGTTAGCGATGCCACATGTCTAGGGGCCCGTTTGTTTATACGTCATTGAACAATACAATACAATACAATACAAAACACTTTATTGCACACCAAAATAAAGAAACAAAAATAACAAAAACAACAAAAGAAACAAGTACAATGGGCGGCCTTATCGCTAAAGAGCGATCTCTTCCAGGCAACCTTTGGATGGAAAGAGAGCAAAGTAATAAAAAATTGACGGGTGTACGAATACATATAATATAATACATAATGTGAGATAGAATACAAATAATACAATACACTAATGAATACTTATATAAGAATGTTAAAATATACTACGTAAACATAAATTTATTATAGTTTTGCCAAGTAAAATTCTTTTAACTGTTTTTTAAAAATTGGTAGTGACTTCGCTTTTCTCAGGCTGTCAGGTAAATCGTTCCAGAGGCGAACTGCATGCACAGAGAAAGACTTAGCATAGAAGGATGTATGGTGAGAAGGGAAGTTTAAGGTAAAGTTAGCTGATGATCGGAGTACACAAGAATCAATAGAGTGAGAAGAGTGAAGGAAATTGAAGCGTTCTTTTAAGTATGAGGGAGTTAAAGGATTAAAAAGAATATTATAAAGAAGAGAAAGGATGTGAGTGTTCCGACGATAACGAATCGGAAGCCACTGAACATCCAATGACAAAGATCAATTTATGTGTGTTGTATCTATACACCTTTTTGCATGTACGTGTAACCGCGGTGGAGGGGCGTTCAGTTTAAAAATGGTTTTACTATAGCTGTGTATGCAATTTATTATTATTTATTTGTCTATTTAAAACAAAAACTCTTTGATCTAAAGCGCATAGGAGAATTTCTGCGTAACTTTGATTACTATTATGTATAAATGAATAGTAACTGCGTAGTTTTGAATTGAGGTTTAATAGAAAATATTGTTGCAGGTACTGAGACTAGTATCTGTGGTCTTATGTCTGTCTCAAGAACACCCGGAGTCCTACTATCGATGGTCGGAGCTAGCTAGCGATACGATATTATCGCTATTGTCTGCTAGGTAACACTATCATCTAAACTCAAAATTGATTTAACTATATAATGCTTAACTTCTAAAAAAATATCAACGACATTTCAAGACAAATGAGCAATACTGATGCTACTAGGTGTGTGTAAATCTTCAAAAAGCTTCAATAATCAATTGTGGTTATACCCAATCTCCCAAGACATGTAATAGGTTCTATTAAGGCGACTTATGCCTTTTAGTGAGACTTTTCATAGGCTGTTGATAATTTGATGATGATAACTTGTATAACTCTATTTCAGATCCGTAGAGTTAGAAACGCCCGGTTGTATAGGCGCGTTAGAAACTCTATTCGACTGTATATCGCCCGACGCGTTGGCTGAGGCGACGAGAGTCGATACACTGGTGAAGATTCTATTCCAAGCGCCGCCCGAGCATGTAAGTTTAATGGATTTTAGATAATGGTATTCCTGACACGACAATAGGTTCGTTAATTTACACTAAAAAACTGTTTTTTTTTCAAATATGATAACTAACTAATCTAATAACCTTTCCTTTCAGACAGCACCACCAAAAACAAAACTTCGCTACCTCGCCTCAACACTGGTTCTACTCAGAAAATACCTGGTCTTAATCCCAGAAACAGAAATCCTACTTACACTGAACGAAGTTAAAGCGACGTGTGTGTCGCCTCAGTCGATATTCTTCAACGCGCGCGCTGAGGCCGACCCGCTCAACGTGCAGAGCGTTAATGAAATATGCGCCGGCTTGTCGCCAGATGTCGTACTAGTCAGGTGAGGAACTTATAGGTGGTGGATGGTTATTCCAGCACATTGTTGCAACAAAAAAGCGCGACCTATTTGCCCCTGATATTTTTCATCTCACTTGAAAAATTATAATTTAAATGGTTTGAAAACAAATGTATTTGAATGGTTAAGTTTAAATAAATCGATATAAATTAATGTTATCCATGTAATAATTTGTTCTGAGCATTCTTGTGTTTCATAGTCTCTTCAACTTATATCTTTATTGTTTTTTTTTTCAGATTCCTGTTCAAAACTCTAACATTTTCCATATTTGAAGTAGACGAATGCTTCGAAGACGCTAATTTAAACCTAGAAGATACAGACGATAAAGCCCTAAGTTCCAGGCTCATGTACTCTGTGTGTGTCAATATTGTTATACATGTGAAACATATGCTGGAATTTGCAGGTATATATTTTGATTTGATTAAGTTTGAAGCCACGACCTTTAAAATTAAAGCCAACACTTTCCGTCCCTGCAAATGAAAAAAGTAAATTAAAACTCATAAAAATTTTTGCCTTAGATTTCGACAATTTCTGCAATACCTCTGCTCGCACCGCTTAAATAAAATTTTCCCTAAGAATCAAGTGTTTTTCGCAGTAAAAATAGCATATTTTTGACTCCAGAAAATCTTAGACGTTTTTTGTTTGTGCCTGTATGAATGGTCTTCTTCGTCTCACCCAGTTTGGGTGGGGAAAGGGCTTCAGGGCTATTGCCCTCTTGCCCTGGCTTTTCTTCGCCCGAAGCTTCGGACGAGTCTTTTGGCTTGAGGTTTCGTTGTTTTGGACGTGCCTTCCTCGACCACACCTAATTGCCCGTGCGATCTGGCCCTGCCGGGTGAGATCCCTGGTTGCCCAGGGAAGGCCCAGCGAGCCGATCAGCGACTGCGGCGGTGATAGTCGGGGTTGGCATGTCTGAAACAGTGATGTTTTCTTCTTCCTCTTCTGTGATTAGCTCTCTTGGGTAGGGCTTCGTTTTTCGTCTGCCGGGTTCGTCGGGTGGTCGGGCGTGGCTGGGCGCGATGCTCTTGATGTGTGGATGCGCTGATGATGCGGATCTGCGGAACATAAGAGTGAGGGTCCTGGTGATGAACTGCTCCAGATTCTCTACCTTCAGGTCCCGCTGAATGGTGGAGTTTCTGACGTATCTGGGTGCGTTGACTATTCGCCGGAGAGTGATGTTTTCCTGAGCCTGCAGCCTGGACTTGTTGCTGCAGGTCAGGAATGGGTACCAGGCCGGTGCTGCGTAGGTGAGACGGGACCTCAGATACGTCTTGTAGATTAGCAGCTTGGTGTTCAGCGGGATCTTAGAGTGTAGTATAGGGAGCAGTTTTGCCCGTGCTCCTCTTATGCTCCCCACAACCAGCGTGACATGTTTCTTGAAGCTGAGTCTTCGGTCAATAGTGACTCCCAGGTATTTGACGTCTGGTTGCCACTGTATTTCCTCGGACTGCAGCTTCAGTTTTGTAGGCAGCTTTGTGTTCCCTGTTATCATGGCCTGTGTCTTCTTGACGTTCACCGAAAGTCTCCATTTTTGGAGCCATGCTGGTAGGGCGTCGAGGGTGGGTTGCACGCGTTTGACGGCGTACTCCGGCTTGTAGGAGGATGCGTAGTAGGCTGCATCATCCGCGTATAAGGCGAGCTTTGCCTGCCCAATGACGGGGATGTCATCGGTATACCAGGCGTAGCAGATGGGAGAGATGCAGCTTCCTTGCGGCACGCCGGCTCTGATGAGACGTTCCGTCGACATCTTGTCTTCAACGGCCACCGTGAAGGTTCTGTCTTTGAGGAAGCTGTTGACGATTTGGATGAGGGTCTTGGGTGCTGGTGATCTGGACAGTTTATAGAGGAGGCCTTCGTGCCAGACTCTGTCGAAGGCCTTTTCCATGTCCAGCATGACGGCGACGACATATTCCTTCTTGTTGTGGCTGGTGGCCATTTCATTTACCAGTTTCAGAATTTGCAAAGTGGTGGAGTGTTCGGGTCGGAAGCCGAATTGTTCCTCTCTTGGCTTAACGTGTGGAGTGAGGTGCATGAGCAAGAGCTTTTCAAACACCTTGGACATGGTGCTGAGCAGCGTTATGGGCCGGTAACTCTCGGGTTTTCGGGCATCCTTCCCGGGTTTTGGGATCATCACCACCTTGCCTTTCTTCCAGTGTTCAGGGAAATGGCCACTGCGGAATATGCCGTTGTAGATCCTTGTGAGGGCCACCACGGTTTTGGGGGGTAGATGCTTGAGGGCTTCGTTAGGTATTTGATCCAGGCCCGGTGCTTTCCGTCTCGGCAGTTTCAAGATGGTTTTGTGCACCGTTCCTGGATTGACGAAGACTGCTACCTCGTTGGACTCTGTCGTCAAGTACTCTGTGACCTCTCTTTCGACTTCGGCCACATGGTCATGTTCTGAGGTGGGGTTTGGTTTAAACTGCTCTTCCAGAGCGTCTGCTAGGATTTCAGCTCGGTCGGCAGCTTTAAACTTCAGTGTGCCATCCTTGGTGACCAGTGGCTGGACAGGCTTCTTTTCGTCGCTCAGATGCTTGCAGAGTCGGTGGATGGATGGAATATGCTCTTCTATGGAGCTTATGTATTCCTCCCATCCTTCGGCCGCGTGGGTCTCAAGCGCCTGTTTTATGTTTTCTATCAGAGCGTTGAGTTTCGACTTGGTCCTGGGGCATCTGGTGTTCTGCCACAACGTTCGGGTCTCCCTCTTCTTCTGAATCATCTCTCTGATTTTTGCCGGAAGGTGATCTCTCTTTCTGGGGGCGACGACAGTTTGAGATGACAGGTTGAGCGAGTCTTTTATGGCGGTCGTCAGTTCTGTGGTGGCTTTTTCAACGTCCTCTGCTGTTTCCACTGAGCCTGTGGTTGTCCTTGCTGTGATTTCTGATTTGAAGGTCTCCCAGCAGATTCTGCGCCTGCTTTGCGGGCAGTTTATTCTGCTGGGGAGAACCCTCATTTCGAGCAGCACTGGTCTGTGGTCTGAGGGGAGATCAGCAAGGACTGTCAGCTCGGGCGTTGATTTTAGTCCTTTGACGATGGCGATGTCTAGGACATCTCCGTTGCCGTTTGGTTCGTAGTGTGTCCACGTGTCTGGACCGATAACATCGTAACCGTGTACCAGGGAGTCTTCGTAGATCAGGCGGCCATTTTTGCAGGTCCTATTCGAGTTCCAGTGAGGGTGTTTGGAGTTTAAGTCTCCTGCAATTATGACTTGGTTGCCTGTATTCAGAATCGTCCTCAGGTCTCTGGTGTTTAGGTCTTGTTTTGGTGGCTTATAGGCAGTGTAGAGTGAGAGTTCTTCATTTTCTGCGCTGATAAGGACTCCAAGTGCCTGTAGCGATGTTGTATTTGGTATCGGTAGCAGTTGGTGGATGACTCGACGGTGCACAACCACAGCTAGTCCTCTGTAGACTCGTCCTTCGGGCGATCGCTCGTCCTTCCGGTACACATGGTAGTTCGGGATTTTTAGATTGGTTGTTGGAGATAAATGTGTCTCGCTGACCAGCATTATGTCAATATTTAGCTCACGGAGGAAGGTGGTCAGCAGTTTTGCCTTCCCCGTGAGCGTTTGGGCGTTCCAGTAAGCTACCCTAAGATTTACCCCCATTTTTATTTAGGATCCTCATAAGACCCGTGAGGGTCTTATGAGGATCCTAAATCCTAAAGGTTGTGCCTGTAGCAGCATTCGCCATTTATTTATACCTCGCCGGCCGAAGCACCCCGCGCCCCGCACCACTTAGAGGCGGAGCCTGCCGCACACGCTCGCTGCCTCAACGTGCGCTGGCGCGACAGAAATATGGTTAAATATACGCACAATTTGATGAATAAAATAAGTTCTTATTCTGCCTACAACAACAAGTGTTTTACTTACCAACAAACCTTACCACAAGTAGGTGCAATAGGAATATACTGCTAAACTGGTGACCCCAAACAGAACGCCGCCTGCACCTGAAAATAAATCCTCAAGGATGTTGTCACGAAGCCCCACAAGGAACACACAGAACCTGGCAGAACCAAACATCTCCGTACCACCAACAGCGATGCAGCACGAACACCGTCCATCAACATCACAGCAACCGCACGATGACTACATCCCGCGAGAAATCGCAGCCATTAATCTCACTATGCGAATCCCACCATTCTGGAGGGACAAGCCTCGTTTGTGGTTCATTAGCTTTGAAGCCGCGACTAACGAGCTGAAAAAAGGAGAAGCCCAACTAGCTCAATTAGTCATTGCTAAACTGGAAAAACAGGACATAGAACAAATCGCTGACCTGCTCCATAACCCGCCAGCCACACAGCAATACACCGCCCTGAAAAACCGCCTCATCTCCGCCTACGAAGAATCGGACAGCCGCCAGCTGCAAAAGCTACTATCAGAAATCGAGCTCGGAGATCAGAAACCGACACAGCTTCTACGCCGCATGAGGAGCCTCGCCCGGGACAAGGTGCCAGATTCTACCCTACGCATGATGTGGTCTAACCACCTACCACCTCACGTGCGCTCCGTCCTAGCAGTGAGCGAGTCGTTCAATACCAAAACAGCACTCGACGAACTCGCACTCATGGCCGACAAGATGATGGAAACCACCTCAACATCACAAATCTCCGCTGTCCAAGTCTTACCATCTACATCGCACACGCAGAATACCGAAACCCAGTTTCTCATCGAGGAAATCCGAAAACTATCATTTGAAGTCGCCGCTCTGAAGGCGTATCAACAAAATGAACAACATACCTACAGACGCCCGTTCAACCGCCGCGACAACCGCTCACCAAGCCGCGGAAACTCCAGCAACAGATCGCGCAGCCAAACCCCATCACCATACTGCTACTACCACCGCCGCTTCGGAGCTGACGCAAGAAGATGCACCACGCCGTGTTCTTTCAAGAAGTCGGAAAACTAGAATCTACGTCGGCTGAAGCGGGACCCGGCGTACGCGAAAATTCAAACCGCCTATTTGTCACAGACAAGAAATCGAAGCTCACATTCCTCATAGATACAGGCGCCAATATTTCTGTTTTACCTCCAGCCAAAGGACAAGAACAGAAAGCACTGAATTTTCAACTCTATGCCGCGAACAACACCACCATACCTACATACGGAGAAAAAACCATAGATCTCGATCTGCACCTACGCCGCCCATTCAAGTGGAAGTTCATCGTTGCAAAAGTCAGCAAACCTATCATCGGAGCTGATTTTCTGCAACATCATCAACTGATAGTCGACATCAAGAACAAGAAACTCATCGACGGAGTAACCAAACTGGAAACGCACTCTTTCGTCCGCGCCACGAACGTACCTACGATTCGAAGCATCGACCTACAACAGGAGTAACACCACATCCTTGCTGAATTTCCCGGAACTACGAGGTTAACTTCGATGAAACTCACCCCGAAGAACAACGTGGAACATTTCATCGAAACAACCGGACCACCGATACACTGTCGGGCAAGACCGATCGCACCACATCGCTATGAGCAAGTGAAGCGGGAAATCCAGAACATGATCGACCAAGGCCTATGCAGACCAAGCAAAAGCCCATGGTCGTCACCTCTACATGTCGTACCTAAGAAAAACGGCGACATACGCGTATGCGGAGACTACAGAAGACTCAACTCGATCACCGTACCAGATCGATATCCAATACCTCGCATCAAGGACTTCACATTCCAACTGGCCAACAAGAACATCTTCAGCACCATCGACCTCAACCGAGCGTACCAGCAACTGAAGACGCGTGAAGAAGACATCGAAAAAACCGCCCTGATTTCACCGATGGGACTTTTCGAATTCCCACGCATGGTCCCAGGATTGAAGAATGCTGGGCAAACCTTCCAACGCTTCATACACGAAGTTCTCCAAGGACTCGACTTCGTCTACGCATTCATCGATGACCTGCTAGTAGCCAGCCCAGATGAAACTACCCACCGTCAACACCTACGCGCAGTACTCTCAAGACTCGAAGAAAACGGCATAACCATCAACCCTTCAAAATGCATCCTCGGACAACCAGAAGTCAAATTTCTCGGGTACACAGTCAACAAGCACGGAATCAAGCCGCCTACAGAAAAAGTCACAGCAATTTGTACCTATCCACTACCTACAACGATCGAAGAGCTAAGACGTTTCCTGGGAATGCTCAATTTCTACCGCGAGCACATACCGAAAGCCGCCGAGATACAAGCACCACTACATGCGTACCTACACAACACGAAGAAGAAGGACAGAACAATCGTAGAATGGACCGACGAAGCGAGAAGATCATTTGAAGCATGTAAACTTGCAATACAAAATGCAACTTTACTCGCCCACCCGTCACACGAAGCGAGCCTAGCTATTTTTAGCGACGCATCTGACGTATCCGCCGGAGCCGTGCTGCAACAATACGTCAACGACACATGGCAACCACTAGGCTACTTTTCGAAGAAATTCACCGACGCGCAACGCAACTACAGCACATTCGACCGAGAACTACTGGCTATCTACATGTCCATCAAGCACTTCAGAAAAACTTTCGAAGGAAGAAGCCTCATCATCTTCACCGACCACAAGCCGCTCACCTTCGTTCTTCAAAAAGCACCTTCAGCATCAGAAACACCGCGCCGTGCAAGACAGCTCATCTTCATCAGCGAGTTCACTACGGACATACGTCACATCAGTGGGAGCGAGAACATTGTAGCCGACGCCTTGAGCCGCGTACCTACAATAGATACGATCACCTGCCCCACAACACTCGACTACACGAAGATCGCCGAAGCCCAAGAAAATGATCAAGAAATCATCGACCAACTCAGCAACCAAAATAACTTAACCCTGAAACAAGTTATTTTGCCGGATTCATCAATGCCGATTTACTGCGAGACATCTACTGCATTCGTTCGACCGTACCTACCAAAGGAATTTCGACGAGCCGCATTCGACGCAATACACAACATCAGCCACCCCGGAGTACGTACAACACGCAAGCTCGTCACTCAAAAATTCTTCTGGCCTTCAATGAACACCGAAGTCGCATTGTGGGCAAAACAATGTCTACAGTGTCAACGCTGCAAAGTACAACGCCACACGCATAGCACGCTATCTACTTTCGCACCTACGGAAAGATTTCAACACGTTCACATCGACGTTGTCGGACCGCTACCTACCACACCGCAAGGACATCGCTTCCTAGTCACGATGATCGACCGAGCAACGAGATGGCCCGAAGCTATACCTACGGACGAGACGTCAGCTGAAACCATCGCGAAGATAGTCTACGAACACTGGATCACTCGTTTTGGCGTACCTATCAAGATAACTACCGACCAAGGAAGAAACTTCGAGAGCCGCCTATTCACGAAACTATTGGACACTATGGGAACTCAGAAGACCCGCACTTCGCCATATCACCCTCAATGCAACGGCATGGTTGAACGCTGGCATCGCTCACTGAAAACCGCACTGAAAGCCCGCCTATCACTACATACAACGTGGATCGACGAGCTACCTACAGTACTACTCGGACTACGCGCTGCCGCTCGCTCCGACACACACATAAGTGCAGCCGAACTTACCTACGGATACAATCTACGCCTGCCGAGTGATTTCTTCAACGCACCAACACAACGCGAAGACATGGACGCCGACTACGTAAGCAGACTACGCGCATCAATCAACGCCGCCAAACCATACCTACTTACATCACACAGCAACAAGCGCTCCATCTTCGTGCACAAGGATCTACAAACGTGCGAACAAGTTTTCATAAGAAACGACGCTGTGAAGAAACCTCTTCAACCTACCTACGAAGGACCCTACAAAATACTACGGCGAGATAGCAAGACCTACACACTACAACTACCAGACAGACGCTCCGCTGTCATATCCATCGACCGTCTCAAGCCTGCCTACACAGTGAACGAGGATACCTCCGCACCGAACAAGGACATGCCACCGCCGAGCATCGCATCACCATCAAGCCAGGACACCTCAACTCCATCACCACCCCCACCAGTCAGCCAGCACCCGGTCACGCAACAACCACAGCAAGCCCCGTCTTCAATCATCAAGACGACTCGATGTGGCCGCCGCGTGAACCTGCCGGTACGCTTTCGCTAGGGGAAGAGTCATGTAGCAGCATTCGCCATTTATTTATACCTCGCCGGCCGAAGCACCCCGCGCCCCGCACCACTTAGAGGCGGAGCCTGCCGCACACGCTCGCTGCCTCAACGTGCGCTGGCGCGACAGAAATATGGTTAAATATACGCACAATTTGATGAATAAAATAAGTTCTTATTCTGCCTACAACAACAAGTGTTTTACTTACCAACAAACCTTACCACAAGTAGGTGCAATAGGAATATACTGCTAAATGCCTCTTTAAATATTAAGAATGGACTTCTGCAAAGTGACTCCTGAATCTAATAAAACTTAAAAACTAGTTTCCTTATATTGATTCTAGGTGGCTGCCTCTTCCCCCTAACCTCAAAAACAGCCCAAAGCCTGCTCCACAACGAACAGAGCGTCCTCAACACAGGCCTGTACAGTCCCTCGGAGAACATCCCCCTGCGAGCGCTCAACGAGATCTGTCTCAGGACGAGACATCTCACTCTGCACTACAGCCATCTACTCATCAGGTGATTATCCGTCTCTGTTGCTCCCGTGTCTAGACTAGTGTCGTCTCGCTCGTACTTAGAGAACATTACAACTCAACGAGATCTGTCTCCGGACGAGACATCTCACTCTGCACTACAGCCATCTGCTCATCAGGTGATTACCCGTCTCTGTTGCTCCCGTGTCTAGACTAGTGACGTCTCGCTCGTACTTATAGAACATTACAACTCAACGAGATCTGTCTCCGGACGAGACATCTCACTCTGCACTACAGCCATCTGCTCATCAGGTGATTACCCGTCTCTGTTGCTCCCGTGTCTAGACTAGTGTCGTCTCGCTCGCACTTATAGAACATATGCTACTCAACGAGATCTGTCTCCGGACGAGACATCTCACTCTGCACTACAGCCATCTGCTCATCAGGTGATTACCCGTCTCTGTCGCTCCCGTGTCTAGACTAGTGTCGTCACGCTCGCACTTATAGAACATATACAACTGTCTCAGGACGAGACTTCTTACTCTGCACTACAGCCATCTGCTCATCAGGTGATTACCCGTCTCTGTTGCTCCCGTGTCTAGACTAGTGTCGTCTCGCTCGCACTTATAGAACATATGCTACTCAACGAGATCTGTCTCCGGACGAGACATCTCACTCTGCACTACAGCCATCTGCTCATCAGGTGATTACCCGTCTCTGTCGCTCCCGTGTCTAGACTAGTGTCGTCTCGCTCGCACTTATAGAACATATGCTACTCAACGAGATCTGTCTCCGGACGAGACATCTCACTCTGCACTACAGCCATCTGCTCATCAGGTGATTACCCGTCTCTGTTGCTCCCGTGTCTAGACTAGTGTCGTCTCGCTCGCACTTATAGAACATATGCTACTCAACGAGATCTGTCTCCGGACGAGACATCTCACTCTGCACTACAGCCATCTGCTCATCAGGTGATTACCCGTCTCTGTTGCTCCCGTGTCTAGACTAGTGTCGTCTCGCTCGCACTTATAGAACATATGCTACTCAACGAGATCTGTCTCCGGACGAGACATCTCACTCTGCACTACAGCCATCTGCTCATCAGGTGATTACCCGTCTCTGTTGCTCCCGTGTCTAGACTAGTGTCGTCTCGCTCGCACTTATAGAACATATGCTACTCAACGAGATCTGTCTCCGGACGAGACATCTCACTCTGCACTACAGCCATCTGCTCATCAGGTGATTACCCGTCTCTGTTGCTCCCGTGTCTAGACTAGTGTCGTCTCGCTCGCACTTATAGAACATATGCTACTCAACGAGATCTGTCTCCGGACGAGACATCTCACTCTGCACTACAGCCATCTGCTCATCAGGTGATTACCCGTCTCTGTCGCTCCCGTGTCTAGACTAGTGTCGTCACGCTCGCACTTATAGAACATATACAACTGTCTCAGGACGAGACTTCTTACTCTGCACTACAGTCATCTCCTCATCATGACATGTGATTACCCGTCTCTCTTGCTCCCGTGTCTAGACTAGTGTCGTCTCGCTCGTACTTATAGAACATTACAACTCAACGAGATCTGTCTCAGGACGAGACATCTCACTCTGCACTACAGCCATCTGCTCATCAGGTGATTACCCGTCTCTGTTGCTCCCGTGTCTAGCCTAGTGACGTCACGCTCGCACTTATAGAACATATACAACTGTCTCAGGACGAGACTTCTTACTCTGCACTACAGTCATCTCCTCATCATGACATGTGATTACCCGTCTCTCTTGCTCCCGTGTCTAGCCTAGTGTCGTCTCGCTCGCACTTATAGAACATATACAACTCAACGAGATCTGTCTCAGGACAAGACATCTCACTCTGCACTACAGCCATCTGCTCATCAGGTGATTACCCGTCTCTGTTGCTCCCGTGTCTAGCCTAGTGACGTCACGCTCGCACTTATAGAACATATACAACTGTCTCAGGACGAGACTTCTTACTCTGCACTACAGTCATCTCCTCATCATGACATGTGATTACCCGTCTCTCTTGCTCCCGTGTCTAGCCTAGTGTCGTCTCGCTCGCACTTATAGAACATATACAACTCAACGAGATCTGTCTCAGGACAAGACATCTCACTCTGCACTACAGCCATCTGCTCATCAGGTGATTATCCGTCTTTATTGCTCCCGTGTCTGGCTTATTGTCGTCTCGCTCGCACTTATAGAACATAATTATACAACTCAACGAAATCTATCTCAGGACGAGACATCTTACTCTGCACTACAGCCATCTACTCATCAGGTGATTACCCGTCTCTCTTGCTCCCCGTGTCTAGCCTAGTGTCATCTCGCTCGCACTTATAGAATCTATATTGAAAACGTAGCCGAACACCGAAATCAAAATGCCCATATGTATACTATATTTCCTTATTTTTAAACACATTTATTTATCTTACAAAAATATTTCCTATGTAATCAAAGTATCATTGATGATTTGTAAAAAAACATGCAAGGTAAGGTAAACAACCAATTAGCTAGATGTTGCTGCGTGAACTGTCCAGCAATATTTATTTAAAATTATATACTTAACCATTCTTTTTTTCTTGTTCTAGATTAAACCTTCTCTCTCACAAATACTGGCAACAACTGCTAGGCTTTCTTCAAAAGGCGCCTCTAAGTGCAGACGAGGGCGACCCCGCGCTTCTTGCAGTGGACGTCCTGCAGGTCGCCGCGGTGCTGGCTCTAGTAGAACACTTTGTAAGTCATATTACTTTAATATGTTGCGTTGAGTTTACTTGGATATAACTGAAAAAATATTTACTATCCTTAAAAAAATAAAACGATCTTAAACTGCCTATGACTATAAATTAAATGCAAATTGTTGGTAAATATATTTATATTAAGTTTTATATTTGTACTCAAAAAGCACCCAATTTCAAATAAAAAAACAATCGTTCAAATCGGTGCACCCGTAACACTATCTTCGTGCTAACTTAGCTAGCCCCGTCTAGTTATTGTGTTCATTTTATAACAACGGGAATCACTCACATATTTACACAGGAGTATAACAACTCTCGACGTTTCGACCACAACAAGAGCAGTCTTTATCAATTCCCGTTTTATAAAATGAATAGTATAACTTACGAAAAGTGAAATAGATATTGTATGTGTATTGATCCAGCAATATTTATTTATTTATTTCAGGTAGAAAACGGTCTGACCGAAGCGGCCCATCTAACATGGCTGCTAGTGAACCGGATCCACACGATTATAAACTTTGTGCAGGAGGAAATAGTGTTCAAGTTGGTGCGCATAGTGCAGGAGCGTCCCGCCGCCTCCTCGCTGCTGCTGCAGGCCGTCGCCGCCAGGTGTCAGCCCTGTCTCAAGGTAAATAATACAATACAATACACGTCTCAAGTAAATAACATCAAAAACGATAATATACATTATACAAATGTACAAGACGAAAATATTTTATTTAGATAATAAAATATTTTCGTCAAGGGGTACGCTAGACTCGATGATTTTGAATCGACAACATTATATCCGCAAAATTCGGATTATGAAGAATTTCGTCAAAAATTTTGAGAATAAATGAATATTCATATAAATGAATATTTCTGCACAATTCACACTAGCAATATTTATATTTATTTATGAAAATAACTAGTTGTGATGATTAATTTTGCCTTTTTATTTCAGAATGAGTTCGCCCTGAAAGCTCACAGAATGCTAAGTCTGTGCCATGAGAATCAATCCGGTGCTCTGATATTCTTCATTTGCAGAATTATCGGCAAAATGGAGCCTTCTCTTGGTGTATTGTAAGTTCTAACTTTGTACATCGACGCTCTTAGTCTCAGTATTGATTGATTTATTCAAATTTTGTACGTAAAATCACATGTATGTGTATTAAATTTTATGTATACTGTCTTATTCACATATTTATTTATTATTAAAACTTACAGGTATGCTAACCTAGGTGTAGAACGATGCAAACTTCTTAAAGATATGGAAATTGAACAAATAACTGCGCAGTTGAACAAAGAAGATGTTCAAATTGCGTTGGAATTGCTTCAAAGGAACAAGGTGCATATGAGGTATCTATTTGTATATGCTCGTATGTTATGCATCCCTACTATTAAACATAGCCAAAATAGCTCTTTTTAATCTAGCGCTTACTAAATTAAATGTTTTAGATACTCTAACTTAGTGAAGGAGTTGAACACACTAGCATCAACCGTATTCGACCTGTCGCCTTTGGATCTCTCTCAAGATAGAACGATCAACTCACAGTACATCACTACTACTAATGTGGACGGTCAGTGGCTGCTTAATCAGGTTAAAAGCAGGTTAGTAATAATGTCCTTTATAATTAGAGGATATTAAGTCTATTTTCTAGTCTAGAAATCGCGTAAATCTTGAATTGTCCCATAAACTGTGCATCCGATGAAGTTTAATTTAAAAAGTTAATAAACATAAGCGTGATCTTTATATTACTTTGTTTTTTAGATATTATTATTTAAATTTAGAATTATTGACGATTGTTTAGTTTGAGATAGCGGTCCATACACTAGACTCTAGCAAAACTATCTTTTAGCAAAATTGTTTTACCTCCACAGATGCTGTGTAACGGATTGCGCATCACAAAAAGTATCAAAACACATGGAATTAGCCCGCCTACTGTCAAACCTGTCACGCGATGACCTATCAACTGTCATGTCAAGCCCAGAGTTTGACAGACGCCTCCTGTCGTCTTGCTTCAAAGTTGCCTGTGATAAATTCCTTAAAGAATTCATAAATATAGCATCCGCTTACGAAGCGAAAGAAATGGAAAAGGACAATTTAAAAATGCAACAGAACTTGAAACAGCAGGAAATGATGTCATCCATTGACAGTAATAAACTTAACGTCGCGAATACTTTGCATGTTTTCAAGAAAAGTGATAATAAAGAATCAAAATCGCAATTCTTTATCCCAATCTCGGATGATTTAAAAGAAAGTTTTGGAAACTTGCAAATATCAGAAGAAGAATCCGAATTGATACCGCCTGAATTATCAGATTTATACAAACTGTCAATAACGACCTTTGACAAGTCTCTGACAGATATCATCAGATTGTTCCCTAAACAAAACCGACCGCTCAGCCAATCAGAGAACTTCAATTTGAACGTGGAACAAACTATTGACAGATACACACGCCGTTGTCATCAAGTTTTTCAAGACAAGCTTTTTTACCAAGAATTTATGATTATGCAGACTATTATGACAGGTTTCTTGGATGCCCTTGATAGGATTTTTAAATCTGTAGACGAAGTTGACTGCGATTTACTTGACAAATGCAGCGAAAATATACTACCATCTACACTGTCAAAGAATATATCCACGTTTTCTGTCATCTCGTTGCAGTATCTGTCATTCTTAATCAAAAATAAGTCGATAGTCGAATACCCTGTCAATACTGAGGTCTCGTTCCGCGTCAGTGTGAATGTGACAGATAATGTCATCGTTGATAATGTCATTCACTTGACAGTTGAGAATGTGGCAAAAGCGCTGAGTTTTGACGAGATTTGGGGGGAGATGAATGTTGACAGCAATTTAAATCGCTCACAATCGGCAATTAGTTGCCTGTATGCTGTTGTTAAGTATTTAGTTAAGGTGAGTTAAGAGATAAGTAAACGATATATTAAATGGAAAAAAAAAACAAATAGAAATTTCCATAGATACAAATGATTTACATGACCACGTCAAAAATTCTATTTAGGTAAATTATAACTCAATTATTAAAACTTGTGTAAACCAATCATAGTGATCATATCAAACATCGGGCTCTAAAGTAAAATAAAGAATGCAAAATTATTTTGTCTTGATAGTTCAAAGCTCGTTTTTCAAAGTTTTATTATTATTTATTAGTTTATTTTCGTTTAACAAACGAATATAACAAAATAAATAGTTGTTTTTGTTTTAGGATATAAAACCATTAATCCTCAAAGACTATATAAAACCACCTGACCTCAGTCCAAAGCCTGAGGTAATGATAATTGGGAACAAGTTGGTGACCCTTATAGAGTACTGGGAACAAAACTTTTACATCAAACGTACCAATGTGCTGCCGAGGACTTGTAAGCGCCATATAGAGAGTCTGATTGTTAGTTTGTCTAGGTAAGTTGTGCGTAAGTTTGGTTTCTGGGTGAAAAAGTAATAGACATCCATCCTCCATCCATCCATATAACTTACTAAAAAAAAAATATTTAAAAAAATCCATTGAACTTTCGCGTTAATTGTTTTAAAACGATTTTTGAGCTAATCATGTTGTTCATTTTATAACATGGGAAATACTCAAGTATAAACTAGGAATGTAAGCAGAGACCAGAGCGGAGACGGAGCACGGCGGGACGATCACTCCTCGTGAAAAAGACTGCTCTTGTCGTGGTCGAAACGTCGAGCGATTTTACACTCCTTAGTTAATACGTGAGTAACTCCCGTTGTTATAAAATGAATTGTGTAACTCACGAACATTTTAAAAGTGAATGATGTTGTTTTCAGATTGGATATAGTGGCCAACATAGCGTTGATTCCGCCAATCGCGTGGCCCCAGGTGGCGGGCGCGGGCGCGGGAGCGGGCGCGGTGCCGCGGTTCGACCTGCCGCTGCGTGCGCTGCAGGACACCGATGTGTTGGAACCATTCTTGTTCCGGTGAGTTAGCTTATAAGAGGAGAGGAGTGGCGGCCTGTTGTGAAGCCACTAAAACACAACTTTATGATGACCACGACCACTCTGCCGTGATTGACACCGACTAAGAAGAATAGCTTATAAATATTGATATAGCAAAGTAGTAGTGAGTAAAGTTCCCCAGACAGCTATACAATAGTGGATTATTGATTGGCATAAAGATTTATGTACCATTTTAGTACATCCATAGAACAATAATATCTTAGTTTCTTCATATGATATACGAGTTTTCTGTAAGACCCTGATAAAATTGCTAAGTGGTTTTTACAATTCTACATTTCAGGGCAAATCTGATCGGTTGGACCACAAAGAAGCAATTCGAGGAGATGTGGGTGGGTCTCCTGGGGGCGCTGCAAGGCAACGGCACGCACTGGGCCGTCCGCGGCATCACGCAGCTGCTGCTGTCCAGCACGCCCGCGCCGCGCCGCGCGCGCATGCTGCACGTGCCGCGCGGACCGCTCAATTATACCAACCCGTGAGTCTTGTATTTCAACTTTATAGCTCTTATAGCTTCGGAGAAAAACGGCTGTGACATACGGACGGACGGACAGACGGACTAGGCGGGTTAAATTTTTGCCATTTGGCTACAGAACCCTAAAAACGTTCATAATTATTCCTGGATGAGAAATATAGAGGTGTGCTGGGCGTTTGAACCCACGACTAATGAAAAAAAATAATGTCTATTATAATTTTTTTTTTTAAATAAATAAATTATTTATTCAAATATACTTAGAAAACATTTAGTAGATAGCTTAACCTAAGTACTTAACTTAACTAATACAATAATGAAGTTTCAAGCTCAACTACTAACAATAGGTTACTTCAATTACTTTAATTCCATTAATTCCCAGGATGGCGCGGCTCAGAAACCTTCTAGTCGGTACATCGTCGTATCGGATATTCGACAACGTGAATCTTGAAAGGATTCCGCTGATGAACGAAGACTTTGACGGCTACCATTGTGCACAGTTCAATACGGAATATCTCAAACTAGCTTCGGGTAAGTTAAAGATTAAACTAACTATTAAAATTTAACTATTGAAAGATAGTTAAAGATAACTATCGCAATGTGTTAGCGTAAGAAAAAACTTGCTTTAACAGATATTTCGCCCGGATTTTTTGTATTTTTCCACAAGTAGAGTTATTTTTTCGTGTTAAAAAGTTTATAAAAAGTTGTATATTTTTCTTGTCTTTAGGATTTTATGGAAATAAATGATAAATCATTTAAAAAATCTAAATCTTCCAGAAATAATAGATGACGCGCCATACAAAATTAAACGCGAATTGAAGCGCAAAAAGAGATGTATTGGTATCGACGTAGACAGCTGCCTGCAGATACTCATGGATGTTACCACTCAGATGTTGGAGCCCACGGTAAGTGCTGTAGATAGCATTTATCATAAAACAAGCCTGTCCTTAAATTAATATCCAGCACCCGTACAACAAGCTTCGAGATTACCACGGGGATGTTGCTGTAAAAAGTGTGGTGTACTGATATAGGTATCGTTTCCGACTGATATGGGGGTGAGGATTACGAATATGATGACGGCGCGCGTGGGTCGGATTGCGGTGAGCGAAGCGAACCGCAATACGACACACGCCACGCAGCAAGGCGAGCGAAGCGAGCCTTGCGTGTGTGTGGGCACGACCGGGGCAATGCAACCCCGTTCGCTCGCCGTGCTGTGACCCCACGCCCCCAGGCCCCCCTGAATACCCTCCCCATCACAAAATTTGACATGAATGACGATTCTTATCGCAATCACCACTCTTGCTTGGTTATCGATATCCACCAAAAAAAAATTTTAGGTACCAAAACACCCCCCCCCCCCCCCCCCCAATTTTAGAATACATGCGAGCTGCTTGCAGCTCGCACACTCACGACATACTAGTCTATATTATACATGTAATAAATGATTGATAGACTGATCGCACATATTCTCCCAGGCTCCCACCGGCGTAGCGGCTCGCTACGCGCTCCTGTCGTGCATAGTGGAGTGCAGCGGTACATTCCGTCACGCCGTACAGTGGACGCGCCTGGGGGCCGTGCTCACGTCCGCGCCCAGCCTCGCGCTGCTGCTGCCGCTGGCGCACACGCTCGCTATGTGCAACCAGGGAGCCTTCAATGCACAGGTACACTATACAGGGCGTCCCAAACTTATGGGACATGAAGGGGAAGTACCATAAATATGATAGTATGATAGTATTCGTAGATAGTGAATTTTGCTCAAAGAAGACTTTGTTATTTTTTAAAGTTAGTAATTCTGCATTCATAGATTTTGTAAAAATTACTTGCTTTGTCTGGGAATCGAACCGACTTAAATGTGAAAAATAAATCACCCTACTTTTATGACACCAATCGAAAGAATAGTTAAAAAATAATAACTCTGCATCAGTAACATAGTATTTTAAAAGAAAGGAATTCTTTCGAACTCCATACTTCCAAACGAAGAAAACTTTCTACTCTCTACACCTAAATGTCATTCTAATGTCATGTTTATCTATTCTACCCACAGATTACCCCCAATAGATACCGCATGACAGGCGACGACCGCGCACCAAACATATGGTTAAATCAACCATATGTAAAGCCCCGCCTCGAAACACGGCTTTAGTTGCGACCAAGTGTCAGACCCGTGAACTTCATATACGTTTCTTTATTCTAACGCAAGTGAAGAGGTCAGGTTATAATGGCTGCTCGTTCGAAGGACGTTCACTTGTCTCTTTTCCGCATTGCGCTTATTGCACCCGTTGTCCTTCTCGGCGAAAGCACGTGTAACGTTAGTGTTTTAAATTCTAATCGATATCGTTAAAAATGATAGTCGACGTATATAAGCGGGTCTCTCGGTATTATTGTATGAAAAACACTTAAATAAATAAGTTATCCATAAACCGTTTAAATATGTTTATAGAGTACGCAGTAAAATTAATTATTTGTGATACATTTTTCAATATTATTTTTAAATTTTTAAGTTCTACAGATTTGTGTATTCCAAAAATAAATACATATCTACCTACCTACATGATCCTATTTGCATTTCAATACGAAATTTTAAAACGAATCATCGAAATTAATTATCGACAAATTCGTTCAATTTTCCCAACCCGCGACCAAAGTGCGACCTTGAAATAGCCAATTACAACGCCTTTGTTACAGACCCCGCAACCCGCGCCTTCCTCCAATTTCGGTGCGTTTGAATCGGAACAAAAGTATTCTAATGCGGTATCTATTGGGGGTAATCTGTGATTCTACCCTACAGAAGAAACTCCTTGCTAGGCCTGCTGACATTAGGTTATAAGAATTTTTGTATTATTTGTATTAAATTAATTTATTTGACATGTATAATTCACTATTGTATTAGGTACCTACTCCTGTAAGGATAGTGTAATTGGTATGTACTTATACATTTTTTTTCAGGAGTTACAAACAGTCCACCAAAAGCTACTGAAGTCGCTTACTTCAAGCTACGCGCCGTTACGGCAAGCAGCTTTGCAAGGTATATATTCTAAAATTGTACGTTACGTACGTTTTTTATAAATGATTGCTTGATTGATGTAATAATTATGATATGTAATGCTTAAAAAAATTAGCTTAGTGAAGTCTGGAAGTTTTACTATATTCATTTTTGTTTGTCAGGATGTCTTCTGCAATTGACCGGCAATCCTCAGTTCTGCAGCCACGTATCACCGAATCCTTACCAAGAGCTAGTAACGCAGGTCAATACAACTGTCCGTCAGTATTTAAATGACTGTTCAAAGTAAGTGAAATCATTTAAATTCTTTGTCTTATGATCGACTAGCTGACCCGCTCTCGGCTTCACGGAGATTACTTGGACACGTCATCATTATTAAGTTTAACATTTAAGAAGTTTAGAAACTCTTATTTTTTCTTATCAATTAATACTTACAGACATTATTGTTGTAATTTTATATAAAAAAAATATAAAATAATAAATATTGCTGGACAATTCACACAGCAACATCTAGCCTCGTGATAAGTTTTAAGGTTACGGGTGCTATATTCCTGATATACTTAATATAATATACATAGATAGAATATACTATAAGTACATACATATATAACAATACAAATTGTTGTCCCGAGGCGGGAATCGAACGCAACCTCTTGCGTCTTACACTAACGATATGTTTTCAGGATATCCCTATACGAGCAGAGTCTACACTGGACGGTGTTGTTCACGCTGTGCGAGCTGGGGCACCCCAACCTGGTGCACGTGGCCGCAGAACATCTCCTCGACTATCCCTCGCATTACTGCGCAGACCTCATCTGTAAGGTAACCATACACTTATACCGCTACCAACCCTGCAAATATTATTTATTTTATTTATTTATTTAATTCAGGCACAGCCAACAGCACATAATTACATAGTGTTTGTAAATGGTATTTTAATTCAGTCTTTTTTCTGTAACATGTGCCTATAATGGGTAGCGCAACATTAATTATTATAACATTGACATATCAATAATAAGATATAATATAATGTTATTACAAAATGGTATGGGAAAAATTACAAGACCACTACGTAACCTTGGTCCTCAAGTGGGGTTCGAAACCACGCCACCCAGTTTAGCCCTGGTTGCACTCACCACTACGCTATCGAGGAATTACGTAAGATAACTCAACACTTACACCACTACCAACCCTGCAAATATTATTACAAAATGCTATGGGAAAAATAACAAGACCATTACGTAACCTTGGTCCTCGAGTGGGGTTCGAAACCACGCCACCCAGTTTAGCCCTGGTTGCGCGCTCACCACTACGCTATCGAGGAGTTATGTAAGAGCTTGAGTTTATCCCATATCTCAAATCATCAGTTAAGCACTGATGCGCCATCATTTTCTGATAATTTAGACAACTTAAAAGAGAGTCAATCACTATGAAATAAATATTAGTACCTTGCAAATATCCTACGACAACCTCTACCTGCGACGCAGGAGGTTGTGGGTTCGATTCCCGTCTCGGAATGACGATGTACGATCTGCAGATATGTCTGTTCGGGTGTCTGGGTGTTTTATAATGTACCTATATTAAAAAATATGTATCTATGCATGTATATTATATTAAGTATATCAGAAATCTAGCACCCGTAATACAAGCTTCGAGCTTACCACGGTGCTAGATGCTGTGTGAATTGTCCAGCAATATTAATGACAATTATTATTAAAGCTGTCTCATAGTTAGGTACTAAATCTCTTGATTTTAACGTAAACTTTTCATATTTTCTAGGGTATAACAACGACCCTCCGGCAACAAGTGCTGCCCAAAGACCTGAAGAACTCGCTCATAGAGAAGCTGATAGACAACATGTCACAATACTCTGAACAACACGCGTTGCAGATACTTATGGTGCATCTCTTCTCAGGTAATACAATTGTTGATTATGAAGATAAAATAAAAAAAATGCATTTCGTGAAATGAAAGAAATCTTAAGTATTTTTTATTATTACAAATACAATAACATTACATTATTTTAACAAAAGCCTTATATTTATTGTAAAGGAGTTAGCAAACATGCATACTGATATATAGAATCACCATTTTCATTGGTAAAAGGTATGACTTCCCTATAGTCAGTATCTGCCAAAATAGGTTCATAGTAAAACACACCATCAAAAAACATTTCAGGCGGATTCGTGCTCCTTTTTATAAAAACTGACAAGAAATCTGTATATACATTATAAAGCGGCACCTCATTCATTATCTTGTTGTATAATCGACGCGAAACTTTATCTGTATCAAGCATAAACTTATTAACTTCAAATACCGATTCCACTGACAAATATTTGTAACTCATAAGAGCGCTGTTGAATATCTCCGTCACTTCGCTATTTGTGAATGCTGATCTTTCGATTTGAGTGTAAGAAGAATATGTGTCTCTCGAGTCTGGTATTAATGTAACTTTTCCAAAATCACATTTCAAATCTGAATGTACATAGTACAGTTGTAAGACTCCCACAGCTTTGTCGATCTGACATTCGACGGTGTCTGATGTGGATCTTCCTTTAGTGTATGAGCAGGAGTACGACTTTTCCTGTGAAATTTCACCGCCGACTTCAAATGCGCCCTCGATCGATAACCCTACCGAAGCCTTTGTGCCCCAGTTGTACCCTTCTGAAGGGGTGTAACTGTCCTCAGTCTGCACCGTGCGAGAGAGCCTGCAAGCCATGTTGTCATTACAAACTACAGAGGATAGCAGCCTTGGACTGTACGTGAAGAAGGAACAATTATGCGGGGCGTATATAGTCGCTGTTGGTTCACCTTTTCCTTGAAATGTTAACGTTCCTACGGGGATTCCGAAGAATTTGTGGTTTTTATATGCTTGTTGAAGAAAATGTTTCTGGTTGGTAACAGTTTGATCAATACTGGATACGATAGGAGCATCCGTTGTTGCGGGCACGGCTCTTTTACCTCTGAGGTGTTTGGAACACCTCTCCGGCCCCTCCCAAGCCAACACACTCACTGACAGACATAATAAAGTCACTATTAGTTTCATTGTCACAATTAATTAACACATTAGACCACAGACAATGTCGCTGGTGAGAGACCGTGCACTTACTAAAGCTGACTTCTGAATTATTTACAACTTTATCCTCAACGTTATCTATACTTGACCTTAAATAAATATTAGTAATGTTACGTATCTACTTTTTTATCAGCTCTCAAGACTCTACCCCGTTATATATTTTGAATGTAATTGCCCGCGACTTTGCTTACAAATAATGAGTTTAATCAGTATTAAAGTAAGAAAATTGTAAACGTAATCAGCAAAGGCTTATTCTTTAACTTTACACCAAAACATAGCTCTCTCTCTCTCTCCTTCGAAAGAATTTGAGTCTATTCATAAAGCCTGCTGTTCTTAAAGCCTACTTAGTTTGTTAGTATGTCTTATGTGATGCCTGATGAATATTTAATGAAACATTTGTGTATCCATTCAAACATTCATTAAGCAGGCGTTACTTTGTGCATCCTAATCGTATATACAAGGTGTACTATAATGGGTAAATGAAGCCGAGGCTTGCGTGTTAACCGCAGCGGACAGAAATATTATTTAATTTATAAATCACATTAAAAATAAAGCAGATATTTATTATAATAGATGCACAAACAAGGATATGGACATTCTATATTTGCATAGTGTATCACAATACGGGAAAACCATAAGGATAACTCAACTGCGTACAATATGCCACAATACTGTAATACATCGAAATAAATGCTACTGAAGGCAAGTTAATAAAATAAAGAAGTAAGCAGGCAAGAGTATTGATATATAGAATCACCATTCTCATTGGTAAATGGTATGATATCTCTGTAATCAGTATTGGTGGAAGTAGGTATATGGTAAAAGACGCCATCAAACCACATTTCAGGCGGGTTCGTGGTCCTTTTTATAAAAACTGACAAGAAATCTGTATAGACATTATAAAGCGGCACCTCATTCATTATTTTGTTGTATAAACGACGTGAAATTTTATCTGTATCAAGCATAAACTTATTAACATCAAATACCGATTCTACTGACAAATATTTGTAACTCATAAGAGCGCTGTTGAATATCTCCGTCACTTCGCTATTTGTGAATGCTGATCTTTCAATTCGACTGTAAGTAGAATATCCGATTCTTGCATCAGGTTTCAATAAAATTCTTCCAAAGTCGCATTTTAAATCTGAATGTACATAGTAAAGTTGCAAAACTCCTACGCCTTCGTTGACGTTACATTCGACGGTGTCCGCTGTAGTGCGACCTTTAGTTTTCGATATAGATTTTCCTTTCGTGAATGAGCAAGAGTAGGATTTGTTTTCTGATTTTTCTCCGCCAATCTCAAATATATCCTTCAATGATAATCCAGGTCTGGATGGTTTTGTGTTCCATTCGTATCCTTCTGTAGTGGTGTAGCTATCTTCTGTTTCGACTGTGTGGCTTAGCATACAAGACAATTTCTCATTACCGCTGCAAACTACAGATGATAACAGTCTTGGATTGTACGTGTAGAATGAACAATTGTGCGGGGCGTATATGCTTGCTGTTGTTCCGTCAATATCTTCATGGAATTCTAACGTTCCAACTGGGATTCCGTAGAATTTGTGGTTTTGATATGCTCGTTGTAGAAACTGTTTTTGGTTAGCGACAGATTCGTCTATGTCGGGTACTAATTGGGCTTCTGTTATTGCTGGGGCAGATCTTTTGCTTCTTGTGTGCTTCGAACATCGTTCCGGTCCCTGCCAAGCAACTGCACTCGCTATGAGACAGAGTATTGTCAGTATATGTTTCATTGTTTCTCTATATGAATGGTTTTGCTACTAGAATGTTTCTCAAGAAAGAACACGAGCTTACTGGTAGTATGACAAGTTGTTCCACTTTATCGTCAGTGTTATCAATCGTTAACCTAATAAATAATTTTATATTACATTAATGATACATTTTTATATCTGTTTATTTATAACTATTATTTTTCCTGAATATAAAATACCATTTTCTTTCATAAATAAATTACTTGCTAAGATCTTGTTGTTTTTATTATTGAGCCTACTCATGAGCTGAATGCAAATTTATAGTGATTAAAATATATTAATAAGTATTTCTGGACAATTACCACAGCACCATCTAGTGCCGTGGTACTAGATCGATTAAGCCCATACACATAATATAGATAGATAGATAGATAGATAAAACATTTATTCACTGAATCACACACACAAATTACAATAAACACAACCATACAAATAGAAAGAGAGAAATACAATTTTTTTTTTAATTATTGAAACAATGTAAAAAAGCAAAAACTATGAACTGTGTGTGTTGCGTGACACAGCGAAGAGGGTTCGACTCAGCATGATGTCGACTAAACTTGATCGCCAGTCGACGCTGGTATTCTGCCGAAACCTTTTTGAACAACCCTGTGAGAACAAATATTACTAGATCTATAGCAAAAAATATGTATAAATTTAAAATTGTGCATGTATCTCTAAAATCTATCTAAAACTAAATATCTCTAAAACTAAACCAACTTACTCCATGACCGATTACTTGAATTATTATTATAATTAAATTGTATTCCTCACTTATTCTTATGCACATTCTATTGGGATTTCCATTATTGCTTTGCGTGTTTGTCGCATTAAACATATCAAGCATTTGCGGTGCAATTTGATAAACTTTGACCTGACCACAAAACATCTCGTATACCTACCTACCTAATAAACGTTAAAAGTGTGTAAGTTCATGATTGAAATGAAAGACAGATTTTTAGCACCAAAACTCTTTGTCTTTCAAATATTATTAAGATAAATTAAGACTTAATATATCGTCAAGAGAAAAGTCTCTGTGTCCCAGCAATGGAAACGAAAATAGGGTTGCCAATCCTTTTTGCTGAAATTTTACCTAGTTGTCTTACAATATAATCCTGTGACCTTCAGCAATATTTATTTATTTTTAATAAATTTCCAGCGGACAATAAACTGCTATCTCCGCGTCTGACCTCGGACGTATCGAACATGGATCCCGACGTTCTGATGAGTTCAATGGAGCGCATCACTCTGCTGTACAAGTTTCTGAAACAGAGCCATCTAGCGGACACCAAGAGAACCATCGCCGAGGTAATTATACTCACAATTAGGACTCACCAAGGATGCAAATCCTTACTTTATTTTATAAATGCGAAATAACTCTGTCTGTCTGTCTGTCTGTTACGCTTTCCCGCCTAAACCTCTCAACCGATTTTGAAGAAATTTGGTACAGACAATCTTTAAACCCTGAGACAGAACATAGGCTACTTTTTATTTCCACGCGGGCGAAGCCGCGGGCGGAAGCTAGTATTAAAATAAATGATTATCGTAGTAAGCTTGAAGCTATTATTTAGAAGTGTTACAGGTACTAGATATATGAAAAAATTACATTGACACATAATTTTGCTCTATCTACATATTGATTGATTGATTCAGATTTTTTGTCCGTAAAATCACAAAGATTAAGATTAAATAAGTATATGATAAACAACTTATAAGGCTCTGCTGTCATTGTAAACTGCGTGTGTTTATTATATTTGTTATAATATATTCCAGGCGCTGAAATACTTCCTTCGAGAAACGCTTCCCCCCGCCGCGACTTTAAGTCGCGTCGTTATCGAGTTTGTGGAGGCTAGCAAACTCACGGACCGCGCCGTCGCCGCTCTACATGCCGAAGTGGTTCATGAGGTGAGATTATTATAATTAACTAATTGTAGGTATGTTTTTATTACTTAAGACATCCAGTACAATACAATACAAAAACACTTTATTGTACACACATGAATATAACACAAGCAGCCCCCCGCAAACTTCGTCTCGCCATAATATACTTTTATTTGCAACTTTATCCATACTAAATTTCATCCAAATCGAATTATCCTGCGCAAGCATATATTTTCCCGCGGAAGCATTTAATTTTACGCTGTAAAAAGTCTCTCGCCATATACTTTTATTTGCAACTATCTACATACTAAATTTCATCGAAATCGAATTTTGCCACCTAAGCATATATTTTCCCGTGGAAGCATGTATTTTCCGCGGTGAAAATTCTCTCGCCATATACTTTTATTTGCAACTATCTTCTGCATACTAAATTTTTTCTAAATCTAAATCGATTTTTTCCGCGTAAGCATATATTTTTCCGCCGAAGTATGTATTTTTTCCGCGGTAAAAAGTAGCCTATGTTAGGATTAGGATATTACATATTATTATATTACATTACATTGACATTATTGGAGTTTTAGTAAGGATCCCTAATTATTTTTAAAATATAATATAGCCTATGTTACTCGGGGATAATGTAGCTTTCCAAAGGTGAAAGAATTTTTGAAATCGGTCCAGTAGTTTCGGAGCCTATTCGTTACAAACAAACAAACAAACAAATCTTTCCTCTTTATAATATTAGTATAGATAAAGGGACACGTACAATGGGCGGCCTAAAATTACAAGTATCAGTATTACAAATTCAGTCACACTTTTTATATAAAAGATGTTTCTTGATATTGTGTATGTGCCTGTGTCCAAAGGTTGCCTGGAAGAGATCGCTGTTAGCGATAAGGCCGCCTATTGTACATTTAGTTTAGTTTGTGTTCTTATATACTTGTGTATTGTTTTGTCTTTTAAAGATAAAATAAAGTAATTATATAGCTATCTATGTGGCCGAAGAGGTCGAAAAGCTAGGCCTCTGACGTTCACTGTTTTCTCTTCGACTTTTTATATTGAGCCCTCTTTATGGAAAAAAGGCTCCTCTAATAAACTACCGCAATATCTATTAAGAAAACCCTAAAATCAGTGTTTTTAATATTTGAAAGGCATGTCAGTAGAAAAAAAACCAATTGTAGAACAAAAGCATTAAATACTCTCATACTATAGTAACGATAAAAGCTTCATCATTCCCAGATAAAAACGTATCTTTTATTATGTATTCTTCAGTTAAAATGTATCTTCCATTTGATGTATCTGTTCCGCAGGTATTCGAAACCTCAATATCACAAGACCAACTGCCGGTTCTAAGCGGATGGGTCTTCGAAGCTTTATGCCACCTTCTCAACGGGAAAATAACCCCCCAATTACTGCCCTATTGTGTTCTAACCCTCCTAGTTTCAGCATCTTCCAACCCCCATATTAGGAAACTATCCCCCCTTTGTTATTATGTACTAAAGCTAGGCTTTAATCATGATTGGGATCTGGGGGTCTTTGACAACCGCAGGGAAGTTAAGATTTCGTTTGAAGATCGAAGGTTGTTGTGTATTGTTGCATTGAAGTCTGGGTTTAGTAAGGGACAGTTAGATAAGCTGTTGGAATTGTGTGATGGAAATGATTGTTTAGATGATTTAAGGCAATGTTTGCTATGAGTGTGATTAATTATTTAATCTATTTATTTAGGAAAATCTACAACTGATAACATTGGTTAAGAAAGGAATAATATATAGATAGATCCAATTAAGGTCACGACTTATATTCTTGTCGCTTATTTCAACTTATGGAATATAAAAACACTTAGTCACGTCATTATAAGTTACGGGATGTTTGTTTTTTTTTATAATGAAGATACAAGTCTGTAAGTACTAATAATCAAACTTTAAATCTACAAAAAACAACGCTAAGACTTCATACAAGCTTACCCAATGCCCTTTTTTGTTTGTTAAGAGGCAGATAAACTATATAACAATACTAATATTGTTAATAAGCAAGTTTCGAACTAAAACTTGTTAAAATCTGAATAAGGAACTTGAACCCACAGATTATAAGTAGTAAGTCCTGATAGAGTCCATGAGTAGAATAGTTGTAGCTAAAATAGCAAATACATCTAAGAGAAACGGTTAATATTATTAAGACTAGCATATATTTAACCGTTTCCTATATTTTTTTCTCATAAAAAGTACATTACGAAATTAATTACTAATCTGTACAAAAACGAAATACTTTTGTAAAACAATGACCGGAATGTTGGTCATTATAATATTCCGATATAAAAAACAATGTTTTAATGGCAATTAAACTAACTTAGAAACTAGTATTTCTAAAATAATTTAAGTTTATCTTCCCACTTTTCCAAATTATACAAGTTTCACTTAAATATTTTAAACATTAGAAAAATGGTATATAAAACAATTGTGTCATATATTAGTCTTTCTTGGTATTGCCATTAGTAGCATTTTTCTTATATTTATTATGTAGTTATAAGAAAATAGTTCAACTTTGTTCTATAAACGTGTAGTCGAGCTAGGAAAGATTAAAGAGTTTTTACGCAAATAATGTCTTAATAATATTTTTACATATAAGTGACACTGTATCAAATGAATTTTGTGCAATTCTCGAATTCGAATAGGTATTTTAAATTTATGATTATGACAAAGTTATTTTTAACTTGTAGTCTGCGTTCTATATTTCACTACGGTTTTTATTGAACAAAATTGTATCAATATATACAAAAAATGTATTTTCATGAAAGATTAAATGTTAATTTTGGTATTATTATTGAAAGAAACTCATTGCTATTATATGCACTTATTGTAGGTTGTGTATATGTTGTAAAATGTGTATATTTTATTAAATTATTTTAATCTATGCTTAAAAAGTAATAAATCTGTATTTATGCGATATTTTCATTGTTTAATTTTCTATCAGCGACCCATTCTATATTATGAGCCTTAGAAGGAAATTTATAAGTTAAAAAATGGCTAATTGTTTTTAAATTTCCGTCACAAATTCCCACGAGATGACTCCATAACAAGTTACCGACTGGTCATAGATTAAATAGATAACCTAATAACTGAGTCATTATCAGAAATTATCAATTATCGGCTCATTATCAGTGATAATTTTAGTTGGCGGTAACTATGGCGGTGACACGACGGGAGTTTATATTTTGTGCGTTTTTGCTAAGTGTTTTAAGTGTGTTACTTATTGTTGTTGCTGTTTCTAGTGATAGTTGGGTAAGTATTAAATTTCCTCATTATTTACTGTTCTATTTAAATTAGTTCGTGGCGAAATCTTCCTTTAGGTTTTCCATAATACAAGCTACACAACACATGGTTATCAAACTTCGTCAATTTTAATTGTTATAGTTAAATTTTAACGATAGGCCACTAAAGATTTTTCATTGCATGCTAGTTCAACCTTGCACTTACATAACAAACGTAATTAATAACAAAATATCTCACAGTTGTTGACTGCATCACCCCTTTTTACGTTCCCACTGCTGGGATACAGAGACTTCTCTCTTGAAGAGAGACTTTAATTCACCTCGCTGGCCAAGTGCGGGTTGGTGAATGCCACATGTCCCTCAAACTTTTCAAAGTTCTTAGAACGTGCCGGCTTCCTCACGATGTTTCCCTTCACCGTTAGAGCAACTGTTTTCCAAGCGCACTTACATTTTTCAAGAAAAATAATCCAGCGGAGCGCGGCGGGGTTTGAACCCGCTAATATATTATTATTTTATCATAATGTCATTTACGTTTACTGGGTTTATTAAATAAAGTGGAGGATTCTTAATAATACCAATTAATGAAATTATTTGGCTTATGTCCACTTTAAAGAATATTCAATTTTAGTAATCCTTCGATGCCATATTTTCATTACGTAGATACCGAGAAAATTACAATCTTTATTGATACCTCGTTTCAATATTTATGATATTTGATAAATTAGGGACTTTCTTCAACCTAAGCTGATCACAATATGGTTATATTTTATGGACTGAATGGCTCTAAATTGAAATGTGAGTTTTAGTTCTTCATTAATTATCGTCTTTTTCTCTTCTAAAAATAAATCCGGTTTCTATGAAAATTGATGATGATAATATATTACAGGTAGTTTCAACAGCATCATCGCCTGCAGACCCTGTAGATAGTACTATACAATATGGGTTGTTTAGAGGAGAACTCATACTTAACAACTTCGCGACACCTACTACAAACACTTTGCGGAGTAAGTTTTATCTACTGTTCTTTTTACAACAATTATACTTCTAGCCGACCGCCAACAGCTTCGCTTGCTTTTGTTCATAAAATATAGCCTCGATAAATGGACTATCCAACTCTGAAAGATTTTTTTAAATGGGACCAGCGGTTCCTGAGATTAGCGCGTTCAAACAAACAATCAAACTCTTCAGCTTTTATTAGTATAGATATAAATTTTGGACTAAACAGAAAAAGGCATGGACTATTAAGTAACAAATGCCAATTCATTATTGATAACGGATAGATTACTTGTATTACATCACTTAACAATAAGTAGGTAAATTAAAAGGCCGTTTTTGAGTTCGGTAAACTTAAAAACAATCAACTTCGTAAAATGCTCTGCTTAAATCCAAATGTTTGATTATTTTCATCTATGATTTGAGTAGGTACTTATTTGTGTATTTCTGTTCACAGTGACATGTATTGCGTCTCTATCTGCCTGCGCTTTGAGCTGTAAGACAGAGGGAGAAGCTAGACGGATTGAGGTAAATCTATATCTATGACCGGAGTCTTCTTAAATTCGTTTAAACGTATGATCCCTACAAAAATATACACTGTCGTAGAATCATCATCGTTATTTCATCCCTATTTACGTTCCCACTGCTGGGACATAGGGACTTCTCTATTGACAAGAGAGATAATGCTGTAATTCACCACGCTGGCCAAGTGCGGATTGTCGTAGAATGATATCCTGCAAATCTGAATTACAAATCATTACTGTTAATTTGACGGAACTCTCTAGATAATTAGATTATTTATTTATTTATTTAATATTAGGAAAACTAACAGCACAATCCATATAATATATAAAATAACTAGTTACATAAGGCCAATAAAATTAGGTTTTGCTTTACTTTCTCAGGTAGAAGCGTTAGCAAATGGATACCGGCCTTCTACGACCTGCGCTTCTGTTACAGATGTGGACACTTCTAATCCGCGTAAGTCTTACAACTATAAGGTTTTACTTATTTTATAAAGTATTTTTATATAAATACAGCGGCTTCGCCCGCGTAGAAATAAAAAGTAGCCTATGTTCTTTCTCAGGGTCTAAAGATTGTCTGTACCAAATTTCATCAAAATCGGTTCAGAGGTTTAGCCGTGAAAGCGTAGGTAACAGACAGACAGACAGAGTTACTTTCGCATTTATAATATTAAGTAAGGATGCTGGACAATTCACACAGCAACATCTAGTAATCGTAGTAATCGTTTGTTAACATTGTAAAACATACACAATATACACAAGAACGTTGAACACAAGTTATGTTGTTGAAATCGCTCCTCAATAACAGCATGAAAAAAAAGGTTGCCTGGAAGAGAGGTTGCCGCTTTTAGCGATAAGGCCGCCAATTGTCTCATTATTTCTTATTGTATTTTCCACTTTTATGTTAGGTATGTTATTATTGCTGTGCAATAAAGTAATTGTATCTACTATCTATGAAAACTCTGAAGCAAGGCTTAATTATTTCCATGTTAAAATGTATATACTCTCACTAACTCATATTTGTAAGCTTTGTCTCTTGCAGTGGACGTCCCACCAGTTATATCCTTCGCATTCTACGTGTGTCTTCTTCTGATACTATTCCTGCAACTGTTCTGTGCTGTGATATCAGCTGTGCTGGCTATTCTGAACGCTACGAAGAACCCAACAGAACCTGTATTTGGTCTACCTGGTATGTACAAAACAAGTTCATTTATATATTTAATAGCTTTCTTTTACTAGCTTTCTATATTTACTAGCTTTCTTTTCTTTTACTTTTTACTAGCTTTTATTTATTGACTTGTCCAAGTGATCTTTAGGATTTTATGGAAATAAATGACATAAATCTTTAAATTTCTTTAAATCTTTAAATCTTTCCACAACGCGGCTTTGACCGTGTTTTAATATTTTTCCACTGTAAAAAGTCTCCCAAGCCGTTCTCCTGGTTCTAAGCAATCTCACCACGATTTTCAACCAAATCAGAGAGTCGTTTTGAGTTATAAATGGTATATCTGGGTTAAAAGGAGAATTAACTTATATGCAGACACTATGCAGATGATACAAGTTTATTTAATATTTTATACCAAAATTAAAATGTATTGTAATACTATTTATTATATTTATATTCGTTGTTCCAGGTTGCCTCTACTCAAACTGCATCACAGCAGTCCTTGGCCTCACCACGATGCTGATGTTCGGAGTGTATTGGGCCACTTCCGGACTGAATGAACATCTGGCCTTCTCCTACATCGCTCTTGGGTTCTACACGCCCGGCCCAGCGCTGGGATATTCTTATTGGTAAGAAAAGTAACCCTATTCACGATCCCACTGCTGCGACAAGTACTTCTCTCTTCACCAAAGACAAGGTCTTATTCATAATCACTCATTCATAAGTCTTATTGTATAAAATGGTATTCATGACACATCAAATAATTTACTGTACATTTAATAATGTGCTGTGTTAATACGATTTGCAAATTTACTCCAGAAGTTCTGGGTTTTTTTTTCATATATACTAAATAATATCTATCCATAACTATTAAATTTAAGATACCCGTAACACACGCTTTAAACGTACCACGGGGCTAGGTTGCTGTGTTAATTGTCTGGCTATATCTATGTATATATAATATTGTTTTGTTCCAGGATCCTCATAGCATCTATAGCCTGCAACATCATCAACGTAGCTCTGATAAGGGTCCGCTCCTACCTGCTGGAGAGAGACCCACCGCCGCCCACCATAGAGGTGGAAAACCATTCGGATGGCACCATCTTTCTGTACTAGAACCTCCCATCTGTTCTAACACTCATTGTGATCAACTCTAAACACCTACATGCTAGAGCGAGACCCTTGAAAAAGAGACAAAACCATTCGAATGACACCATCTTTTTATATTAGGACCATGCCATCTGTTCTAACGCCCATCATAATAAGAACTCTTATTACGTTTGACTAGGTTAAACAACATTTGTATGACACCATCTTTTGTTTTGTAATTGATTTTGTAGTTACAAAATTCTTATGGTTTGTAAGTAGACCAAACAGGTAGGTACCTTATTGACATATTAAAATAAGTACAATTATGTTTTCTAAGATACTTTAAACAAAGATTAGAAACAACAAAACATTAGATCAAGAAATCACATTATGCATTATTTATTTACGTTATTGTTAGTTGTTTAGTAAATAAAATGTTTTTATAGTATTGTCATTTTCTTAATTTTTGTACCTATAAACCTCTTTATAATACAGCTTTCCTGGCGCTGTTCGTATCGTCACGTTTTCTATGTAATAACCGCCTTAGATAAAATTTAACGTTATTTCAGTAACTCTTGTAACATACCTGGTTACGCCATCTAGTGATGGAAGAAGGAATTCTCGGTAAGATCCATGCCTTTAGCCTTTTTCTACTAGGAGACCTATGCATCGCCTCTAGGTTTTTCTAATCACCTAGACATTCGCGTCTAGGCTTTAAGCACCAAGACCCTATGGGAATTTAATCTACACTACAGTTATAAATATAAACCAAACTGGTTCACCTTTTCAACGAGTTTAGACTTTTAAAATATGCGACCAACTTCAATCCCATACGGTTCGGATAAATTTACATTGGTTTAGAGAAGATTGAAGAGTAAGTTGAAGGTTAATAATTTCTGAGTAGGCTTAAGGCTTTTTGACACTTAAATTTGGATTCTTTCTATTATAACAAAATGAAGAAAGTCTGGAATTTAAATTATTGAAGTATTCGATGTTTAAATATCAGAAAGACAAACTCTGTGGCGAAGGTCTGCCTGCGATGTAAAAGTTGCGGGTTCGATTCCCGTCTCTGGTGCTTGCAAAAGTCACAACTGTTGCCTACCGTCCCAAATTAGTTGCGTGGTACCTAATTGGTGAGTATACAGATTCAGATTATCATAAGAGCTAGGTATAGTCAATGGGTTCTATTGGAGTGACCTGAACCCAGTTACTACTGTTGTACGTAATATTGCTGGTGCGATGGTGAATCTAATTATTTAATACACCCGAATTAATTAGGTAGGTACAAAATTCAAGTTAAGCACCCCTATTTATTTGTTGTCTGTGTGTCGAAATAAATGTTTTTTCTATTCTATTCTACCCACTGCTAGAATACAGGGACATCTCTCTTGATGAGAGTGATAAGGTCTGTATTTATTACGATGGCTAAGTGCGGGCTAACTAACCTAACCCAATTACCAATATCTAACCGGCTTATTGACTGTGTCACATCTAGAAAAATACGCTCAATGATTTATCCATTCTTTCGGCTCCCAATTAGTAAAGTTTCTTGGATAAATTTTCTAATTTGAATGCAAATTTCCTCACCCCAACAAACCTTGGATTGTTGAAAATTAGTTTTTTATTGTTTTGGGTGTTCCATTTAGTTTATGTCCGATGTCTATTGGGATTTTCCGACCCAATAATTTGTGATGAAATAACTGAAATAAGACTTTGTTGTATTTAAATTATAATTTTCTGATTAAATTAATTAAATACTTTCAGCTTAGGTAATTAATGGCGTGCTCAGTTTCGTTGTCCAATTTACTATCTACTAATAATAGATACCTAACCGATATTATAATTATGTTAGTAGATACTTAAAATAGATAAATTACTTACCTACCTATTATTTCCAGGCAATTCGCACAGCAAAATCTAGCCCCAAAAATACCTATATCAAAGTAAGTTTAAAGCCTCGAGCAGACCGGATGCGTATACGTACACGTAAGCGTAGACGTGCACGTACCACTGAGTTGTAATGTATGGGAATGTATGTGACAGGACACACTGCACGCGCACGTCACGTTACGCAAGCGGTGTGTCCTGTCTAATACATTCCCATACATTACAACTCAGTGGTACGTGCACGTCTACGCTTACGTGTACGTATACGCATCCGGTCTGCTCGAGGCTTTATGGATACTTGGTACCTAGATCAAAAAATACTCAATAGAATATAAATAACTTCCTAACTACCTAAATAGGTTACCGATCCTATTAAATGTGTCATAATATCAGTGTAATTTTGTAGATAAGCCTTTCTTCTACGCATCTCCTCATTTCTGATTCGATCCTGTTGATAAACCACTTTTCTTTATGCTCTATGGCTCTGCAGGTTGAGAATCGGAAAAAGAAGAGCTTCTGTAAAAAAGATAACAGCGCTGCGATGCATCAAATCAAAAAGCTTTACTTACTTCAAACTTTTTCGAACGTCCATCTGCGATGAATCGAACCAACAAGGTTAAGTTAATTTAAGCTTTTTCGGACGTAGTATATGTACGTAAACCTTTTTGGTGCGATGCAACGCAGCGCTGGCTTTTCTGTTATTTCAACAACATTTCACAAAGCAAGAATCATTAATTTAGATATTTCGTCGTCTTTATTTGAATTTCAGAGGGTTCAATATCGACCATTGGTCCACATAGGTACGTAAGATAGCCCATTAGAGCCCAATGGCCCACCGTAGAAGGGCCATTAGAGTCTAGTCGGTTCAATTTGCATGCAATCAGCCGGCAGTGAACGGTGCAATCGGATTATTTGGCAGACTGCTTCGACTGCACTAAAACAGGGTTTGCAGTTACCTTTGGCAGTAATCTTGGACTCTGAATACGTGGAACCTAGATACCTAGTGAAAGCAGCGGTTTTCCTTTGGTGGGGAAATTCATATGTTTAGATTAAAGCTTTATTGAATAATATGCCCAGCAGTGAGTTAGTGGTTTATAACAATACCTAAATTATATGTGTTTATATTTAAATAAAGTATGCTTCCACTAGTGACAGGTAAAATGAGGGTAGAAGGTAGGTCGGTATAGTAAAACCATTCTAAAAATGAACTCCCCTCCACAAAACCGTGATGATTTCAACGTGTGAGAGGAAATACAGAAAAACAGAATACACAGAAAAAAAAATACAGAATTCGGTGGAGGGGCGTTCATTTTAGAAATGGTTTTACTATACCTAGGTACCTTATCTATAGGAACCATTTAGGTTCCATCCACAAAGTTTATATCTAAAACTTTCAAGTTCATGACCCATTATCTAAGACCGTCAGATCAAAATCTTCCACAAAATGAATTACTGCTATTCCTGAAATTCTCTTAAATATTTCATTTATAAGTGACTGAAAATGATACAACAAAATAACGAAACACTTGTAACTTTACTCTGCGGAACTCATTCGTCAAATGTCGTAAAACAACGTAAAATGATCTTTATTGCTCTGTACATAAAGACGTCGCGGTGATTCTACTGACAGACAATGTCAAAACTTTTACATTTTAGATGAAGTGAGGTGTATAGGGTTGTTCCATTTGGTTCCTTTAATGGGTACTTATGGGTATAAGAAGTACCTATCTAAATGTTATAATGTTTGCCAACACGTCAAAAAATTACAAATTAGGTACATACTTGATTTTCAAATTAAAAATTTTCAATTTATTTGTGCTTTTAAAACACGTGCTTTAACAGTGAAGGCAAACATCGCGAGGAAACCTGCATGATCTGAGAACTTGAAGACAAAAGTTCGAACTTTGAACTATTTTTTTTTGTGAGTGACACAATTGTCCTTCAAAAGACATGTGTCACTCACCAACCCGCACTTAGCCAGCGTGGTGAATTAAGGCTTCTTGTCAAGAGAGAAGTCCCTGTGTCCCAGCAGTGGGAATATGAATAGGGATATATGATTAAAGCTGCAGGTTTTTGTTGGACACTTTCCTTACCGAAATAACTAGTCTAAACTAACTTGATCAAAACCAAGTTTATTTTACACTAAACTCAACTAATTATTTTGGTAACGAGAGGTAACGCGACGAAATGAAATTTATGGCGGACACAGGCCACAACACGACCAACAGCTAAATTTATTGCCAATTCTGGTTGAAATTCGTGATTAATGTAGCGTTCATATTGTGGGAATTACCTCGGGTGCTGTGATGTGTACCAAGCACAACCAAGCCAAGGTTCATTTAATTAATAAGCATTACAGAGCACACCGCAAACCCTACTTACTGACCCGTAAACCGTGAAGACTAAAAAAAAATTATATTGAAATAATGGCCAGCTATTGCTAATCTTTCAACATTTTGGTTGCGTTGAGTGCCAAATGTTGCCTAGAGGATACGAAGCTTAAAAAAATGCCAGGAAACAAAAGTAAGACAGGTTCAAAATTCTGTTAAAGCAAATTATTTATTATGATTTTATATGAATTGACTTGCATAAATATAATAAAATAGAATAATTAATCAAATTTAAAGTTATTTGAGAGTAATACATCAATTATACACCTTAAACCGTGCAATAATAAAGACTCATCGATCCCTCGCAGCAAGCGGCAAGTAGAACAACCTCAATTGGTGTAAAAAGCCTGTGTTTTCCCGCCACAATGGAAGCGCATCGAGTTATGCGTAATGGCTGACATTTGCGCCGCCATATTGTTATTTTCAGAGTTCAGTGAACGTGTTAAAAAAGAAAAAAAAATAAAAAGCTTTCGCGGTGAAAGCTTAGTTGAGACTTATGCTTTTGACTTTTGTTAAATTGTAGCTGAACGTATGAAAACAGGTTTTGTTATTTGACTTTTTAATAAAATAGCCATGGTATATTCACCGCTATTTCGATTATCTACTTACCTACACTTATTTCAAGTTGATACACGTAACTGTATAAAATATAACCAAACCCTTACGATTCGTGATTTCAGCTACACATATCACTCATCCATGATATCTAAGATAAAGAGCTTTTAAGAGTTATTTCACAGTCATTTTGGTTTCCCTTTCAAGCTTACTGAACCATTCAATAGAAATCTCGACCCGTCCCATATTCCTTATATAATCTTCTGAATTTCCTCTCTCCAGTGTCTCGCAGTAATGAAATGTCAAATGCTTGAGAATGAGGACATTTTGCGGGAAGTATCTTGGAAATTCCGGTTGAGATTTTGGGTTTAAGGTCGGATAAGAACTTATGAGTTGTATTAAATATTTTTTCAAGATGGCAGTAGATATTAACTGTAAGTGGGCTCACAGTAGAGACAGAGATATATTTTTTTATTATAATATTATTATTATTTTATGCCCAAAATGTTGCGGTTTGATTAGTTTGTTACACATCATGCTTAGGTCATCGTCTATTCACAACCTGTTGACCTAGAAGAGATCTGTTAATTTAAAACGCTCTTCTCTATGCGGGAATCGAACCCGCTTATTCTTGCTTCTGCTGCCCGCTGTTTCAACAATTTGTCATCATTTTAGGTTCAGTTGGTAGGGAAAGGTATTTATTATCTAATTATGTTGCAAAATGAGGCATTTTCAACCAAGCAATATTTGTTAAATTTATCGTACGGAGAGTATTTGAACAAAAACGAAATTCTGAAAGTAGGAAAGTTTCCTAGAGTTGTGAGATGAAAATTGCTTTCTTGCTAGCTCGTTCTGTGATACATAGCTGTGGTAATTGTGAAAACTAGAATGTTAAAACTTCTGTTGAAGTATACAAGTAGAGTGAAATCACACTCGACTTTATTCCACGGTCTTGAGTTCAAACCATACCTACCGCAAACCTCTGAATTTTCTCTTGAAAAATTGTGTGTGTTAAGGAAATGGAGCGGGGGGGGGGGGGACTTGTTCCAAGTAGTAAGCGTATATTAATGAGTTGTTTTGATGATGATTTAATATATTTGATACTATTTATGGTGGTACTAGATATGAACTTCACTAATTTATTTTGGTCTAGAAAATATGAAAACACTGAAACTAGGAACAAGTTATCCCAATAGTTTTTAGCCTTAAGAGCGAAAAGTAAATAAAAAAGTATTCCCTAAAATAAAACTACGTAAAAACTACGTTCTCCGAGCCGCACCAAAAAAAGCTCCACGTCAACTTAATCATAATTTATGAAGAGAGCGGCCGGCGCCAGTTTTTATCTTCTTTCTGATAACAAAAGTTATTCGCGAACAAAAAACGCTTTTCCGGCGAAGTGCGAACGAGGCTTACCTAATAATAACTTTGGAATTGACTGCGCTTGGAATACTTAAATCGAGGTGTAATCTTGTTTTAATCGTGCTTAATTACTGCTCTTTTAAATAATAGGGAAAGACGAAGACAAAGAAAGTAAAGGATATCTATATATAAGTATATATAATTATGTACCTATAAAAGTTGGCAAACTACGAATGTCGGCACTCCGCGACTAAATCATATAATCAGTCTAAATGGCTTATAAAAATAAACATTATTGATTGTTATTATGCACAGAAAATATAAATATTGTACATGAGGTAAGCTTAGTGCCAATGCCAACCTCAGCCAGGTTTATAACAATAGTTGGCAACATACATGAAACTAAATAATTCTCCATCGTTCGTCTTAAAAAAACTTGCAATTGCCAGATGAATAACATATTACTTTTTAAACTATCATGGTTTTTAACTATATTTGAACATGAAACGGGTAACATACCATGAAGAGGGAAGAGGGTATATCGTTTCGTTTGTCAATAACGGTCTGCCTACCCGCCGCCCCGTCGGTGTCATCAGTTTGTCCGTGAAAATGGCGCTTGCAACAGTGTCGAAATATAGGAAAACTCAAAAACATTTAAATCATGGTATGTTACACGTTTTATATTCAAATATGAATAACATATTCACGTTAAATCGTCGTATTTTTAAAACCATTACACTTAATTCCGCGTGTATTATTAAAAGAAGTGTCATTTGTACCCTTTATTTGAAATGGGACAAAGTGTGTTCGTGTGAATATCGCGTTACATGGGACATTTGATAGAAGCAGTTAAAATATCGACGGGATGGGAACGACCCGGCTTTCGTCGTTTGCAGACTAACTAGGATGTAGTTTCTAAGCTAAAGTTCTGCAATTCTCCATTATGTCTTTTAACGTTAATTTTGGAGTCAGGCTGGTTAGAGCCGATTAATAATTATATTTAATAATTATTATAAATGTTGCTGTGTGAATTTTCAAAATAAATACGCTACGCTATAGTATTTTATTCCGAAATGTTGTGTCGCTTCGCCTCGGGTAACAAATTTTTATACTTACCTTCGTCTACCTATTTAATAAACCGCATCAAAATTTATTTGAATTTATATATAACTTTGTAATGAAGATCATTTGGACTTGTCATTGGCCGAAGAAGCTATGTACCTATACTTATGTTTTTATGCTAGGTTCTTATGCCGTAAAATGGATGCAATGATGATGATTATATTTCTTGATCTCAACTCGTAAATTCGACAAAAAGGTCAAGAAATGTGACTTAAAAAGCTTCTTTAGGTCACGGACCGGAACGATGTAATTTTCTTTTTAGACACCTTTGTTATTTTTATAGCCTTTATTTTCTAAAGATAATGGAGGGAAATAACGGGAGATACCGGGGAACAGAATTATATAAATTGATACAATTTCGCTTCAACAAGCCGATTCGAGATATCGCTCTTTTGATCACAATAAAGGAAAACATATTGTTATAAAAATGTAATTTTAAATGTATGGATGGTGAATAGTCTAAAAGTTTCTAAAAGTTTTTTTTATCGGAAATTGGATATTCCCACTAACAAAGTTAAAAAGCCCCCTTTGTAAACTCAGCTTCTAGTCCAATTTACGAAGCAAACAGAGTTTGTTATAACAAACATTGTTCTGCTTTGTTTATCAAAGCGAGTGTTGGGTTTTAACAACCAATGTCCGATATTTTCAGATCTGCATGGCTAGCGTGGATTTCAATTTAACTCTATATGCGTAAAAATGCTGTTTGTACGTGTGTTAGACAACCTTTAACCCATTATAGGCTTATGCCTATAATACATATACATATATAGTCATAATAGTTATATAGAACATATATCTCTTTTTCGTCAAATTATTACATTGATGTGAATATGACACTATGTCCTGCAAACCTTTCAAATTCCCCCCAAACATGCCGATTTCCTCAAGACGTTAATCCGTTAGAGCAATTCCAAATGTGCGCGGTGGGGTTTGAACCCACGATCTTAAGAATGAAAGTCGAGTGTGCGCCCACAATTTATGATAAAGTACCTACTTTAATATAAAATCATTATGAAGATGCCTCTAGAATTTTCCTTAATACAATTTTCAAGTAAATAAACGGTTGGCAAATAAATTTTACGCCCAAATTGCCGGGCAAATAAAATTAAGAATTCTCGAAACATTTAAAATGTAGGGCGAACTGCTTGCTGAAGATTAAATAATATAATTATAAGGAGATTTCACTGGATTACAGTGTTAGGAAAAAATAATTATTCAAGTGCAATTTTTTTATTTATGTGAATAAGTTATCACTTTTTTAGCTTCGAATTAAACATAGAGTTTTTCTAGTCGTTGACAACCCTAGAAAGTGACATAATTATGCGATATTTTTGTATAATATAAAAAAAATCATTTATGATTAAAGAATACTCTTAAGCCTGACACCACAAGACAATTTTTATATTCTCTTGTTTGAATTATAATTCTTGAAGATAAAAAGAATTTGATGAAATTCCACACTTCCAAATATGTGACAGTCAAAACTCATAAGAAATAACTCACCCTTTCAAATGATAATAAAAGTAATATGAAAATAGATGAAAGGAATTCCACAATGTATGAAAAACGATGAACGACGAAATCTGGGATGAATCGACAAAAGTGCCTTCATAGTTTATAGCTAACTAGCTGTGCCCGCGACTCCGTCCGCGTTAAATTATGTTTGTATAGGGGCCATTGTCTTATCATAACTGGAGCAAGAATTTAAAAGTCTATAATTTGTGTCCTAGACGTCTCATTTCGATCATTGGTTTAAGAGTTACAGAGGAACTGAACATGTATAAAAAAAAGTATCTAAAACTAGTCAAATTAGTTTCAGTATCATAATATATACATTATATTGTGTCTATAAAAATATCTCGAAAAAGAATCAAAAGCTTCAATAACTAGTTCATTTTTAATAAATTCACAAATTTAACTTCGATATAATTCACTAGTGTCCCGCCCTCACATCGCCTCGGGTATTAAATTATACTTACGAGTATTAATTTCCTTTGAATCACTTCAACTTTAAAACATCCTCATATATAAAAAAAATATTCGTAACATATTTTCATAGATTAATACCTACTGTCTTAGGGACAGACAACAGTATTAGCGACTTGCTTTATACCATGTAGTGAATCCAACAGTATGATTAAGGCGATATGTCACATGGAATGGCGAATACAAAATCAAATATCTATTCATCGGTTTCTAAACTATATTTTTATTATAACTTGGTTCAAACATTTTTGTTCAATCACATTTGCATAACAAAGGCTTTACCATAATTTGAAAAATATGAGAATATTTAAGGCCCAGGGCACTTAGATAAGTTTTCAAATTGTATTAAAATTTACATAAAACGAATATATAAAGTTGATTGACTTCTTTGGATTTTTTCATGGTCACTGATAATTTGTTTTGTGAAGGATAATGGCAATTATACCAAAATAAGAAAAAATGATATTTCAATTGACGACATCGTTGAGTACGGCGAATATAGAGTAACCGTTATACAACGCCTGAAACAAAAACAAATTTTAGGATATTGTAATAATATGACCTTTAGGTCTTCTACTTTTAGGCCGTCTTTCAATTTAGGTGAAATTTAGTATAGTTTAAACTCCCGATGTTTCGTTCAAAGCACGACATCAAAAAGCCAAAGCAACACTATTTATGTTGCACACAGGAAGTTCCCTCTTAACGCCATATTTTACCAAGCTGTCCACGTAGGTAAATAATATCACAATGTCTTTCAGAACTACTCCTTACGATTGCCTACATCAATTTAGCCAACAAGTTATTTATTTAAATCTTGATAGTTTGGATTTGATTATTATTTTTATTTATTTTTGATCTGTAACGTTTAGTGTACTTTATTATTATTTTTATTTATTTTTGATCTGTAACGTTTAGTTTACTTACATTAGCGTAGTTCTGTAAGTCCACCTTCGCGATCCCTCCCGCCGACAGCACCAGATCCCGCTGTGCCACCGTGATGATGAGGAGCACTGTCTTCTGAAGGTCTACCGGCCAGGACGTCCATTCGGAGGCGTATGAGGCCGCTGCTATGTTTTTACCCTAAACAAAACAAAAACATAAAGTAATAACATTAAAAATTAAATAGGCTGAAACACCTCTTTCGGATTCATTAACTATATTTATATTATTAATTATTTATATTATAATCTATTCTTATCTTATGGATCATATTATACTGTATAGTAAAACCATTTTTAAACTGAACGCCCCTCCACCGCGGTTACACGTACATGCAAAAAGGTGTATAGATACAACACACATAAATTGATCTTTGTCATTGGATGTTTAATGACGTATAAACAAACGGGCCCCATAGACATGTGGCAATAGCTTAGATCATAATGATAATAGGTTTATGTCAAATCCATACATTTTGTACTTTTTTACTAACGATGTCGACGAACGCCAAATGTCTAACCTTCACGGTGTCACTATGAGAGAAAGGCTGGATCTGTCGGCCAACTTCGGCATTAATGAGCCGAACGCGCGACTGAACGGACGTGTCACTCAAACAAAGAGCGCGCTCCCCGCCATACAAATGCCTACACGGGATTGGTCGCACAACTTATTGACAACGCAGTGCGCGGATGAGTCCATGTTTACAGTAAAGTTGTAGCACGCACACAAGTATACTGATGCAATACGTATTTCCTCTCACACGTTGAAATTATCACGGTTTTGTGGAGGGGAGTTCATTTTAAGATTAGATCATCTATACACTACTTTTAGTCAAATAAACAACTTTTACTTTACTTTACTTTTACTTTATTTAACGCGTTTCTATAATATATGTATATCTATATCTAGCTAGATAGAATTGAAGCTACTTCACTAATAATCATTTGAGGTTTTCATACTCCGATTCTAAAGAAATTCGTATTTGCTGAAAAAGTAATAAGAATTCTATACTAAGCAAAAACTGCTGAATTCTTTCGATTCCAAAAGCAATAAAAACTAATATGCAACCTTTTTGCATAAAATATAAGCTAGATATTCACCTGCACGATGAGATTGTTGCCGAGAGAGCAAAAGATGTACGCGTTCATAAGAGCTATGGCCAGGTACGAGGCAAAACCAAACACCACGGATATTTGGTCCCTAGTTACCTGGAAATACAGTGCAGATTTGTTCACACTTAATTGAGGAAAATGTTTAAAAGAAGCTCTAGAAATAAGTCTAAAAAAGTTTGTCTCTAGTGCCCGTTTTTTTATTTATTGATAGGGATCGTACTTTATATTTTTTGTGTTTATTACTATGTTTTCTTATATATAAATGAGTATTCTTGTAAATAACTTATAATTTCATGTTAATTTTTCAGTTAAATATTTTTATTATTCTGTTTTACCATTTAACTTTGTGCACTAAAGTGTGCAATTAAATTTGTGTTAAGTTAGAATTCACTAGACATAACGTATTATACTTACTATTGTGATCTAAATTTTAATAAACAAGAATAAGCAATTTATGTGAGTATTTAAATATCATGATCATGGTATACCTTTCGGACTATTGAGATTGGTTGATTTATTAATCGTTAAACATTAGCAAATAATAGAAGATTTTAGGCGTCAAACTTACGGCTGTTAAAAGCACAGCATTGACACAGAGCTCCAAAGCCACTGAAAAATTCTGTATCAGGAAATATTCTTTGAATAATATTTTCATAAAATTGGCGTATCTGAAACCAAAGTTAGGTCAATGAATAAACTGACCTAAGAAATTTGTTAAATAATACATTTAATAACCAAGCTCCCGACAGGCTGGAGCGCCGCCACACCGTTTATACGAACGTGTGTCATGGGCACAGATAGTGTTAAACCATATCCCTCAAGTCTTCTTAAAAGACTGCATATTTGTGGGACAAAATAACAATATGTTTAATCTTACCATTAGTTAAACTTACCTCACTAACCGTATATGTTTCTTTACAATCATAATCAATTCCTTTCTCATAATTGTTTCTCTTTCCTTGGTATACTTCAACTCGCGGATTCTCTTCTGTAGCTCTTTCAACTGATCACACAAATATATAAGGAGACTGCATACCATGCCTTGCATACTCATGGCCCTTAGCAAGAATGGAATCGTATACAACACTGCCAGAACCTGGCCGGATAGGATCAAATTCATCTTACTCTCATAAGGATTGAAGGGCATCCAAGCTTCCATAGTCATTTCATTATTATAAATGCCCATTAGAGTAAAGATTGTAAGAGTTCCCAAACAAGGAATGGTGATAACAAACATAAGTTTAATCATATCATCCCTGTTTTTGTCAGTTACTCTATCACCAGATGTGACGATGTCGTGGATTAAAGATTTAAGTTGCTTGCGTCTGACAAAGAAGCAGATTACTTTGAAGAAGAAATTGTAGGAGACGATGCTTTTATCGACCATAGTGAGAAGACTTATGACGTCAGAGCATTCGGCGAATTTGATGCCAGTTATGATAAAGAATATGACCATGAAAAGCGTGAGAGTAAATTCATAGGCTTTGTACAGCTTAGATTGAAAATAGGTGAAATTTTCGTTAGGCCATAGTCCAGATAAAAAGAGAAATTTTAAGTTTCCGTCGAAGAAATCGTCGGTGACAAGAAAACGTTTGATGGTAGTGAGAATCATTTTGCAAATGAACCACTTTGGAAGTGGGTTCGAATGCATTGCTGATTGCAAAAAATAATGGTCTGAGCAAAGAAATGCATCTGAAGTGGTTACTATTTGTTTCAACGATTGTTTATGAAAGTTTTATTAATAAAAACACTGTACACAAAAGTTTTTTCATAACCTACTTTAAACAATCAATCTCCCATCATGGCTGCACCACCGTGATGATGTCCTACGTACTGGAAATTGCTGGCATTATGAAGAATCGTGATATTTCTGTTTTTAATATACCTAATAATAAATATCATTTTAGGTTAGGTTCTAAAATATTTATTAATTTATAGAAGTGACTTAAAGGAAACAAACACGAGTCTTTTTTCCATAATATTAAATTAAAATAAAAGAAAAAGAGATTAACAATTAATACAATTATTCCCACTAAGTGATATCTCGCTATACCAGAGTCAGTAAGTGAAACTAGTTGGGTAATAGAGTCATAGTTATCGGAATTGCCAGCAAATTGTAGTAAAAGTTAACTCATTCGAGTGATAGTTGTAACTTTGAAGGTAGTTCGGCAGTTCTAATTATGTAATTGACGTGAAGTTTCAACTGAACAGTTCTGATTCAATGTATTTTATCGATGTTTAATCTATCTGAAACTTTTCGACGGGGGATATAATAAGGACTGTTTCACAATGTTTAATTCAAGTTGAGTTATGTGTTTAATAATGCTATTTATTTCACACATGTAGTTTAGTGGCGTTCATATCATCATCATCATTTCAGCCATCAGACGTCCACTGCTAGATATATGCCTTCCCTAATTATTTCCAGGTAGTATTACAGACGGATACAACATTAACTGGCAGCTTTGACAAGATCATTTTGTTCATCTTGTTTGTGGACGTCCGACGCTGCGCTTGCCGATTCGTGGTCTGTAATTGAAAACGTTTCGGCCCTATCAGCCATCCGTTCTATTCGCTATAAGGCCAGCCGATTCCCACTTCAAAGAGCTAATCCGGCTAATTATATTAAATAAATAAATAATTTAGGTCTCCCCGACATAACATAATATGTAGATTTATAATAGGTAATTTTAGATGGTTTGCAATCGAAATACTAAAAGACCTTTCATCATCTCAAAATTCAAAATAAAACCGCATTTTAATCTCAACTTTCGACACAAAAGGGCAAAACAAAGAGGAAACTCGACTTAATTTACTTAATTCCAAAGCTCAAAGTGTAAATCAGCTTCATAACTTTACAAATTTGCGTACAAAACCAATAGATTACAATAACTGGAAAAGCTCAAACTACCAAGCATGATTGAAATATTTTGACGAGCCGAAATAGAGCTTATTGTGTTGTAACAACGTGCAGATTTGATAGAATCTATCTGGTACAAGTTTTAGCTTTACGAAGCCATGTTTTAATATTCGCGGCAGAGCGCGCGTTATTTAGACAAGCAGATATAGTTATTTTCGTATGAATTATTCTGTTCCAATTACAGACAAACGGAATGAAAAAGATTTTATTAAATTGGGATGTAATTGTGGACCTCGTGCATTTTGATTAAATGTCTCTCTTGACAAAGAAATATTATTTTTTCGAAGGTACCTGTTGTTTGTTATACAAAGCTATTCTTTGGCCTCAAGTATTACCTAGACACAAAAGGTGACGATACGACGAATAAAGTACAAAATTACTGTGGTGATGCTGATGCAGAGCTTTTATATCTCACAGTTATTGTAACTTTAAATAAACAGTGAAATTGTATAGGGAGTCATGGCAAGGTGTTAATTATATTATGTACTTAGAAAAAAAGAAAGAAAGAAAATAGGTTTATTTTACATCTACACCCAATTGTACCTCCTTTTATAAACCAGTTAGGTAATCTTTTTTTTTTATAAATACGTTTTTTTTATCTTGAATGGAGTCCTTAGGTTACCAAGTTGTGCTTGTTAATATGCGCTCTCAATCTTAGATTTCAAGATACCATCGGACGTGCATTGAATAAGATAGAAGCTATGCAATAATCCAGCAACGAGACTGCTGCTTTACGTACGAGAGTACCGACGAACACAACTGGAAATCTTATATAATGTGTAATCTCTCAGTCACTGTCATATAACTAAAATGATAAACGCATTGCAATGTATTAGGATTTACAGAAGCCAATAAAATAAATTAGAAAACGTGCTATAACTACAAAATCCGAAGCAATTCTCTAATATTGCGAGACGTAATTTCGGCTATCCACATAAATAACACCCCGAGGCCCATTATTCAAACTCCCGTTTCAAGCCATGTCCCGCTAACTTAAATAAATTTAAGGATAAAATAGAAGAAATAAAAGAAATTAGGTATCTCATTAAAGTTGGGAGTTTTTTGTGAAAATAGTTTTGTTTGGCTGACGAATGTGGAATGGTTATAATATTTATTCTATCCGTGTTTTGAACTGATGCTTGACTTGTCCAAGTAATTTTGGATAATACAGCGCTTTAAGCACCTGTTTTAACGGTAAATGCAAACATCGTGATGAAACCGGCATGTTCGAAGAACTTTGAATGTTTGAGGTACTCGTGACAATCACCAACCCTCACTTAGTCACAAGGTGAATGAAGGTCTAATCTCTCGTCAATGGTCCCTGCGCGTCCCAGCTGTGGGAACCTAAATATGGGTACTTTACTGCGACATTTAATAACGCGACTCCTTAAACACGTTTTTTGTGCGCGAAAGTGATTACTTACAACCTTCTTTTTGCAATCTCCATGTCAAAAACAATGACAGTTTTTCATTACCCGTTGAAAACTGCGACAATATTTACCTCTGCCTTCTTTAGTCGTGAATCCAGCAGCGGGAAAATTTTCTTATTTAATCCCGCGCTTCGTTCGTATGAGGTACAACTGCTTATTCTCCAGACACATCTCGCGAGTGTAAGAATCATAGTGTAAGGAACGATTGGTTGTTTCTTACAACATACTCGTATAAGACAATTTATCAAAACGATTATATTTCTTTACATTATATTCAGAAAGGCGTGTTGGATAAAAATATACATTTTTTAAACCCAGCCGCGCAGATATGGATTTTGCTTTAAGTTTTTCATTGGTGACAAATAAATATTTCATTCTATCTTTCTTATTTCTATAAAGTGATGACACATATCGTGAGGAAGCCGGCTACCTTGGCTCAAGATATAATATTTGTTTTCCGACTGCGATCTTTCTCACCATAATAACTCAACCACGAGTCTGCCCGGAATCGTAATGAAGAGACTTATGTTTCTATTTCTGTGCGAGCGAGGCAAGAAGCGGGAGCTAGTTAACTTCCAACAAATGGGGATTTATTTCGGCGTTTTCACGGCCTTTGGAATGAAAGCCAACAAGCCGTGTTTCGAACTTCTTATCGAAATTGTCTTACTTTAGCCAAATACGAGCGTAAACAAACACCCGAAGCCCGAGCGGTTCTGACGCGGGAAGTTTTTGATATCGATACAGAGCTCCCTTGAGGCTGAATCCTTAGCAATAAGAGAAAATAATAAATATATTGTATCTTCCTACGCCACCTATTTGTTTACTACAATTTATTACAGAAAAACAATATATCATTTTGTAAAAGAATGTACTTACGAATACAATACAATGGGCTAACCATATCTAACTGAATATAACAATACAACCTTTTAGAGCTGCCCTAAAAATAGTACCAGTCCATCTCTATCCGCGGAACTACTCCTGCCATAGAATAGTATATAAATCGACGTTGCTATATGGCTATTTACGGCGGTGCGAAAGTAAATACGGTTGCTTTTATAACATGGAAAATTCATATAAAACTGCGTTCCGGCCTAAGCCCCCGACTTCTAACACCAGACCAAAAATAACTTGAAATAGATGTACTTCATAACTCACATTTATCTGGATAAAAGCGGCTTTCACCAGTTTCGCCCAAGTACAGTCATCAACAATATACACTTCAACAACATAAAACTGCCGCAAAAAGTTACGAACACACGACCTCATTTATCAAACTTTATCATAACCAAGACTGGAGCACTTTAGGACTCGCTACCTCTTTACGGCTGCCATTTGAGAAAGTTCTTTAATGTAATTGTAAATAGCTTCTGTGTATGAGTGTACTCTATTAAATTTGTAGATAAAAATAAATTAGGGGAATTATCCGGGCTACCAGCATCATTAAATAAAAATATCCCTATTCATTCATCTTTAATGCATTTAATTAAAATCCATTAGATTTTTAGTCAAAGTATACATCTAGAACTTGTACGTGTATATTAGCTTTTCAGTAATTATAATCATTTTAATACTTATTCATATCTACCATTTCGAATTTAAATTATAAACTTTGTGATAAGGACAAAGTAGACCAACAAAGTAAGAGTTATCGAGCCTCTGGGGTTAAACTTTAAACCAGAACTAATTCTGTTAATTGAACAAAATGGTTCCGAAAATGCTTTTTGTAACTCAATTCATTATCAAGTGTCCAAGTTTGAGAGTTTCAAATGATGAATAGACTTGCTCTTTTTGTTTCGGTTCATTTGTTTTGGTATATTATAATTATTTATGGAATTTTAAATTTATATCAGAAACAAAAATCGAAATTTTTGTCCCGAGGCGGGAACCGAACCTGCAACCTCATGTGTCGCAGGCATACCTTCGCCCGCTGCGCTACAGAGGTTGTCAAGGAGGAGACAGCAACAATGTAATTATACCTTATCAAACAAAGTTACCTATATTTTTAATAGGATCAAAGTATACTTGATACATAGTGTAACGTATTGATATTGAAGCTCTTTGCTAAAACTTCATTGGTTTGGCCAAAACGAATACAGAATAAAAATGAAAGTATTTTTCCTTTGACTTCCGACGATCTCACAAAGTACACATAATATTTTCCGATTTTATTAATAACCATGCGAAAATGTTGCTATCAAACAGGTATTTGCGTAGTGAACTACCAGAATTTGTAGTTTATCTGGCAGATAAGTTATGAATAGGCTAACTATCTGCAAGTAGTGAAGACTCATAAACTCAATTGTCACAAAAAGTCTAATAGGTGAATAAGTTGAAAATGCTTGAAGAGTTTTATCGGCTTATATAATCATAACAAAACTCAAAAACATATTTTTAACAATTAGCTTTATTAAATACACATTCACAATTTATTGTGTGTTTATATTGCTGCACTGGTAAGCTACCTACAGTTTTCATACAATTACCACTTTGACCACGTTACAGCAATCAAAACTCTACCACAGAATTTATATTTCTCTAAAAAACTTGGTAAAATCCCACGAACAGCCACGTTCGGGCTGATTACATCATTATTTCACGTAAACCCTTTGAATCGCCCCAATATGTTACCTAAAGGGTTAAGGTTCGGCCATTTTTCATGAATTTTCAAGATATAACGGTTATTTCGAATTCGCAAATTCTATTATTCCATTTCAACGCGCTTTGTTTGAAATAAAAGTTGGGTAGGGAACTTTTGTTTAACTTTTCAGAGATTTTTTATACTTTGTGAGTTTAGGGTTTCAAAGGTAGGAAGTATCGGCTGATTTTGTCCTTAGATTTCTGTTCCGTGTATCGTGAAATATGAGCAGCATTTTTCAGTGACTTTCAAACAAAGGACGCTCAATTGTGTCCGTAAATCTGAGTTTCCCGGAGAAAATACAAAATTGAGAGCGTCCTCTATTTATTACTGTTAGAGAGATCTACAGAATGAAATAAGAAAAATAATGACTTAGAAAGAGGGTAGATCCGTTCGTTTGTGAATAACTGTTTGCCTACTCGCCATTACTATCAGTCTATACGTGTAAATGGAAACATCGTCGTAATATCAGGAAACTCATAAACATTGGAATCATGGTATGTTTAACCCCTTAAACATTCTCCATGCAAACTTTGACATTCTGTTTTACCCATAACAAATCTTGTCATTCAAATATCTTATAGACTAAGAGCCTGTGATGGCCAGACCTTCCTTTAATTCTGAAGCGTGAAAATTCTTTCATGTGTATGTCTAACACAGGTAAGAATAACCCCCAAACATGAAACCTGGATCGCGGTTCCTTTGGGACATAATAGGTAAAAAGTTGTTATCTCCCAAAGGAACCGCGATCCAGGTTTCATGTTTGGGGGTTATTCTTACCTGTGTTAGACATACACATGAAATAATTTTCACGCTTCAGAATTAAAGGAAGGTCTGGCCATCATAGGCTATTAGTCTATACTAAGAGCCCGTGGTGGCCAGACCTGGATCGCGGTTCCTTTGGGAGATAATAGGTAAAAAGTTGTTATCTCCCAAAGGAACCGCGATCCAGGTTTCATATTTGGGGGTTATTCTTACCTGTGTTAGACATACACATGAAAGAATTTTCACGCTTCAGAATTAAAGGAAGGTCTGGCCACCACGGGCTCTTAGTATATTACGAGATATAACTTTTCTTAAACGTGTTCCCATTCTTTTGTTTCTTCAATCCAAAGTTCAGAAGGAAACAAGTGTCCTGAATTCGAAATGTCATCATTAAAATTTCGTTCGGAAAGCCAACACGGTCGACTTGGAAAGTCAATTTGATGAAATTTCCGCTGTTTTCTCGTGGTCCCAGGATTTTGTCCCATTTCGACAATATGGTTGCGATTTTGTTTTAAAATAACTAAGAATTTGTAAGCGTTTCTTTGGACTAATATTAATTAGGGCAAACTGGAGACTAAACCTATTTTGGTGTGAACTAGAATTCAAACTACCAACGAAAATTGGTTTGAACGAGATCTAGCCAGTAGTTTTTTTTAATATATACGTCATAAACTATTTCATTAAAATAACTGCTGTGGAAGCCTTCATGGGCGAGTCCGACTCGCACTTGGCCGGTTTATCCCGGTTTTGGCTGACGGTTTTTTTACCCATATAAAGCGCATGCATGTAGTCCGGAAGCGGAAAATCTAAAACTTCTACGGCATTTTGTGAAAATGTGTTGATCCTGAGTTCTCAACATCTGTTCATTTACTTAAGTAAGACTTCAGAAATATTTGACTTAATATTAATGTTCGTTTTATGTAAGCGTTAATGGGCTTGTGATAATCGAATTAAACCTTAATTAGCTACTAGCAGTTGTTTCTAGCTAACCACGATGCTAGATTTTGCTGTGTAAAGTGTCCAGCAATTAACTTCACTCCTCTCTCTAAAAGTCATTCTTATTCTTATCTTGTATAATAGTACTTGTAAGAATGCAGGCTAAAATTATAACGAGGCTCCGTATTAACGCTTTAACCGCGACCCAGTTGCGAGACAACAATGCTAGCGAGTAACGAGTATATACTGACACTTATCTATATACAAGCGTTCCGCCCGCGTCTTCGCCCTCGTTATAATACATTTTTCCGCGGAAATATACTTTGCTTTTACCTATATTTACAAAAGGAAGACTAACATCTATTTATACGCACTATTTATAACTCAAGATCGCGTGAACTGATTAGTCTGAAAATTGAAGGATAGAGCTTAGAACTAGTAGAAGGACATAGACTACTTTCAACAGCGCGAGAACTAAATATAGCGTAACAATCAAAGGTTTTGTTATCTCAAGAAAATTATTAAGAATATTAAAATTATAGTTGAAAAAAGTCATCCACAGAAAATAAACAGCGAATCATTTAAAATATGTAAATTTTCAGTAGAAACTGCGGTAAATTGCACAGTTGCAGAAAATTTGTAACTAAATGGAATTCCTGGGAAATAGTTGAACGTTGGTCTTAAATCAATTGCACAAAAAATGCTTCTAAGCTGTGTTGGATGGTTTAGTGAACTTATATTAAATCAAGAAGCCCATTTGTTAATGTAGAAAAACGGAGCACAAGAACACATCAATTTTTTTCTCGTAGCATGTATATACTTAATACTACCGTTTGCTATGGTAATGACTTCAATTAGATTTCTTACTTTTAACATATTGAAATTCGTAATTTCGATTAGTATTTGAAAAAAATAAATAGAATTGGAATGTTCCCCATTTTAACACAAAAGGCGCTGTTTTGATACATAAATTGTATCCCATTTCACGAATAAATAATATACTGTCGCTTGACGCACTGGACTAAAACGTCTGAAGGCAGCATAAGAATGGCCAGTGATTTCCTTCCCGCTAGAAAAGCGGTGTTTTGTTTGCAATGGCGCAATTAACGTTCCTTTTGTTTTTGAGGTGAATTTTTGAGCGTATTTGCAGTTAGCGTGAAAAAAACAAAATACATATACCTACTCGTATAATGCTCTTGCACTCAATTAACAGAACGCCTGTCGTGTGGTAGGTACTTTAAAATAATAACACCACTAGAAATATACCACTATTTTCTTCCTTTGGTGAATATGATGGTAAAGTGGAATAAAGCACTAAAACTCTAAACATAAAAATTTTATTCCCGAAGTGCCTAATTTCCCTAGTATACTTTTTACTGTCAGAATATAAAATAAGGCTTTGTGGGATATCAAAAACAAACAAACACATTAAAACAGTTTCTATTAAAATAATATTACAATTATGAAATCATGAATGTACAATCAAATGTACAGTGTACATAATCATTTTCTTGTAACAGTCGCTCACTATTGCCTCCACTCGGCAGTTTACATTAGAAGTGCCGATTCTACAGAATGGACGTTTAATTAGTTTCTCATCAGCGCTTTTGTATGCCTTCGACGGCTTTTGTCTTACACCTGTCAGGGCATTTAGGACCAAAATGGTTGGACAGAGAAGTTTGACCGAGAATTATTTATGTATTAACATTTAATAGCGATCGTACTGAGTGGACATAGACTTCTCTCTTGACGAGGTAGATAAGGTCTGAATTCACCACAATGCAAAAACAAATCCAAAGTGCGTGTAGGTTTTGAACCCATCACCTTAAGAATTAAAGTTTAGTGTGCTTCCACTTAACCAACACGGTTTTTCTTGTACTTAATTTACGAGTATATTAATGTTACACCATCAACTTCAAATCAGCCGTCTCCTAATTCTTAACTGCAATCCGATTCGCATGCAATTTATTCAGTATAAATAATTTAATAAATTATACTATGTATAACTGTGGTTAATAGCTACGTATTTTCTTTCTTTCCTCCTTTTAAATGCTGATTTTTTCAGAAAACACATCACCCTGTAGTCCCGGGCGACCTTGAATGGTAATTGGGCGGTTCAGACCACGGATCATTAATCGCTGAATAAAAAATACGAGTTCTAACCGAGTTCTCTTGTTTTAACGAAGCTTTTAATTCAAGCTCATTTTGGCCGATTTATGTATGGGGTACGTAAGTGCCTTAATCAAGGATTTTGCTGGCGTCTGTGCCGTTCGCCAAAACCAGTTTGAATGCGAAAATGAGATAGGCAACATGCAATTTTGTCAGTAAGATGGAAACATAACTTTAGAACGTTGAGAGTTTATTTACTCCTTTATAAATCGTAATTCCCGTTGTTCTAAAATTAATAGTGTAACGAAAATTTTGAAAGTGAAATTAGCATAATACTAAATAGTCAAAATTTATATTATAGGTAATATTAATAATTAACGATAATTTAAAACTTAAATACCTTAAAGCCTTGCAACATTTTCAAAAGGTCCAGCATAATATCTTCAGTAATAACTCGCATTCATTGAGATTCGATAACTTCCCAATTATTTTTCTAAGCCAAGCAATTTTCTATCTCGCTGGAGTTCAAGCTCACAAAACCTTTCAAAGGGTCTTTCATACAAAACATGGATCAGAAAACTATTAGAATTGTGTGTATTGCTGCACAAAAATGGTATTGAGATAAAAAAGGTCTTCTATTATCACAAAACCTATGGTGAGTTTGAACATTACCTACGCGCACTTAGCCATAGCCGTGTTGGCTAAGTGGGAGCACACTCGACTTTCATTCCGAAGGTCGTGGGTTCAAACCCCGCCGCGCACCTCTGATTTTTCTTCTTGGAAAATTATGTGTGCTTTATAAACACGTGCTCTAACGGTGAAGGCAAACATCGTGAGGAAACCGGCATGTTCTGAGAACTTTAAAAAAAGTTTAAAGGATATGTGTCATTCACCAACCCGCACTTGGCCAGCGTGGTGAATTAAGGCCTAATCTCTCTCGTCAAGAGAGAAGTCCCTGTGTCCCAGCAGTGGGAACGTGAATAGGGGTGTTATGATGATGATGACTTAGCCATAGAGTGCTGAATTAATTTTATCTCGTCAAAGTCTGTTTTAGTTCTTATTATAACAAAGATTATTATAGCTTTCGCGTTTATAATAGTGCAATATATTCTTCCAAAGGCGTTTAAATTTGCCGACTTATCGACGATCACTTGATTCCTACTTGACCTGGGCGAGTGATCAATGGACTTGATTGGGTCCTCAGGGCAATACTTTTGACCTAAAATAGGAGTTTTATTAGATTCACTCCTAGTTTGTGGGAGAGGTCAATGAACTTTCTGCAGTTACTTTTTGATATCGTTGGTTTTGGTTTCCCGAATTGAGCTATTATTTCTAACTACTGAAGAAAGAAGGGTGTTAAAATTTAAATATTTTGTGTTAATATGTTTATATTGTGTCTTTTAAAAAGTTGTATTTCTTCTTCTATTTATGGTTTTGTATTTTTTTTTTTGTAATTTGTAGCCGCGTCATTCTGTGTACTCGTACTGTACCAAGTAACTGCAATCACTAACCCGCCTGGTAAGATACAATCTTATTGATGATATTGGTCAAAAATATTTGCTTATTTATGTAAATTTATCCAAGGTAGGTCGCCTGGTCGCGCGTCCCGGTCGCTGAGATCGTTAGCATAAAGACCCACAATGACGTAATGGAGTTGATGGAGCCTTAAAATGTCTGGCAAAGCTTCCACCTGCTCGCTCATTAACGGGAACTGCTATCGGTTTTCATAGAGCATTCACGTTGCTCTTAAAATGAGTGCCAGAGTTCAAACTTTAAAAGGTAAGGTAATTTCTAAATGTTATAGAAAAGTTTTACAATATTTTAATAGATATTTAAAAATGTTTTGCATTATCTTGAAATTAATCTTCCCTTTATTATAATCTTTCCGCCCTGCGGCTTCGCCCGCGTTTTAAACTTTCCCGCAATTTTCTTTGCTATAATATAGCCTATGTTACTCGGGGATAATGTAGCTTTCCATAGGTGAAAGAATTTTTGAAATCGGTCCAGTAGTTTCGGAGCCTATTCATTACAAACAAACAAATCTTTCCTCTTTATAATATTAGTATAGATCCTACATTATGTTACACTTCAACGCAACTGCTGAACGAATTTTAATATCTATTACAGAATAAGAATCTGTAATATGGTCTGTAATATCTAGTCGGTATGGTAGCTCCTTTGCCGTAAAAGCAGTAAGACTATGGAATGCTCTTCCTCACCCGATTCAGGCCAGTCCTTCATTAAATATCTTTAAAAATAAACTTAAAGAACACTATCTTTCCTTGCAGATGTAGTTTATGTATTTATGTTATCTATTAGTTATGTATTATTAGTAGTAGTATATGTATATATATATATTTATGTATATATAATATGTATATATGTGTGTATGTATTTATTACTATGATTAGTATTTATTATTAGTTATCTCTTCTGTATTAAGTTTTCTAATGTAGTTGTTATGTACACTTATCTCCCCACCTTGTAAATGTTTTTTTTCTTTATGTCCAGGTTTGCTGTAAGAAAACTCTTTAAGAGGCCTATTACGTGAAATCGCGAAATTGTTCGGTTTTCTCGTCCTAATTCTATGGTTTGCGTTAGTTGTTTGATATTACAATTACATCTTTATAATAGTTCGTTTTCTCCTCTACAAAAGTAGTAAGAAACATTTTAGATAACTTGTTTATATATTGAGTAATAATCATTCTCCGGATACATGTTTCGTAAAAAACGCTCGAAGACCTGTTTTCTCAGCTCTAATTTGTAGATTCTAATGAATATGGGCGATCAAACTATTTTTTATTATGTTACGTATATCCTATTCTTCATTTAGAGTAGAGTACATTTTCGTTAAATGCTTTTATTCTAAAGATATACCGAATTTAATATCGACCGAAAATGCTTCGAAACAAACCTCAATAACTCCGAAGTTCTAAATCAATGGGACGTCATATTTATATCAAAATATTTATCAACATTTGCTTAAACTATGATATTAATTTTAATTTGTAGAACGGTTTTGGTAATTTTTTATGAATAAAATAAAACTACCATAATTTAGTAGTTTTTTCATTCAGCCGGCTTTTTCCATTTAGTACCGCGCGAGCGCTTGTCGAGGTCGGACCTATGTCGGTTGTTCTTGAATAAAATATAGAAATATTTCGTAAAATGTCAGTGTGTGGGACTGTCAATTGCTGTAAAAACGCTGTTAGTGTGCGTGTATGTGTTATTGCGATACTACGACCGACATAAGTTGATCCGTTGATAACGATCAATTGTTATTTTTATTGATAACGGTCAATTGTTGTTGTTGCTGGCCTAAGAATTGTACCAAATGTTGCTGGCCTAAGAATTGTACCACATCATTGTCATCTTGTTTTACCTTATTTATTTGGAGGTTATGCTGTAGGATGTGGATTGCATATCTAAAGTTATCTATCCTAATTAAAAAACAACAAGGCAACTTTTTTTGGTGAAACCGTCCAACGACTAAATGTAATTATGCCTATGATTTTTTTAGATTATGACTAACTTGCCGACCCGCCGACAGCTGCGCTTGCGTTTTTACGTTATTTACTAGTTTATGTTTTATAGCCTTTTTCGATCATTTTACTATCCAATACTGAAATCATATTTTAAATCGGACCCGCGGTTCCTGAGTAGCACGTTCAAACAAATAAACAAGCAATCTCCTCAGCTTGATAATTGTAGTATAGATTTCCATAATATTTATTACAAAGAAAATATTCCGTAATTTTTTGTTCTTATTTTTACCGAGTATCCAATATGTAAACAATAAATAATGTACCTTTCTAATAAATATATTATTTATTGTAAACATTAAATAATTGTACCTTTCTAATAAATACAGGGCGTCCCAAAGTTATGGGCCATGGAGGGGAAGTACCTTAAATATCGTAGATAGTGAATTTTGCTCAAAGAAGACTTCATTTTATTTTTAAAAGTTAGTAATTCTGGATTCATAGATTTTCTAAAAATTACTTGCTTTGTCTGGGAATCGAACCGACTTACATGTAGAAAAAAAAACTCTATTTTTATGATACCAATCGAAAGAATAGCTAAAAAATAATAACTCTGCTTAAGTAACATAGTATTTTAAAAGAAAGGAACAACGTGAAATTAATTATTTTAATCAAATAAAAAACATGAAACATTTTTTTTGTAAATTAATTAATTAAATTACTTACTTTTTTTTAAATAAAATGAAGTCTTCTTTGAGCAAAATTCACTATCAACGATATATATGGTACTTCCCCTTCATGGCCCATAATTTTGGAACGCCCTGTATATAAAATAACACCCCTATTCACGTTCCCACTGCTGGGATAGGGACTTCTCTCTTGACGAGATAGATTAGGCCTTAATTCACCACGCTGGCCAAGTGCGGGTTGGTTTTTTTTTTAATATATAAATGAAATATTTTCAAATAAGTTCGTAATAAAATAAAAATAAATAGTTTATCAAAATAAAAATATAATGGGAATTATTCAAGATGACATATGTAGATAAATGGATATTCTACATCTGTGTATGACATATGTAGATAAATGGATACCAATAAATATAAAAATAAATATAAAGTTCGAAACTACAAAAATAATACCTAAACATAATTAAAACCTTCATTAACGAAACTTTTATTTATTCAAACACAAATATACCATCTAACAAAACAAGCAACTTAAATATAGGTAATATAATTTATTTGTTTTGTTATAATTAGAATTTGTATTTAGTCCGTTCAATTTAGACTTTCGAACTTACATAAAGTCCCAACATTCGACAAAAAAAAAACATTTAATTACAAACCTACACACCAAATTTCAGAAGAATCGGTTTAAAAATGAGCCCATAAGATGAGATGAATGAGGACATTTAACTTCAATAAGACTATTTTCAGTTTTATTCTTATATATATAATTATTAATCATGAATGTTTTAATTTAAAATTATGTACCTACTTAATTGATTTCAAATAATCAATCAGATTTAAAATAAATATTGATATTATTAAGATAAAACATAATTGATTCAAATATTGAAATAAAAATATCCACCATTTTGAATTTAGGAAAATATATAAACTCCTATCAATTAAATAAAAACATTAATATAATAATTATTTCGGAATGAAACTGAAAAAAAATCCACTCAATAAAATGGAATTTATTCGATGCCATTTTCTACAGATCTAAAATAATTATTAGTATATTTGTATGTTTTAGATCGACGAAGTATCAAGATCATTTAGTATTTTTCATAGAATTCGCGTGACGCGCCGGTCACGTGGTGCATAAAATATCCAATTTCGCAAAACTTCGTAACGTCACAAGGCTCTTAAGGGTTAAGCACACCCATTGTGTATGTTATTTTATTTGTTAAATGTTTCAAATGTAAATTTGTGTACTTACAATAAAGTATTTTTGATTTGATTTGATTTGATTTGAAGAATGTTTATTTATAAATAAATCGATGCATAAATAAATACAAAGAAATCGCTTCGTAAAGCTTTCGACAGGCAAGATGAAATGAAGTCGAGATACGTATCGAACATAAACTCGTGATAAAAGTACGTTTACTACGTCGAAAACGTACTGAGAATAGTAATACGTCACTACGCTACGTAGTGTCGATACGTTGAGTGTTAAACGATACGTAGGTACTCGTCTAGTGGTCAGGCGATCAAGCGTGCTGCGTTCACGTACTGCGTTCAAGCGTGCAATTTCACAAACTTCGAACGTTCTACTTGACCACTGGTCAGAATTCGCCACGCGGGCGAAGCCGCAGGGCGGAAAGCTAGTTCTTCATAAAGTGATTATAAGTGAGAACCTTTAATTGGCTACAAGTTTTAATAAGTTATTAGTGAAGATGTAAGTTTTCCATGTGTTAATAAATTAATAAAAATAATTTGTTTTGAAGTATGCTATAGTGAATTTTACACCTCTTTCCAAGAATATCTACACAGTAATACTTTGTCTTAGTAATGCATGGTGATCAAACGTTTTGCGCACGCAAATAGATAAAGCGAAGCAAAATGAGCCTTAAGTAATGGGGATAGGGTCTGAAACTGAAGGAGATTGTCGTTGAAAAATGGCGCTAATATTGATACGGATTTAGCGCTCTATTTTCTCTGTTTTTGGCAAGTTTGGGAATATTCTTCGTTAAATGTTTGGTTAAGAGAGTTTACTTTAAAGAACATCATTATTTGTCGGAAACGGTTGGTCTGCTACTAGATATCTGATAGGTACACTTAAAATACCTTAATTGTTTTTTTTAAATACATATTTAACATCCAAACACATAATAAATATTTGTAAATCGTACAAATTTTTGTCCCGTGACCGAGAGCTCATTTTAGGTATTGGTACAATCACCACCAGTCTTCTAATGGGTGTGATGCAAACAAGCAAAAATGTGATACTAATATAATGTTGTACAATATTTAGTAGTGCTATTACCTTGAGACTATAAAATACGACAAAAATGATTAAAAATGGATCCAAATGACAGAACGATAAATCTATACGATTATTGCCAATAAACTTATATTGCAACTTCTATACAGTATCTTAATGCTCGAATAACATAGATCCTTAATCTTTTAGGGTTCTATTACAAAAAATAGTTTTAGTACAAAATGTTGGCTAAGTGGGATCAATCTCAACTTTCACTACGAAGGTCGTGGGTGCAAATCCGGCCAAGCATCTCTGTATTTTTCTTCTTAAAATTATGTGGGCTTTGAAAACACGCTGCTCTAACGGTGAAGGCAAACATCGTGAGGAAACCGGAATTTTTGAAAACTTTGAAGGGCATGTGAAATTCTCCTAGAGAAGAAAATTTTGTTGTAAAAAGAGTGTAAGTAATATAACATATTTTACTTTAGTGAATATTTTCTTTCACAAGTGAAAACCTGGCACTATAATATTATGTTCACGTTATATACGGAACCATTGACTTAACCTTGGGCACTAAGTATCCGACGCGGGATTACTAATAAACATTGTATTCTTTCAGGCTGATTAGTGGCATTAGGGCGAAAATCGCGCGTGACTCGGAACTATTATGTAGCCTCTTTGGAACGAGAACGCGCAATAACTTTCCATTTACGCAGTTCTGTACGCACGCGGTTTTGAACCTTAGGTAAGATAAGATGTAAGAAACTAAGATCCTAAGAAAAAAAAGTCAAAGCGTCTACAATTTATGTCTTAACTAGCTGTGCCCGCGACGCCGTCCGCGTTAAATATATTTTTGTATGGGGACCACGTCTTATCGTAACTGGAGCAAGAATTTAAATCGTGGGATAAGCCTTCAGAACGTCTGGAATGTGTGCCTTTGGGCCTTTACACTTACTACCACTTAATTATTAACATTACACACAATAGTTGGACATAATAATAATTTAGATTAAAAAATAAGACACCTTTCAGAATATAATGAAATAGATACTGCAGTTGTAACCATTGCGCTGGTTTTCTTTAAAGGACCACCGATCCTTTAGAGAAACATGGTCACTGACCATGTAAGATGCGTACATGGTCAGTGACCATGTTATATATGACATTGTAATGTCCTATAAGTAAAACATACCATAAAATCACTAATGATGATGATAATTCTTCAAACACGATCCAAAGCAAACGCAGGTACAGACGAGTACAAAAGTCGTTTTAAACTTGAGGTTTAATCGATCGCGTTTTCCGTTCCAGTGCGCTTCACAGCTGATCGGTTCTGTACGTTCAACTAGCCTACGTGTGTTGGACTGTACCCCAAGATTAAGCGGAGTGAGATTTAAGAGTAATGAATTTTGTAGGTAAATGTACCGTGTAGGTCTATAATTACTATTGGAAAACATTTTCTTTGAATACCTACGGCTTATTACGTTAAGATGATGCATGTAACTGTAGCCTACTATTGTTCCTAATCACTCCTATTTTCGTTCCCACTGCTGGGACACAGGACTTCTCTTTTCACGAGAGAGATCAGGCCTATATTTACCATGCTGGCCAAGTGCAAGTTGTTAAATGACGCATGTCCTTCAAACTTTTAAATGTTTTCAGAATAAACTTGATTATTTTTATAAAAATGTCACACGCTTATTATTCTGCCACAATAATGAAAACCTTGTTAATACAATGCAAACTGCCTCAATTGGGACACCTCAATTGAAAATATTCAAATGAAAGCGCCGAGTGAATAGTCGAAGTGTTCTTTTATTTGCTTTGGAATGTAGTGCTTTAGCAGCGTCTAGTGCACTGCAAGGGGACTATGTGCTTCTGGAGTTTACACTTTCTAAATAACTTCAAAAATGATGGAGGTTTCTCAATTTGACTGAAATCATGCGCGGATAACTTCGTCGTTTATAAAGCTATTCCGGTGTTTTTTTTTGTTGGAAAGAAGACGTTTCAGAAGTGGTCTCAGGATAAAAATAGGTTTGGTGATGGCATACTAGATAATTCGAAGGGAACTTTCAAAACTCCTACGGTTGTAAATGTACTCAGACATTTTTGCGACTTTCATCTATTTATTTTTAGGATATGAAAGAGGATTAAAGATTGCTGATGCTGACAAACCGGTAGCGGTTTGTTTAAAAGATTTTTCCAAATAATGTACCTAACCATTATTGTAATTTTGCACATAGATACATAGCATCTAAGCTGCTCTTCCATAAAATATGTAGTAGGAATAAAAAATAAAAAATAAATAAACAACTTTTCAATCCAATGTCTCATACCTTTAACACGTAGACCTTCAAATCATTCCGTTTGCCACCTCAGATCATAAAGTTTTTATGTGCCAGCGTTCTAGAACATACGATAAGATCCCATTGAACCCAATAAAACTTAATGCCTTTAGCGATTTCAGACTTGCGGTATGTCTTCATGAATTGGGGACGAAAGGTTGAAAATGAAAAGTCTTTGGCTAATTTCGTGTTTTACTGCAATTCTATTGAAACGTATGTTTTAAGTCTCATAGGTACTCAAAATTCAATTCTTTTGTTCACAAACAATTTACAATCGTATTATTTTTAATGTCTTAAATAACTTAATAACACAATACATAATTATAACTAATACAATGTCAGGCAATAAAAAAATATAACAGTATTCAAAATTGAAGGTCATAAGCCGTGTTGTCTGAGTGGGAGGAAATTCGTCTTTCATTTCGAAGGTTGTGGGTTCAAACCCACCGCGCACCTCTGGGTTTTTCCTAAGATTTTTATTCCTATCATAATCACCCCTATTTACGTTCCGACTGATAAGACACAGGGTCTTCTCTCTTGACGAGAGAAATAAGTTCTCTTCCAAATGCGGGCTGGTGAATATTAAATGAAACTGTTTATAAGGCCTACATAAAAACATGGAAGAAGTAAATCTATTGAGCTGACAAGAAACGCTTCGATAAGTCCCGCTTTAATAAGGCCCCGTAAACTATCAGCTTACTTACTCTTTTTCGAAGGAAAGTTCTGTAGTCGAAGAGAAGCGGGTGATAATTTACTTCATTTATTACTAGTACTAGCTATCCCCGCGACATGTTTTTATGTTATGTTTCTATAGCCTATCCTATACGAGTATAGCGTGTCCCGGACGTCTAAATGTGTATCTATCAAATTTCATCAATTAGGATCATGCGTTGGTTTAAGAATTATTAAATTAAAAAAAGAAAAATGTATATTTCGGATAAGATGATCCATATTTTGGTAAGTAATAGGTATCTTAAATGGTTTGTTAGTAGTTTTAAAAATAAACAATCGAATGTCTATTCTAGTCATATTTTATTAAATGTCTATGTAAAACTAAGTTGTGTGTTAATGTATTTTTATTATTATTCTTGAAAACAATGATGTATATTTCTCGGTAACATCCTCTACGCTAACTAATCCAGTCTGCTCCGTAACAGATTGCAGGATACGGGATAAGTCGGCTCAGCGCTCTATTCCGTCCAATTAGACGATTACTGAATACTTCGAGAATCACTACTGTGCCTTTCAGTACAATCATGTGACTCATTCCTACTAAAAAGTATCTTTCCAAATTAAACACTAACAAACTTTTAAGGAATTAATAACCTTTGTGGAGCGGCGGGCTAAGGTCTATCTTCGACGAGTTGCGGGTTCGATTCCCGCCTCGTAACAAATATTTGTACGATCTGCAGATATTTGTTGTGCATAACAAAAAATATCTAACTATTGTGTATTCTATTAAGTAAAGACGTGTTAGTTACACTATTTATAACTCAACAACGGCTTAATCGATTTGGCTGAAAATTTGTGAGGTAACTTAGAAATAGGACAAGGGCATAGGATACTTATTTTTTACAGCGGGAAAACATTATGACTCGGGCAAAGCCGCGAGGCCAAAAGCTAGTATAGATCGCAAATACAATCGTTACGTCTGTAACCTCAGAAATGTTTAAAGAACGTCTTGTCGCCTCTTCGCTAATGAAACTCATCTATCACTGTAATGAGGCTTCGGAGCTAGGACAGGTATTTATTTGTTTTCCAAATTAATGTTGTTGGTTTATATTTGAGAAGGTAAGTGTCAATAAAGTTAAGAACATTTTTTTTTCATTTTACGATATACGAGTATAGTAAAACCATTCTAAAAATGAACTCCCCTCCACAAAACCGTGATGATTTCAACGTGTGAGGGGAAATACAGAAAAACAGAATACACAGAAAAAAAAATCAGAATTCGGTGGAGAGGCGTTCATTTTAGAAATGGTTTTACTATACTTACATGTGTCATCTATCGGAAAACAATGGATCAGCAATAGGTACAGTTCAAGCAATAATAACTATACAACCCCCGTCTGCAATCAACTAACAGATCAAAACAAATAACCAAGTACCAAGAACCTACTTAAAATTTGTCGCCAAAGAATCTGCAAATTTTTATACAATACCTAGATATCAAAGTCGTTTGGGTGTTTGAAAAATATCTTACTACTTTAAATAATTTACTCAAAATCTATCCCAACCTTTTGGAAGATACGCGGGAAAAACCCTTTCCAAAAAAGGTAAAAATAGCATCGGCTTTCAGAGACAACTATTATTTTTTCTATAATAGTTTTACCTCAAATGGTCAGACGTTAAGCCCATGAACTAGTGACAACTTACAATGAATCCTTCCGTGGTTATTTTGGGACAGGATTACTGACCCGGCGGGAAGGTTTAGGGTCAAATGGGGTGGAATCCTTTAATATTGTCGTGGCCACAGACAAAATTTGTCTCTGCCAAAGTAGATGGGCAATTTAAGAGCGAGTATGCAGTGAAAATCGCGGCTGAAACGACTACGACAGTTGACAACAGCGACCGCGTGCCCCGCGTGGCGCTGGCGTATCGAAAATATTACGCGCAGCGCTAACCAGAATTAGTTGTGTAGCCTACAATCATAGATAAACCCCACTAGATACCGCATGACAAGCGACGACCGCGCGCCAAACATATATGGTTAAATCAACCATTATGTAAAGCCCCGCCTCGAAACACGGCTTTCATCTTCCTCCAATTTAGGTGCGTTTTTTTTAATAAATAATAAAAAATAATTTATTTCACTTTTAAGTTTACATAAATACATTCGATACCTACATAGCTAATTTGTTAGATTTAGATTATAAATTATGAGTTATTTAGTAAATGGTATCGAAGCCGAGCTCTGTCCCTTGCACTAGGTCTCTATAGAGCCTGTGTTGCGAGGTTACAGTGGATTCGCTTTCGATTTACACAGACCAAGATTTTAAATTTTAAGCTATATCATTGTTATAGGGAACAATACTGTTAGTTAATGTACTGTTTTTTAAGACTTAAGCTGATTCATTTATTTTATATTTTTGAATCGGAACAAAAGTATTCTAATGCGGTATCTAGTTTGGGTGATCTGTGCATACAATAGACACTATTATTGTAATCTGAAGCAATGCGTCAAATTTTTACACGTCAAATAATTATATACAAAATTGAAATGCGAAAGTAACTCTGTCTGTCTGTCTGTCTGTTACGCTTTCACGCACCTCTCAACCGATTTTGATGAAATTTGGCACATACAATCCTTAGACCCTGAGAAAGAACATACTTTTTACCGCGGAAAAATACATGTTTCCGCGGAAAAATTTGATTTAGATGAAATTTAGTATGGAGATAGTTGCAAATAAATGTATATGGCGAGAGACTATTTACCGCGGATAAATACATGCTTCCGCGGGAAAATATATGCTTACGCGGGAAAATTCGATTTGGATGAAATTTAGTATTGAGATAGTTGCAAATAAAAGTATATGGCGAGAGACTTTCTACCGCGGAAAAATACATGCTACCGCGGGAAAAGATAATAATGCTTACGCGGAAAAATTCGATTTGGATAAAATTTAGTATTGAGATAGTTGCAAATAAAAGTATATTGCGCGAGACTTTCTACCGCGGAAAAATACATGCTTCCGCAGGAAAAGGTAATAATGCTTACGCAAGAAAATTTGATTTGGATGAAATTTAGTATGGATATACATAGTTGCAAATAAAAGTATACGGCGAGCAGAAGTCGCGCGAGGGCAGCTAGTTATAAATGACAAATTACTTATAAAATTGGTTCCGCCACAGAATATTATTAGTTAGTACAGGGCACGGAGAAAATTGTCATAGGTCCGTTCAGCACAACGTCTCGCCCCGCACTGAATTGAAGGGCCCGCGAAGGGGAAGATCGCGCATTGCGTGTGTCGTTTTACGTAAAAAATTCGTTAAAAATCGCTGAGATTTTTTTTCGAAAAAGTAAGCTCAGGAGATGATTGGTATTCTTTTCATCTATATGGTGATGAAAATTAAAAAATCTTATGATTAATAGATTAGGAATTAAACGGTTCTTGCTGAAAAAGTAGACGGTATTTTACATTATTATTTCAGGTACTTAAAATAAAAAAAATAAAATTTCGGCCTCAGGAGATGATGCCTTATATGGCATAGATTATTGTGTAATTTTTTCAAAGCAATTCCGTTAAAGAACAAGGAAATAAATGGTTTCTGCTGAACCCAAATTTACCAAATTCACGCATATCTACGCCTTAAGCGTGGTTTTATTGTACGATTGTTCATTTATTACAAGGGGAATTCGTAATACAACGGAAATTGATCCTGTATTTTAGTCGATATAACCATAAGTGTCTGTATTGACGTACCCACTAGTAATACACAGGGACTTCTCAATTTGCTTCAGCATAGGAATGGAAACAGGTGCTTATAAGACGAAATTTTAATTTTAATATTATAGATGTCGTGTAGAGAATGTGTATAGAATGTCGAGGAGTGTGTGTTTATCAGGAGGGCTTCTAATTGGTTATGACGTCACCAGGTCTAACGTCACAGTCGTCTTCATGTTGATAATAAAACCACAGCGAAACGTCCATTATTTATTCCAATTTACAATGTTTAGGTCCAACGATTCGACAACTCAACCAATAATTAAATTATTGCAAACAGAGTACTGTTCCAACCGACTACTCGAACAAGAATACATTCTATTACTAACAAAGCACTGTTCCGTCCAACGGCTCAAACAAGAATGTCCTGCTAGCTCGGCCGACGGTCGTATTTAAAGGCACAAAGCACAAAGCGGCCTGGCGACGCACAGCGGCGAGGCGAGGCGCCTCAACCCGTAGCGCGATGCGGCCGAACCAGTTTTACAAGTAATGGTGTCGGCGCGCCGCAACCCGTAGTTCGATGCGCGCGGTACAAACAGGTTCTGAGTCATATTTCAAACGATGTTCTTGTCTGCCCCGACACGGCCATGCTGATAGATGGTGCGCGCTCTGCACCAGTCGTTTTTCTGAAAAAGATGAAAAAGTTTCTCTGAGCTAGGTATCCATTCAAAGGTACACTAGCTGATAATTTGGTGCAAGGTTATTTGTTCTGATAATTGGATCTCAACCACCAAATTATCAGCGAAAGTTTAAAACACAGTACTTAGAATGTTTATTAGAAAAATGAATAAGGAAAACTGACAGTGAGTGAGTTATTATTATTGTTATCAATGTTCATGCTCCACGTATTTACATTGTTTTATAATTTTATGGCCAATGCTTGCACTCCTCGTACTTGCATGGTTATTAAGGTACTCTTGGAATTTCTCATAAAGTAGAATTTTTCTTAGAGGTTAGTAGAAGGTAGGAAGTTGATCTCAAACACCAAATTATCAGCGATAATTTAAAACATGATAGTTAAAATGTTTATAAGGATAATGGATAACGAAAGCGGACAGTGAGCGAGTTATGTTATTATTTTTATCAATGTTTATGCTCCACGCACTTACATTGTTTTTTAATTTTTAAAATAAGTCTCACGGGCAGGTCGATGCTGTGGTCTGGGCGGCTATACTACACCGTGGTCCACAGGGGATAAAGGATAATTTGAAAGGTCGATGCTGGGGTAACCAGAGGCACTGAAAATGTTATACTAGGACATACAGTTATTTAAATTGTTTTTGACTCAGTTACACAAACTGATTTCTTATTTGATGTTTAAGATCATAATCCTTTTTTTATTACTTAGTTTGTTAGTCTAGTTTGTGTAAAATCTACAGTTCGCAAAAATTTTTTTTTTTTTCTTCTTTTCTTTCTTTTTCTTTCTTTTGTTTGTTTGTTTTGGTTGCACATTGCTTAAAGTTTACGGTACTTGCCTAGGTAGAAGTGTTGCATGGTAGAACTACAGGATCGTATTCATCCGCCTACTCGGCCATACTGACAGGCAGTGCGCGCTCTGCATCTGCCTCGTAGGGGTCCTCGTAGTGCGGGAATGACTGACAGGCGGTGCGCGCTTTGCACCTGCCTGGTCTGCAACTGTCTTTGTTTCTGTCGGAGTCTTGCTCAGACTTGCACAGGCAGTCTAGCATGGGAGGTGGATGGCACGGGCTAGCTTGCAGTAGTGTTTTGAGGGCCTAGTGCATCGTCTTCTTCCACCGACACAGCCCTACTGACAGGCAGTGCGTGCTATGCATCTGCCTCTCGGAGTATACCATCAAGTAATCGTAGTGCGGAAGTGAATTTGTAAAAGAAACTTAATTAGTTCTTGAAGAATATTTCATAGAAGGGGTTCGTATGAATTCTCATTGGAATTTTTGATCCAATTATTCATTTGCTCGGCTTTTTCCTGATCAATTTGCGTTCCATCATTTATTTGATCACTTTTTAAAGATGCAGGTAGTTTCAAAACTATGATCATCTATTGTTTATTTGCTCGGCTAAGTCCTGACCGATTTGCGTTTCATCAATTTTGTTTTTATCACTTTTTAAAGATGCAGGTAGTTTCAAAACTCTGACGTCAGTATGATCGTTAATTGTTTGTTTGCTCGGCATCTTGTTCTTGGGTCAGTTTTTGCATCATTTTATAAAGACGCAGGTAGTTCCAAAAATATGTCGTCAGTATAGTTTAACTAAGCCATCTTCTTGGTCTTGGGTCAGTTTTTGCATTATTTTATAAAGATGCAGGTAGTTCCAAAAATATGTCGTCTAAGCCATCTTCTTGGTCTTAGGTCAGTTTTTGCATCATTTTATAAAGATGCAGGTAGTTCCAAAAATATGTCGTCAGTATGGTTTAACTAAGCCATCTTTTTGGTCAGTTTTTGCATCATTTTATAAAGGTGCAGGTAGTTCCAAAACTCTGACGTTAGTATGGTTTAACTAAGTCTTCTTCTTGTTCTTGGGTCAGTATTTGCATCATTTTATAAAGATGCAGGTAGTTCCAAAATTTGACGTCAGTATGGTTTGCCTTCTTCTTTGTCTTGGTCTTGTGGCAGCGTACAGTCTCAAGGCTATCGAGGTTCAGATCTATCGAAGTTCGGATCCCACTGGATGAATTGACCATCTTTTCTGGTCCGGAAGCAGCTTTTAGTTCCGGAGTTCAGATCTGTGATCCCATTTGTTCAAATCTGTGACCCCACTTGTTCAGGTTCGTATCCCACTTCTGATGTCGTGTAGAGAATGTGTATAGAATGTCGAGGAGTGTGTGTTTATCAGGAGGGCTTCTAATTGGTTATGACGTCACCAGGTCTAACGTCACAGTCGTCTTCATGTTGATAATAAAACCACAGCGAAACGTCCATTATTTATTCCAATTTACAATGTTTAGGTCCAACGATTCGACAACTCAACCAATAATTAAATTATTGCAAACAGAGTACTGTTCCAACCGACTACTCGAACAAGAATACATTCTATTACTAACAAAGCACTGTTCCGTCCAACGGCTCAAACAAGAATGTCCTGCTAGCTCGGCCGACGGTCGTATTTAAAGGCACAAAGCACAAAGCGGCCTGGCGACGCACAGCGGCGAGGCGAGGCGCCTCAACCCGTAGCGCGATGCGGCCGAACCAGTTTTACAAGTAATGGTGTCGGCGCGCCGCAACCCGTAGTTCGATGCGCGCGGTACAAACAGGTTCTGAGTCATATTTCAAACGATGTTCTTGTCTGCCCCGACATAGATTATAAAAATAAATTTAATAGAAAGTAAAAACACACAGTAAGTCTTTTTCTCCCGAATCCCCAATATAAATAAAACGGCTTTCACCAGTTCACTTCATCACTTTATGAAGCTTTCCTCTGCTATCAATCAATGACAATTTCTGCACGCGTGACTGATTTTTGTGATGTAGCTAAGGGTAGAGACTAGGAGAACTTTCTCGTTGTGTACGAAGTGCCCTACAAAAAGCGTTGAAATGGTGGTGACGCAATATCTATGGTGTACATTTTAAAAGACGCGCCCAAATTATATACTTTAAAGTCAGATCACGAAAGTTTTATTTTAGGAACCTTTAACCCGCCGTTTGTGACCTGTATGTCTGTGAGACCGGGTGGATCGAAAAAGTCGAATAACTTTTTTACCAGTTAACCAATTGAGTTGCAATTTCGTGTACTCTCCTGATTTTGCGTACTCTATCGTCGGTACAACCCGCGTGGGCGAGGCAGGCGGATGTGTGTGAGTTTTGGTGCCAACCCGGTGCGTGAGACCAGGGTCACAGATTACGTAAGTAAAATAGTCATAGTTAAATATGGTACAAAAATAATCAAACAAAAAAGAATACCTTTTTGTGTTTAGTTCCTATTATAATAAACATGAAAAAGCCTGATTAGGTTAAAAAAAAATGTTTTTGTTGAAAATTCTGATATTTAAAGTCAACATTAGAAATAACTTGGTTATTTTTAATGTTTTAACTATGTAAGCCTAATAATGAATAAAAATAACTTATTTAAGATATAACCTTGTATTATTATAAAAAAAACATAGCTTTTCAATATTTAAATAAGTAAACATTCCCTGCAGTAATACTTTTTAAGAAAATTTAATTTGAAAAACCCGGTCCGTATGACCGGCGTCACAAACCACGTAAGTCAAAGTGACGTCATAAACGGCGGGTTAACAGACAATATTATAATAAAAAAAAATGTAGTGCTCCTTTCCTCTATTCCACAGAGATGTAGCGCTTTGTCGACTGATAAAGTGACGGTTATTTGATAACAAACTTGAGGAATCATCTGTTTTCGGCGATTTGATGTCGAGGAATTTATTGGAGTTTGTGGGAATTTATGGTGAAAGGTTCTTTGGATAAATTACATGAATGTATATTTGCACACTTTGAGGTGGTAAGCTTTTTTATGCACCATTTTGAAAAAAAAATTGATGAAAAAATACATTTAAAATAGGTAAGTATTTAATATATAAATTAATTTCATCAAATATTTTCCGAAATAGCCTTACTGTCACCAACTGCTTTAATTGATAATAATTTACGCTATTTGAGAAAATACCTTTACATAATGTCCGGCGCTACGAGATAAAAACTCTCGTATACAAACATGGAATGCCGATAGAAAACATTTCGATCCCGAGCGAACAATATTTCACGAGCACAAGGGAAATGTCTGGTAATATTAGCCAACGAACATTGCATGGTAATAGGCAGGGGAGAGAGGGGAGAGGGGAAGCGCGGGGTAAACATAAATCCTTATTATAGCAGGTTAGGAGATTAAATTGTGTTAGATCAGCTTAGTGTCACTGAATGCCGATACAGGCGACGATGGCTGATATCGCGCCAGCTTTCATTCAATCAATCAATCAATCAATCATTTATTAACATAATACAATACAATATACAGTTTAATTCAATCCATGGGTTCCTGACTAGCAGAAGCTGTATTACAGGAACCTAGGCTAGGCATTGATTATAATTCTTATGTTCCTATATTTTATTATCATTAAAAACTTTTATATCAGCGTCCGTATTAATAAATATTGGAAATACAGATATATTAAATATTCTCATAAATATACCTAAGTGTATATTTAATAACTTTGTAGCAAAAATACACAGTTACCTATAGTATATCGAGATAAAAATTATAATGTCCTCCAATATATTATAAATCTCCAAAAAAAACTATAGCGATGGTACCAAGCTACTTCCAATCTGTAATCTATAAGGGAGGCCAATACCCAGCAGTGGACGTAATACGTATGAAATCACTATGACTAAAGTGTATGTATTTTCTTATTCCCAACAAGCTTCTTACCTCCTAGTAGCCTCATAAAGGTAGCTTTTTATAACCTTAACGAGTGCAGAAAATTGGCGTTTAGTTTCACGGAAGTAGCCTTGTAGAGTTTACAATTACCACTTTAGCTGGGTAAATTATGCTACTTTTAAGGAAACTTGCATAAGCACCCTTATTTACATTTCCACTACCCGAACTAGAGACTAGAGAGATCGTGCCTTGATTCACCACGCTGGCCAAGTGCTGATTGTTGAAACATGTCAAAAATTTTGAATGTGTTTTAAAGCATGTCGGTTTAATATTAAGCTAAATAAAAATTTAAGGTATTTCCTGTTCTCCTGAATAAAATCTATCCGAATGTACAAACACTGGAGTGGTACTATTCTTTGGACCAGCACCATACAGCTTTAAATGCACATTTTTTGTAAAAATTAAATTTCATAGATTAGCTGTTAAAACAGTAAAAGTACGTACAGTCAGCACAAAAGATGTAACATGGACATGCATAGTAAAATATGATTTAATAGTACTACACCTTTTGTGCTGACAGTACTGTTACATATTGAATTAATTATTTAGGCCGTAATGGAAATGTAATATTGTTAAGCAGGATCAGTGGCAGAGCTATTAAATTTCTACAAGTACTTACCTAGTTAATGCTCCTACGCTATTTCGACAATTTGTGACGGTGTTCATTATCAAGTGAAATAGACAAATGGATGTTTGGTTTTGTAATTATTAACACCCATTTTAGCGTGACTGTCTTTTAACCGGAGATAGAATATAACATAACGAAATAAAGAACCAAGTAACAAGAACCATTTATTTAGATAAAAAATTGTAAGATATTCCAAATCCTAATCGTATCTATGTTAACAAAAAAAAAATGCTGAATCTAAGCTCAGGAATCAAATCAAAGTGTGGACCGCAAAAGTCACTCTCAATTCTGTGAGTTTTACGGTCCACACATTGATTTTTACTCGACTTCGAATAAAACTATCGACTAATACCGTATGTGAGCTTTACAAACCTTATCAGACCAATCTTAAATCTACGCGTCTAATGACATCAACGAGGTGCAAAGTCGCTGTAACCACACATTTGGAGATGGAGCGGAATGAACGTAATTCTGCTAATGGATTCGGCCCGGGCAGGTAAGGGAAAAGTCATTATGTTCAGTGGAGGCACGTAGGCTGAGCTAGCGCAACGAAGGACTGCTACTGTGTTAGCTATATTGAAGTTACTATAATGAAACGATAAAACCAACTTCAATCTAAGTCTAAAAATCACTGATTTGTCCTGGGTTTTGTTAAACCGACTTAAAAGCAAATTCTTAAATAGTCATGATAATTGACCGCTACTCGGCAGGTCTACTACTTATTATTTATTACTAGCCGACCCGCCAACAGCTTCGCTTGCGTTGTTTTTACTTTATATACATTATAGTTTATATTATATAGCCAAAAGCCTTCCTCTAAAAATGGACTATTCAACTCCGAAAGAATTTTTCGAATCGGACTATTTTTTAATAATAATCGAATGTAATGAAATAGAATTTAGAAACTTTTAAAAACTGAATAAAACTATTTAATCACTAAACACATACAAGCAAGCTCTTCCTGTACCATAAATTACAGAGCTGCCACAAGTTTAATAATAAATGGCTAACGCGGCACCAGTTGCGCTTACCTGCGCACTTTGGGCCATTAAGGAGAATATCGTGAGAAAATATGCTTGGAGTATCAACTCTAAGTACTCGTATTTTTACTCATGGCGTTTTTGTTTTAAAATCTTAGAAATTTACTTAGGTTGGTTTGGTTATAATTCAAACTGAATATAACATTAGTGAAAATGTAAGTACATATTATGATGCATCTAACCCTTATTTACCATGGAAAAATAATGATAATCAGCATCTAAAAATAGTCTTTAACTAAGAGAGGCGTAAGCCAGGTTAATACCATTTCTGATAAAATCTAAAGTATATTATATAAATATATTGAGTAGGTAAGGTACAAAGGACCAACCCGCACTTGGCCATCGTGGGGAATTGAAGCCAGCAGTAGAAGATAACATAGTAATAAAGATAACAAGTCTGACCTCTGAGTCTCTGGTCTGATTAAAATAAAATGAGCTTTCGTTTAAATATAAAATTGTACGAATCATTAAGAGAATTATCAATCTGCATACGAGTTGTATTTAAACAGAAAACTCTATCCTGCGATAACACAACGATGTTCATTACTTCACCAGAAACCTTCCACAATTTTAGCCTTTAAACCTTTAGGTTACGGCTGAATTCGGCTTGCGTCCAAGAACCCGCAATGCGCGACTACAACCTCAAATCACAAACACAATCAATGTGTAATTGCTTGCAGCTCATTTCAACGGAGCAGATTTGACCGCGAACATTTAGCATATGAAAATAAGGTTTATATGATCATCATCACCACCCCTATTTACGTTCCCACTGCTGGGACATAGGGACTTCTCTATTGACTAGAAAGATTAGGACTTAATTCACAATGCTGGCCAAGTACAGGTTGTCAATATAAATAAATAAAATAAATAAATATAAATATATCCGGACAATTCACACAGCAAACTCTAGCCCCGTGGTAAGCTCGTAGCTTGTGTTACGGGTGCTAGATTTCATAAATATCTCATGTCCTTAAAAAAATTTTAAGTTCTCAGAACATGCCGGTCCTCACAATGTTTGCCTTCACCGTTAGAGCACGTGTTTTTAAAGCGCAAATAAGTTTTCAAGGAGATAAATCCAAAGGTGCGTGTGTGCTTCCACTTAGCTGACCCTGCTCTCAATTATTACCTTCAACAAAAACATCCACGTATACAAGTGGCTCCGAGCGACTACGCTCAGCCGCTGTGAATATTTGATGGCCATTTCCGCGTCCAATCAGCCAACTTCTGACGTTTTCAATGCCAGAAAAACTTTACTACGAATATATTTTTGTTTCACCTTTGCCCTTGAGTTGACTTGTACATTAACAATACACTTGTTATATTCCAGTGGCAAAGTACTCTGAGCGGATGCTTATACAATAAAATACTTCATTATACTAGCGTTTTTTCCTTCAGAAATAAGTCCTGAAATAATAATCATATGCAACTATGTAGTATGCATAATTGTGCACCGTTACATTCACTACCGTTTAGAGTATTAAAATCAAAATCTCTAGGCGCTGTCAGTGTCACAGCCTGCCGTCTCGTTCGCTGGTACGCCATTCGCATTTTAGTGCTCAACCGTTCGTCACGTAAAATTGCGAAAGTTTCGCACTAGTAAAATAAACAATTGTGAACCAATATAATTACGTTTTATCATGGCCAAAACAAGTTTAATTTGCCATTCTTACGTAAGTGATCAACTACAAATCATAAAATTTGTTATAAAAATCCAAGTTGAGTCCAAGTGACTCGGAACCAAATCATACCATTGAAAAAGGTAAGTCAATTTATTATTACAAATATGCTTAGCTATTTTGTGGGCATAGACAACAAAAATACATTCGGGCTGATCGTCGGACAGTCTCATAATTATGATGTCATGCCGCACTACCCTCATCTACAATGTAGGTTATTGAAAGCTTATGTACCTAGCTCATATTGTGCGCAAAGACAATAAAAATGCATTCGAGGTGATCATCGGACAGTCTCATCGCAACAATGATGTCGTAACGCGCTACCCGCATTTGCAATGTGGTTTATTGAAACGTCAATTTATTATTACATGCGTACCTACTTATGTAGTTCATATCGTGCGCAAAAACAACAAAAATGCATTCGAGCTGATCATCGGACAGTCTCATCGCAACAATGATGTCATAAAGCGCTACCCGCATTTAAAATGTGGGTTATTGAAAACAGATACTGTGTTAGTTTCTGTGTACAACAATACGTATTTATACTAATAATGTACTATGATAGTCATACAATGCATTCGAGCAGTATTCAGGACTGTCTCATCGCATATTGACTATCAAATTAACAAGTTAATGCACTCGAGCTGATCTTTGGGCTGACTCATCGCATTTGTACAACATAATTTAGAAGATAATTATATCGAGCTGTTCTATGGGCTGTCTCACTTATTCTACTTCCCTCATTGCATCTGGACATGGAGTTGATGAATATAAACCCCATAGATTGGGGAGTTTGTGTATCCACCACACTAAAAGGTTTGTTAGCGGCAAATTTAATTTACCACAGTGAGTTGAAAGGTTAAGTACCTACACAAATGACGCTGCAGCCTATCTTCTGATAAACATATCCCTACGTCGGTTTGACGAAATCTATGGGAAAATATTGGGTGGCACTATTATTAGGCCATCGCCATACGGCACTTTGGGCAAAACAAAACACAAGGATAGATTTGACATTATTACAGTGTAGTGTTACACAAGTAAAATTTATTTGATACATTCGGATATACTTTTGGGTTTATCCTCTGTGTAATTATTAAATTGTTTTAAATTTTATACTTAACGTCCACTTATTTGAAAAATAATATGGAATAGAGTAGTTCTACTTGGTGATTTATGCATAGTAGGTAACTATGCATAATACCTACCTAATTTTGCATTATAAATAATACAAACAATCACCATTAGATATTTATCAAGATATCATAATTATCTATTATGTATACCATGTATACCTATAATACCTATGTTTTATTATTATTATTACTACATCCTGCAAGTTGTAGATTTTCCTGCAAAAAATGTTTCCTTCCATACGTATCCGATTATTTTGGGATTGAAGCGAACTTTATAAGCAAACTATAAAGTGGTTTACTTGTGACCAACATACGCAACTTTATAAATATTAGTCTTGTAAAACAATAAGAACGAGCTATGAAGAAGTTTACAAGGGTGAATTATGAAATATTCAGCATTCTGAATCTGTTATTAGGTTTTTTCAGTACCTCTGATGCAAACTGGCTAATCTTACAAAGAAACAGCCAATCGCATCGAATAATACCGCACGTCGAGAAGTCTACATCCGTAGTCCAGTACATCCAGGACGCCAGTGCAGCAGTGGACACACCGCCGACTCAGCCGCCGAGCATAAAGGAGACGAGGTACCCAAAAACCATCGACCGTATTTCCGACATCAATAATAACCCATAGTAACTACCATCTTGGTACAGATATCTGCTTATAAACAGATGTTTTTATTTTTTAAACAGTCGTTTTAACATTCGGTCCGCCTCTTGGTGAGACCTAAGTACAAAACTAAAGGTTTGTGTACAATAATAATATAATCCAGCATTGAAGGATCGCAGCAATCAAGACATCGCAGCGTGCTCAACTATCTTATATTACTATAAGTTCATTCCTGGAATCCTTTTAAAATCCATACCGAATTGAAATGTGCATCTTAAATATAAGCTGCTATGGTGTGCGAAAGAAGATTCCGCCCCGCGGCACCAGCCGCATTATGACCGATGTACATATCGGGTCAAGACCAAGCGTGTTTTACCAACATGAAATATACAAACCTACTTGGCTGTATGCTGTAGGGTGCGCCATCACTGGCAACTAAGAAATTATTGACAGTTTTCATGTGTGCATGTCGGAGAGTTTTTTCTACGCTACCTACGTCCATTGAGTTACGGATAATACGTACAACTATTTCCAAATTCTCTCTCAATGTGATACACTAACGTGTTTACATGACACAAAATATAATTATGAATATTCTGCTGTTAAGTGTATAGTAACTTCCTAAAGTTATGAACCATGAATCGCTTCAGATAATCTACTATTAGCGTTGCTATATTTTTAATATCATTTTATATAATAATAACTATGTATCAATGTAACCGTTTCAAACTTACATAGTTATTATGTAAACTATATATTATTATATATAGTTTTATAACTGATTTCTATAATAATGTCTAAGACTGGGTTAGCTAGAGACCTATTATGAATTCAACTTCGTTTGAATATAAATCCAGGGTTTCACAAATACATGTTATTGAGTTAAATCCCATGATTTCTGTTTTACACCCACGGGATGCATCAGCTGTCATGCAATGGAACACATCGCATTTTTAAAGAAATTAACATCTGGATAAAGTTTTCAAAATGTAGAATATGAAATAAGTTGGTATTTTCAACCACTGCATAGTCGGTTTTCTATTGTGCACTTGCCCAGAATTTTATTGCCTTTTATAAGCCTTAAAATTGCATATTTTTATTTTCTTCATTCGACAAAAATAATGGTAGCTCCACGCTACCCTATAATCATTTTAAGGAATTTAAAATGACAATACTATAGATTAGAGTTGTATAGTTAATTCTGGCGCCTCAACAACGGGGTATGGGTCGTGTAATTGTAGAGAAGGTAGACCTTGGTCGAAATATGATATAAATTTCCATACAGATAAAGCTGCAAGTTATCTACTACCATTATAGGTTAAATATATATATATATATATATATAATTCCTTTTTTGCATCCATACATCAATAGAATGAGAGAAAACCAGTCTCCCATCTAAGTGAATTGAACTATCGACAGTTCGTCGACAGAAAAGGAAACAGTCACGACTGAGTCCTCGAAAAACGTTACTAAATAAGTACCTAAACAATCAATTACCCCAGATCTTTTTGCCTTTTGCAAATACAAAAAAAAAAAAAAAAATGTGACTTGTAAGGTCTAGAATAAGTGTCTAGGACACGCCTGACATCTTCCTTTTACGTTGTCATGGGCTAAAATAGTTTTATACTACGTTTCTACGGTTTCTTTTTGACTCTCAGTTAAACAATTATTTACAAAACCGAAGAAGAGGCTTTATTCCCCATTGGTATATTCAGCCGTTATATCTGTTATTTAGAAACTTTTTACATAATAATTAATCTTAATGGACCAGCAACAATAACGTGTTAATTTAATTTGTTGTCGCTAAGACAATTATACATATATTATCTCCACCATACGGGGACATCAAAAATAATCTCTACCAAGTATGTAGTACAATAGTTGTCTGGGAAGGTCGTGTATATTTAAATATATATACATACAAACACATTTGTGAAGTTAATATTTCTTACAGTTTTGAGAGTTGTTTACAACAATCTATATTATATAATTCTTTTCACCACAGTTATTTAACTTTACATACAAAATTGTATCTATACTCAATAGCAACAAGAAAGCGTTCCTATTGGTACTCCTTTGAATAGTTCAATCAAACATATTTTCAGACGATCGGATACATGAATATTCGATCACAAGTTTAAATCCTCTATGGATGTTTTGGAGTTTGCTCCCTTGTAAATAAAACTATCGATTTCAGTAAAAAATAGTATAAAAAATGTCTTACTGACTTTAGAAAGGTTTTTGGTACTAGTAAACCGAATAGAATCTAAATAAATTTTGATATGAGTATGATCGTTTATCACCAGTGTATCTTATTGGCGTTTGAGAAAGCCCTTTATCTATGAATAAAATCATAGTAAAGCCACGCATTAACAGCTATATTTAAACATTATGTAATTACTAATGTTTAAACATTATGTTATTACTAATTATTACTAATTACAACAAAAACGGTTCTTCCTTTGCAATGGAAAGGTTCTGCAAAAGAACAATCATACAAACCTGGAGAACATTTTCAATTATGAGATTTGTTTTAACACACAAATTATAAGCCACAACATTTTTATGTTGATAGTGTAATAAAAATACTGTTCAAAATAATATAATTATAACAGGGTAAATAACCTAGGAATTTATTTAATAAACGAAATAGTGGTTACCCACATATAAAACATATATTTTCGATAGATTTCGAGTGAAGTCACTCATAATTCTAAGTTCAACTTAATTTAGTATAATTTCTCTATTGAGTAATTTTAGTGTGATTTTATTTCCTCAATCAGCTCTAAAAGTCTACATAGTTGCATATGATTATTATTTCAGGACTTATTTCTGAAGGAAAAAACGCTAGTATAATTGATGATTAAACGAACTTACCAAGTGAAGTTCTATCATAATTATACGTGGCGTTTTTTCCGAAGAAATAAGTACCAATTCCCTCCCAACCCAAGGACCCTGATGCTGATTTGATTTCGTCAACAAAATCAAGAAAAAGTATTCAAGAATATCTGATGTAATATATCTCTTAACGAAATGACGTACCAGCGAACGAGACGGCAGGCTGTGACACTGACAGCGCCTAGAGATTTTGATTTTAATACTCTAAACGGTAGTGAATGTAACGGTGCACAATTATGCATACTACATAGTTGCATATGATTATTATTTCAGGACTTATTTCTTCGGAAAAAACGCCACGTATAATTATGATAGAACTTCACTTGGTAAGTTCGTTTAATCATCAATTATACACCAAAGCAACAGAAAATTACAAAATAAAATTAAAGAAACGAGTACATTGGGCAGCCTTATCGCTAAAAAGTGATGTTTTCCAGGCAACCTTTGATAAACTTAAATAATTTTATATCATTCTAGCCATCTCACATCCACTGCTGAACATTGGCGTCCCTCCAATTATTTTGGTCCGCTCTGATTTGATAATAATTATGTTCATCTTGCTATTACCACGTGCTTATAAACCCACATATTATTTTAGAAGAAAAATACAGAAGTGCTTGGCGAGCTTTGAACTCACAACCTTAGGAAATAAAGTCAAGTGTGCTTTAAGTTAGACAACGCTACATCCATTCCTTGTCCTTGCGATCATCGTTACATTAAGATTGTAGTAAAAACATCCTTTAACGTATACGTAACTAAGGCGACGTATCTACGTGACGATAATTAACGTGAAAGGGATGCTGGATTGCCATCTCTAATCACGTAACTGTGTGGTCGTGGTTTAGGGTGTGGCTGTAGTTTCAGCGGAGAGCGATACAAGTAATGTTTAATACATAACATTACATTGTATATAACATTGAATAAAACTGCCTTGTTTATTCATTTGAATTTTTTTTAGGTTAGTATCCCTTAAATAATTGCTTTCCTGTAAAGTTACCGTTCAAAGTACCATAAATGTCTTAACTATTTAATTTCAAAAATGGAATATTTTTAATTGTTGTGTGCTTGTTGTTTTCAGATATACACAAAAATGACACGATACAATGATCATAGAGAAGTGACTGGTTATCACAATAAGGTCATGAATCAACTTAGCATTACTGTATCTATGGAAAGAAACTCCTCAATACAAATATCATTATTGATAACGGCAAGTTACATCTCAAGTAAGAGAAGGTATAATAGAATGTTACATTCTAGTATGATATCATGAGTAATATCTGAAAATTACATAATTGTTAGTTACATTTGTAGCGTAGCTCGTAGCAAGTGCTACGGTGCTACGGCGTAGCGCACTCAAGCCTAGCAATCATAAATTGTTAGTTGTAAGGATAATATGTAACTTAAATTATTTTATATTTATTTAATAATTTATTTCATAATAAAAGTTCAATTATTTTTAATTGAAAACTGAAGATTAGAATTTAAATAGATGTTCGTATAACTTTTTTATAGAGTAAAACATTTTTTCAAGAGCCAATCTCATAGATTTGTTTTAAATATATTACATACAGATAGGTTATAATATTAAAAGCATATTGACCAGCAGGTGGGCCCTGGTTCTTAGGTTTAGACTCGTTTTGATATAGAAAATTCTCGGACAGTAGAACCACACCTTTATCAAAACTCCGTTAGCCTTAAAGCCCGTTGACTTTGAACTGGTACTACAAGGATTACAACCTTATATACAAGGTTTACAGAATTAAGGGTATAAGACGTGGAAGGTAAGAGTGCCTATCATATTTAGACATATTTTAGTAAAAAAATCATAACATTTATGGATTCAACTTCCTGTTCCTGAATTATTCAAATATCCGCCAATATTTTAAAAACCTTTAAATTCTACTATAACTTTAAGTCTTTTTTTAGATTATATTTAAGTCTAAAAGTTATAGCACCAAGTAGTGAAACACAGAATATTAATTAGTACCTCTCTTGTAGATTTTGTGCTTCATTTAATTGTCAATAAACATGAAAAAATTACTTAATGACCATTTGTTTACAAAAAATCAAGTGGTTTTAATTTCAATTTTTTGGTCATATAATGCTAACATTATTATCGTTTTAATCCTGAAAAGCCATTTTGATACACCTTATACGCTCCGTATCACATCTCGAAAACATCTAAGACGAGGGGCTATGAAAGTTTCGGATAAAATTTCATTACAAGTTCCTCCGTTGTTTCGTGATACTAATTAGTAATTGGGCTGGGAATTCGTTGTGTAACTGCTAGTTAACTTGACGGGCGTTAGAAAGGATATTATTGTTTTATATGCGCCTTGGGGTATTGGCTGGACTAATTGATTTGCAATTATATTATATTTACACCTATTCTATTATATTGAGCAGGGTCCTAATTAGTTATAACTTATTAGTCTTTTAAGTTATTGCTTAAATAATTATTATTTTGTAAAAGGTGTTATTTTTAAATCAAAAAAATATCGGCCATTTAGACCACACGTCCCTAGGTAGGCAATTTATTTATGATTATGTTTAAATAATATATTATTATCCAACAATCACGATAATTCCATTTTACCGTAGGTAGATAAAAATATATTTATAGCGAGATATATACGTGTGTTTTGATAGTATCTAAATAATCGAAATAAAAAAGGTTTGACTTTTAAATATTTTATTAATACTTCTTTTTATCTATTAATTAAACAGGTCATGCCACAACACCGCCATAAACTAACATACAAACGTGTTCTATACATATAGTCCTACCACATACAGAACAAATTACTCTAGTTATTGCTGTTTATTTACGGCTAATATTATACACTATTTACAAATAATGATATATTTAATATTATGATAAATATTATTTATGCTATTGAATAATAATATTTATCATAAACAAAATAAATATAGGTTACATACATAGAACTTAATATAATAAGGGTTATTTTTCACTTTAGATGAATAGTTTTAACTGTACAATATATAAAATATCTTCGGTTTTACAGATAAAGTTAACCATAAATAAATATTATACATACTTTGAATTATTAAATAATTAGTTATGAATTTTTTTAACTACGAGTACCTATTATCTGATTAAATATTGCTTATCAGACGATACATTTATTGTTTTTATTAATACCTACTTAGAATTATTATGTACACAGTGATATAAAAAGCTTAATTTTATTTATGCATAATCATTACGTATTTTGTTTTCCCCTTTAGCAAAAAAATGTACATTGGTTTACACCATTAAATTAATTTATGGATGATTATTTAAACTACGACAAATAATGAATAAATTGGGGTTACTAAATTCTCTGATAAATTGTGATAAAAGTGTCAATTTAAATGTTTCTTACGAGTATTTTTAATGTAGTCATAATTGTGCAATCATCAAATATTCTGGGATAAATAATACGAAGAAATCCTACAAAACTAGAAAGACTAAGAAATAGTTCCATAATTAAATAAGATAAATAATAATTTCACTCGTTAATTGTTAGTAAGCTCTGTCACCACTGTAAAACAATTACACGAATAAATAAATAAATCAAGAGGAACGTTTTATATATAAACTAATTATGTAGTTTTTTTAGATAAAACCATTCCGTAGATGCCCTATTATCGATAAGTCTCATTTTTAACAGAATCTTAAATTAACGCCTAATAGCATACCCAGTGCCAATCCATAACAAACCTTCTTTAAACATTTTAAGGTTCATATTCCTATCTAGTTCATCTGTAGAACCATAATAGATTTACGGAGAGAAGTCTGGAACAACAATCGGATTGTGAAGCCAAATGTCGGTAGTGGAGCGAGCGAGCGGGCTGGTCAGTCCATTAGCAAGTGTCAGGGCTGGCGCGATATTAAATAATATGATATTTAATACAATAAATTTATTATATAGCTAGAAGATACCTTTGTCGAGCTGAACTTAAGATTAAGAACAGGCTTTGTGAACCAAAGAAAGCACGGCGAAAAATACTCAAGAACGGATGAATCTGATTTGCCAAATCAGATTACTGGACAATATTACTGGACAACTGTCGCTGTGTAAAGTTGTCCAGTAATCTGATTTGGTAAAAAATTAGTAGAGATATAGCTTAGAAACGGAAAAAAGACATAATTTATTATTACAGTAATAATATATATTTTTTACAGCGAAAAAATATCCCATTTTCTTACCGTAACGGTTGTCAAACCAGACAGTTACAATTGATGTCAATTGTTTGTGTATAAGCATCTAAATAATTAAATAATCATAATAATAATAATATCTAAATCACTCCGTTAAAATATTTAGACCTTTATTGAATACAGATTTAATAGACGTTTACAAGTTTATATACAAAATAAATTTTAAAATTTCCAAATAAACAGTATTTTGATGTGAATATCACTAAATACTATCTAAATAAGATCGAAACCAAAACACTCAATCCTGTTTCAAGGATCAAACTCATTAATCTCGAGTGAATCAGATGACATGGAGGGGCAGCCCTGGACGGTGGACCTATTGTAGCATCCGCACCCTTACGCTCGGACTCGCGAGCGCTGGACCGACCATTGCGGCCAGTGTACAGGGTGTCCCATCAGTTATCACAACATCGCGATCAACTATATTGAACTATGTTGAATAAATGTCAATTTGTAGCATAACTTATTATAGTTATTAATAACTTTAAACATATAATAACGGATAATAACGTTAAATTATTGTGACAAAAATATACATATAATTTAAGATACTATTGTAATGAAATGAGAACGAATGGTCAATGTTTTTAATAGTCCAGCAAAGGTTTTATAGGTAATAAAGTTATAAAAAGCGGGTGAAATCGCGGTGTGGTCAGCTAGTTTACAGTAAAATTAAAATTTAAAATAAAAAAGTAAACTTTTTGAGTTCACCTTTCTCATAAACATTTCTTATTTTATTTTAGTTCTTCGGGGCACCTTGTATACTGGAGCCAGTATAATGGCACTTTGATTTACAGAGAGCTTTCTGCTAACTGGTATTGTTAGGTCCATTCAATGCTTTTCACATAATTTGTACATTTAAATAAATCAGGACTGCATAATATTGTTTTGTAAACGTAGTCTAGTAAATCATAACTAAATTTTGCATTGCTGTTTTATTTTTTGATAGAAAGAAACCAAATTTTCATTAAACGAGTAATATCACTTTATGAAAGGATCGTCTTTTGTTACAAGTATTTCCGCTCTATTTTATTATGGTTTTATTTTGACTTAATTGGTGCTTCGAATCGAAGAGTAAAAATGAAACAAAATGTTTGTATTTGCATTTAAAAATGAAATGTTAATGTAGAAATTTACCATTCAAAGTTCATTTACCAGTCTAAATTTACCATTCAATCTGAATCTGGCTCAAAATTTGAGAATATTCCGATTTATATCTTACAAACAAAAATATAATTTTATTTTATATGAAAACAAAATAATGTGGTAGTATTTATTTGGCTCAGAAAGTTTGTTCATATTACTGAAGTTAGGTAAACGTATCACGTGTGACCTCACGAATCTTCACAAAGAAAATGATATTCCCAAGTTTCAGGGTCTTTACGCGTACCTATTATTTTAGTGTTGCCATAAAAAGGCGCTTAGTAAAATCCGATTTTATGGAAATTGGTACAAAACACGCATGTTTTGGTGGTAGAGGCTTTAAGTTTCCACACTCAAAGTTATTACATGGCGTTTAGAGATCATAAAATACTCCTTTTCTTAAATCATTTTTCATCTTATTTCCTAACTAGGAAACACAATATAAAGAAGATAATTTTTTACTCAAATATTTTTTCTAAGTGAATGGGTGTTATAGTTTATATGTGTAATAATAAAAAAAAATTATCATTGTACGTATGTATATTGTAGTATATCAGAAATGAAGCAACCGTAACTTAAGCTTCGAGCTTACAACGGGGCTGGATGTTACTGTGTGATTATTCAGCAATATTTATTTATAATCGTATAAACCGTGACAGAGCTTAACTAATTATTTGTTTAATTTTTGTGGTGAATACCAACAGAAATCAACTACTGCTTATTATAATAATGATTAAAATATGAACATGAACATTTATAAAAGTTCGATGCATTTTCTACTAAGTTATAAAGCGTCGACAAATCCCTTTAATTACTTATAACAACTTATTTAGTAAATTACTTGCTAATATAGAAATATGAAGACGACAACAGGTAATATAGAAATTCAACAACAATTACATCACTACGAATGTTTTTTACAGTGACTTTATGAAAAGGAAGTATTTTACCTTATTTTTTCAATTGATTTCAGATTTTGATTAAAAGATTTAGTAATCTAATGAAAAAACTTAAATTGAATAATAGGTACTTTATATTACCTTTAATTTCACGAAACTTCGAGAGTATTTTCACTCTATTGTAAATACTTATTCCGGTTGTTATAAAATGAACAATTTATTAATGTCACGAAAACGAACTATCAAAACAAAGTTATTCCAAGTAGGTCACAATTCTATCAAATCATTTTGACATCAATTTTCAAACTCAGAATTTGTTCAATAATTTAAACAAGGATTCAAATACCCAAGGAAATTAGTTATTAAACACCAATCTGTCCGTTTAATTAAAATTGTATTACACGTTTCCTTTTCATGAAATCTTAATAGAACTCTCAGATTACCGAATAAATACAGATGGCGCGAAAACGTATAAAATCGTGTCGAAAAAACCGATGTTATGCATATTTCATTTCCACACGAATTCATTTGCTCTCTATTATTGAGTTTGTATTTACTCTTATTGGGAATATCTATCTGCACTCGATTCTGTAAACTGATGAAAATCCTTAGATCTAAAAGGTACAATGACTCAAAGTTTTCACTAGTTGTTTTGTTGAGCAACTACAGACACTACAAAACAAACGTAGTGCAGTTTGATTTTAACCCAAAAAAATTATGAAATATTGTTTATAACAAATAATTATTAACATTATTATGAGTTATTATAAATACATTTTGCACGAAATTTTTTTAGACAATAATATCGTACGATGTCTTACGTCTAACTATAAAAGTATTGCTATATAACTTATATCACAACTATTTGATATTTATATAAATATATCCCACTTTGCTTTACATGATAAGATAAGAATCATCAAAACTAATAAACTTCCTCCCAATTATTCTATAGAAATTCTTTATTTAAATTAAGAAATTATGGAATTAGAATTATGGAAGGGTGGGTCCATATTTTTAGTGGGAAATTACTGATTATCAGCTCCTATGGCCATTCACTTGTCTCAGAAATGATAATAAAAAATTTTTTTAGTATTTTCGTACTATTATTATTATTTTTATAGTAGACAGAATTTATTTTATTTCTATTATTATGATTTTATTTATTGGTATGCCAAAGTTAGAGGTGATCCTAGTTTAGGTAGGTACTAGTGCTTCCTTTTACTAAGTTTACTGGGAATAATAATTGTTGTATTTTATACATATGACATGTAATGTTTTTGAATTAAATAAATATTTTCCATTTTATTTTTTCATTTACATTTAGTTTTGTACAAGTGTAATTAGCGTAGTTTTCCGATAATTAGCGTAGATCTCTGGATAAAGCTATATACATGGTAGCCCTAATTAATTGATTTGTGGATATGCTGTTTAACAATATTTGTGGATATTTTACAATAAGAAAACCTTAGAAATCTAGCTTAGCTTAACTGAACACTAATCAAGACTTGGCCTTGTAACTATGTATACCTACATCTAATATAGAAGAGGCTTTAGAATATTAGAATATCAACATTTAGGATGTATATAGGATCTATAATCACTCGCGATCTTTAATAATGCACAGATAATTCACAAAATACAAATAGAGCTCATGATATGACGGGCTTGATGTTATCAACTAAAAATAATACAAACCTGACCTTATGCGAAATCATAATGATATGGATAATTTTGATCAATCATTTCTGTAGTTTAACCATTAAATTTGATACATATTTATACATAGTAATTTTTAGAAAGTAGTACCTTATTATTGCATAAAATTATATTAAAAAAATACAATAAAATCTATAGGCGATAAAATCTTATTCACCTTCGATTTTATCGAAAAGTTGTAATCATATCGTAAATAAATATGTAGTGATTAATCCAGTGCTATTTTGTTGTATTGACAGATTTTATTTTTAATCTGTTTCAACCTGTCAAAATGTCATTGTACATCAATCATGGCTAAAGTGCTTTTGACAGCACGTATAACTCATGTTTGATTTATATTTATTTTGTTAAATACATTTTATAAGTGAAAGTTGACAGTTTTAATACACATTAACAGTTATTAGGATTGAACAGTAAACTTTAGCGATAGCGTATAAAAACAGCGTTTAGTTGAAGTATTTAGCTGAATACCTTACCTTAATTATATACATGGACTAAACGATGCCTACTTAGATCACAATAACTTTGACTAAACAGATTTAACAAGTTTACCTTCTAGCACTTGCACGGGAGTTACTCTTATCTTAAAATTTCTATTAAGTCTATTCAACAAAAATCACAGTCAAAAACATGTCTTAATATTTTGCCTCAAAAGCAATAAGTTTTTAAATTATTGTTACACTATAACATAGGAAAATAAAGAAGGCATTATCCTATATATCCAGCTACATCAAACATGAAAAAAAATTACGGCCAGTACAAAATGTAACCTCACATAGAATGTAACAGCGTACATCGTTGACATACTATGTATATACGATTGGTAAAATACGGATCGCGAGCGTAATCTGCCCGCTCTGTAATAAGTCCGTGATCTACGATCGTAGACTTACTACACTGCGGATCGGCGAACGGTCGTGATCCGTGTCATAGCAGTGTTGTTTTTGAACGTGGCACGTTCTGGGACGAAACAGTTGACCAAATCCATCGTAAAAAAGGTTCGTGGATTTTCCTTTTATTCCAATATGTGATCGTAGACTTCTTCTACAAATCAATTTGTCCAAAGGAATCTTTCCAGCTTACCGATATTTTAACTCAGATCGAGCAGTCGTTTAGTTCGACTATGTAACAAAGCAAATTTAACAAAGACAACTAACATTATACCACGAGTATAACCGTCTGAAACAACTGGTAACGTTTCTCTAAGCTGCTTAACCTACTTTATATCCAGTGGGCTGTATCTTGCAGCCTAAGGATACTTTTTTTCCAGACCTACGCTATGTTGCTGTTTTAATCAATTGCTTTCATTTTATAATGTACCTAATTATTTACATAAGCGTTTTATAAATGATTTATTTGATTGTAAGTTTTTGTCGTGTTACATGGTAACGACTAGCGGCTTCTATGAACCTACATTTTATGACTTTAACTGACACGAAAATAATCCATTCCGATTCGATACAGCAACATAGCATTTCCAGTCAAAAATACACAACAAAAATTAAACATATAGGTAAATTAAAAACTGACTAGGATAACTAATTTCATTCACTAACCAAACACGAAATTAAAATTTAATATCAAAAAACTGTCAATCAGCACACTAACCATAAGGCTGTGTACACACTAGTCCGCCGCGACGCACGTCGCGACCGTACCACTACACAAACTGCGCGTTGCCCGCGTCCTTCCAGCAGCGGAAGCAGCACGGCAACGCGCACATGAGCGTGTTCTTGAACGCGTCTCGGAAGTCGCGGTTGAAGTACGCGTAGATGAGCGGGTTGAGCGCGGAGTTCAAGTAGCCGATCCAGAATAGCACGCCCACTACGACGTCGGGCGTTTTGCACGGCTCGCCGCAAACGTTTGCTGTTACGTACCTGTGAAAATGTTGGGATTCAAATGCAATTAGAAAAAAAAATTATACCGTCTATATCGACCAAAGAATAATTAACAAGTAGGGTGTTGGTATTCTTAAGAAAAGTAATAGACATAATTTTAATACTAGAAATAAGGAAAAACTAGCTTTACATATTACTAGGCTACATAAGGTTAATATATCTTTTAAGGGGCAATGTATACGCTTCTATAACAAGATTCCCAAAGAATTGCAAGAATTATCTATCACTAAATTTAAAAACTTGGTAAAAAAACATCTTATTTCAAAATCATATTATAAAATATCAGAGTATTTAGAAGATAAAACTGCATGGGATGGAATCCGCTCCAATATCTTAAAGAAAAGAACAAACTAACAAATAATTGTACTAAATTCAGAAATGAGCTGATTGTTCTTTATGTTTCTCAATTCAGTACTTAAAAAAACGAAACATATTTTTATGTCAACCTTGTTTCCATTGTTTATTTTATTTAATAATGTGTTGTATTTATTGACTTGTCCAAGTGATCTTTAGGATTTTATGGAAATAAATGACATAAATCTTAAATCTTAAAATCTTAAAATCTTAAATCTTAGTCCTTAGGCCCTTATCTAAGGACTAAGAATACTAACACCACTTCTGTCGGTGTCTAACTTATATTTATTACTAATGTATTATGTACCAGTTTAGCCAGTTTAAATCGCCTATCGGCCTTAAAATTAGTAACATACTTTTGCCAAAATGACTTACCACAGAAAAAACGGCAGCCAACACAGCAAAAACGCACCCACAATGATGCCCAGTGTGCGCGCGGCCTTATGTTCAGCTCGCCATGACTTCCCCGCCGCGCGGAGGGACGCACCTGTTACGAGATTATGAAATTAACGGACGGAATCGCGCAACCTATTGAAAGACGCGACTTTTAGTCGCTAGGTTGTGCAAGGGATTTAGGTTGTCTATTTTGAACTACTATAACAGAGGGATTTTCCGGAGTAGGCATAGCGGAGTCAAAACGTCTGATGCCAAAATTACATTTATCATTTGATCACATCAATTATGATACTTTTAATTTATGTTTTAGGATGGCAATTAAAAATAGTTTAAAGAAGACAATATATTTTCCTCCCTCCCTTTTGTTGGTTACTATTTGTTAATAGCCATCCACCCGTGGATTTGTATGTACCTATGTCTGTATAAAAACGATGATATTTTTAGTCGCGTTTGTAGGATTAAAACTGAGTTATCTATACTAAGGGGTACTGTCAGCTGGTGCAGGCTGGTAATATAGCGTTAAGCTCCAGAGAACAAAATATTGTTGGAAAATGCCTTCACAGTACGTCGTTGTTTAAAAATGATTTTCAGGTATAAAAGGTGTTCTGAAGATAAAGGAAAATGTTGGTGTGTTAGACACACATTTTATAAGAGTTATGGAAGAAAAGTAAAGTCTTAAGAGTCTTAAATTTAAACGATTATACAACGTTAACATATACCTATGATAAAGTGCCTAAAATGAAACGTTTAAGATTTGGCCAGTGTAATGAACTAAGGCCTAATCTCTTTCGTCAAGAGAGAAGTCTCTGTGTCCCAGTGGGCAAAAAGGGGTGCTTAAGAATATAGGTGACTATGATAACGATAGTATACATGAAAGCAAATAAAAAACAAGCTGATTCATTCTGAGATAAACAAAATTACGAACGGATTACAATAATGATTTTTTCATCCCTCGTTACCATCATCCAGTAATCCAACTTTGAGCCATAACGCCTGGTAATGCCATAATTTTACTGTAAAAATTGCTTTCAACGTGCTTTTATGATAAATCTCCCGCCATTAATTCTGAGGTACGTAGGTAGCTTTGTCTGTCACGATATAATGGGAACAGAAGTGACACAATTAAAAACATATTGACGGAGCGTGGCGCATGACGAAGCCTGCGACGCAAAAGGTGCGGGCTTGATTCCGGCTTTGGGACAAATATTTTTACAATCTGCAATCTCCGGGTTTTGGGTGCAAGGTATCTCTCTAAAAAAATCCATCAAAGTTATTAAGTATACCAGATATCGAAACCGTAACACAAGCCTCGAGCTTATCGCGGAGGTTATTGTTGCTGTTTGAATTGTCCAGCAATATTCATTTATATACTAGCTTTTCGCCCTGCGGCTTCGCCCGCGTTTTACACTTTCCAGCAATGTTCTTGCGGGAATGCTATAAACCTCACACAGCCCGAGACTTTTCCAACGAATGCAAAATTGTGGAAATCGGTTCGTGCGTTCTGAAGTTATAGCGTCAGGAAGGAAAACCCGACTTATTATTTTATAGTAGAAGAAGATTACGCAGTATGCTTACCTACTGTAAAATACATAAACCGTGACTAGGTTAAATTGGACTCGTTTATCACATTTTCCCGTACTAAACTGTAATAAAGACTTTATTACACAGCCCAAAAATAATTGAATAATTTGAAGAATATGATACGTTTTAAAATGTTGGTTGTTTTTGTAAATAATAGTCTCTTTAAAAAGTGAAGGCAAATGTCGTGAGGTATCTGTTAAGGCATGTTCTGAAAATATTCGAAACTTAAAAAAACATGTGAAATTCCACTCTTGGAGCAGTGGAGCCTCTGGGTTCCAGCAGTAGGAACGTAATTTTGTTTTATGCTTTAGTTAGTCCATACTCATGGGTTTAATCTATGTAACGTATGGTGTAATCTGATTGAGCATTGCATTATAATTAACAAAATGTAATTTCAGTGAATTTTCATGTAAACGAATTATGTATAGTGGATTAATGGCTATCAACGATAACGAGATTAAGCGCGACAATAATGAACTAACCAAATAACGGTATTGATTTTATGAAACGCTTTTATGTTTTGGGATCCGCAAAATCGGGAGACGCAAAAATTTGACAGTATGTGTTGATGATGTATGAATATCTCTAAGAAGGAGTTTGTAGAAGTGTTGTCAATAAAAATACCACCGCGACGCAAGAGGTTGCGGGTGAGATTCCCGCCTCGGGAAAAAATTGTATTATCTGCAAATATTTGTTCCTATAATATAAAAAAAAACTAATAAATATTATAGTTATTTTATCAAAAATCTAGCACCAGTAACACAAACTTCGAGCTTACCACGAAGCTAGATGTTGCTGTGTAAATTGTCCAGCAATATTTATTTATTTACATAGTTGATTATGATGATGATTACAGCATTGCTAACCTCAAATTCTCATTTGACATTATAATTCGTGTCATCACGAATTCATTGCGCGTTCGTGTTCGGAGCTGATTTATTATTATCCTTCCCGCGGGATTTAGGAGGGTGCGTGACCTACCTCGGCTTCTAATTTTATGTTAGTTGGGTAAGGCACCGTGCGGCGGTCTAAGAATAGTACCAAACTTATGGGGCTTGTGTGGGGGACTAAAAAAAAATAAAAAGAAAAAAAAAGCCTTATCTGAAAAATTATAAACAAAAAGCAGAAGTCAATGAATTTCGTTATTTTTTTCAAATATAAAGAAGTTTTATTGTTATTGTTTTCGTTAATTTTTTATCAAGAATCAAGAAAAAAACAATTGATAACTTTGTATAGGTAATCATGTTGATAAGAAACAGCTCATAAAACGAAATACAGACAACTCAATGTTACAATAAATCTGGAATTGAAGTCTGTGTTTAAAAATAACGATTACGTCAACAAAAATAATTTACAAGACACCGATTTCTATACCCTTGTCAAAATACGAAATCATTTCTACACAGAATTACACTCGCTTTAACATAATACAAAGAATTATCACTCACTTCCACAAAGTCCTAACAATAACCTGGAGTAAAATAATCAGAGAAATGGTTTTAACAAACCGTTGGACGAAGCGGGGCGTTATCTTAACGACTTTGAGACCGTTTCGTCTGTTTAATTAAAATCCGGAATTCTGTTTCATAGAAATCTAATATGATACTCTTATTAGGACTCACCAACCGACCAGTTATCATTATTATAATTTCAGCCATTGGACGTGTACTGCTGAACACTACAATCGGAAGCTGCATCCACATCGAGCCAATTGCTTTCACCAGATCATCTGTCCACCTTGTTGGTAGGCGTCCTGCACTCTGTTTCCCGGTTTGGTCTCCACTCGCGAACTTTGCGGCCCCATCGGCCATCTATTCTCCTCGCTATATAATACTACATTTACAAAAACCAACTTAAAACTTTTTGATGGACTGATTTTGATACTTTCATTTATTATTCTTAACCTTATTTCTAATAGCCGCGTCGTTATGAAATTAAATATTCTAGCAAGGTCGGATCCATGGTGGTATTGATACTTGTTCTGAGGTCGAACCACTATCGATGTCAAAGTCATTATAACGTTACAGTTAATAGATAAACGTTGCTGCTAGTGTAAGCGGAAAAGCTATAAAAATAAGTCTCATAAGGATCATCATCATAACCTTTATTTACGTTTCCACAGCTGGGACACAAGGACTACTCACTTGATGAGAGATAATCAGGCTTAAATTCACCACGCTGGCCAAGTCCGGGTGAATGACACAAGTCCTTTAAACTTTTCAAAGTTTTGTATTCCAAAAGAAGAATACTGATAATGTAAGTACTAATGAGATGTTACATTTGTGTACTTTTTAAGTTTGGTTATTTATGACTCATACTCACAGTTGGTTAAATACTATGCCAAAGTGATAAATAATTGATTGCAAACTGATGCCAAATAAAATTATTTTATCTTATCTTCATATTTATAATGCTTAACAACTCACACAGATAAGCATTGTACATTACGGAATCTCAATTCAACGCTAACAATACGACCACTCCTGTAATTATCAGATACCTTGAAGTATTTGAACATCAATAGTTACGCTCGATATCAGAACAGCTTTTCAACGAAATTAATCAATGGTTCTGTTTGACTATTGTTCTGAGACGTTCAGTGAAGTATCTCGAAAGGGCAGAAACAGAATTAGGTATTTCGGGTATTTTGAAGTCACTAACCTGTAGGTATTGTTACGGGCAATTTCGGGAACTGAATCGAAAATAACTGTATTGTATAAAGTATACTAATAATAAATCTGTAAGGGTTGGTCATGGAGTAAGTTAGTTTGTTTTAAAGATATTGTGTAGGGAGGAACAGTTTGATAATGAATATTTTATGTAAAACTTCATTTTTAAAGGTATGTGTATCCAAACTAGTTGAGCTTTTAAATTCCGGTGCAATTTTTTTACCTTTCATTATGTCCAAGGTTCAAAATGTTTATTTTTTTATATCTAGTAGTACATCTATGTATGTAAGCCATCAATAAATACTTGAATACATGTCATATATTTATGATATACTTACAAAAATTAGGCAATCCGGCCTCTTGCAAAGAGGAAAGACACCGTACTCCTTAATATATCCGTATATCTTTTTGTTTGAGTTTCTTTAAGGTTCGGATCTACTGTTTGCGAACGGAAACAAACATGTTCTTAATCAGGCTTAGCGCGTTTGTTTACTAACATAAATCCCAGTGGATTGAAGAAATCTGAATCCGTTCGAAACTTAGTTTAGGTAAGGGCTTAGGTTTTGGTTTTTTCAAGATTAATGGCAATTTCGTTTGTCAGACCCATTAAATAATCAAATCTAAATAAAATAAAATTTAATTAAAAATAATAGCGGCTACATTTTGATAAGCAACCTATTAGATATAAATTCTCCTTACTATACATTAACGTAGAAAACTACTAGTGTATTGTTAGTGTGTATGTTTGTTACTACACAACTAGTTAGAGCGAATTAAATAAAATTTCGTATGGAGTTAGCTGACACTCTAGATTAACACATATACAAAATTTTACTGCGGGAAAATATATTTTAACGCGGATAAACCCGTAGGGCGGTCAGCTAGTATATTAATATAATGTACAAGAAATTCATAAACAATAGATAAAAGGTTTGGTTGTTCGTGTTTTATTTCATCGCCCTAAGGGAGCCGCACCGCAACATAAAAAGCTCTCAAAACTTTCTTAAAAGTTACTCTGCGTAGATGTATGTATGTTACTTTAGAACCGGCAAAGTTGAACCGCGTAAAATATTCACACGTCTCAGCTGATAAACTTGGGACCTAATCTGCTTGCTAAGAAGTTTTCTAATTACGTAAGAACATCGTAAATTTACTTCATGAAAATACGGCCATATTTATATTAGGTATTATGGTAAATGTGTAGTTTTTGTTTATAATGGAAGATATTTAGAATGCTAATTGAGGATTTATCATCAGAGTTCGTGTGAAGTTGATTACTGAACACGCTACCACAAGAACCATGCCGTACCTTTCATGAAAGAACAATTATTTTTTATGCAAGAAAACTTTTTAAATAATTGACAGTTATTCTCACCTTGTGAATTTAGCTCTGTAGCTGCCTTCGCCAGATCCCTTGTAGCCGCTGCCGAAGAACAGCTCGGTCTCCATCCATACGGCGGCTGTCCACTTGAAGACCTCTCCCTCTTGTGCGACCCTCCAGAGAAGTAACCAGAAGACGTTGTATCACAGCTCACAGCCCGCTCATTCCCAGACTTTCGAGGACTCGCCTCCTTACTCGGACAAATATCCCCAAGCGTCATAGCTTCGGGACCGAACTCCGTCTCCTCTGGTCCAACTTCAGTGAAAGTGCTATAGTTCGGACTGATATCTGAAGGTCTTCTGTCAGGGTGGAGGTAGTGGGAGTGGTGAGCAGAATGGGAGGTATGCTTTATATGAACAGAGTTTAGGAGTATATTGGAAGAAGTACGCGTAAGAGCTTCTCTCTGTCTAATCGCTTCTCGAAATATCTTACAATACATCGAGATCATTACTAAACTTGGTATCCAAAAGGAGACACTAGAGGATATGATGGCGTAAATCATGTTTGCTTGAAAACTACACACATCAGGGTTAAGGTTTCTGTATTCTCTGTGAACTTCTGTTGTGTACCAACCCATGAAGATAGGAACGAAGCTGATGAAAGCAGGCCAAAGCCAGACGTTTGCTAACATGAAACAGACGGTTCTATGTGTCATTGTGACTGGGTATTCTAAGGGTCTGACGATCGCGTAGTATCTATCCACGGATATGCAGCAGAGATGAAGGATAGATGCACTGGAGAAGTAGACATCGAGAGAATTGAAAATATCACAGACTATAGGTCCGAACAACCAAGCACCTGTGAGTTCAGCGCTGGCGTTAAAGGTCATAGCACATAGGGCGACTAGCATGTCAGCGACGGCTAAACTGACGACGTAGTAGTTGGTGAGGACTCTTAACTTTCTGTGTCTGTGGACTGAGATGATGACAAGGGCGTTGCCGAAGAGTGCTCCTAGGATTATTGTGGAGAAGACTAGCCCTGGAATTAAACAAAAATTAAGAACTACAGTAACATTAGTAATAATATGCAATATTGGTTATCTGCTAATTTATAAATTATTTAAGCTTTTAAAATTTGGAGTTTAACATCTCTTTATGTGAGATGCTATTTGAACAATTATTATATTTCCATCTTCCATTCAAAACTTTTTGAGGACTAGGAAGACTACGTGCGAATAAGGATTGCTTGCTTGATCCTAATTTATTGGTGAAGGCTCGATCAGCTGGATATATTAAAGTAGGGGTTTGAGTCCTGCATTGAGCCTATTGGGTCACAAGTTCGCCAAATTAAAAATTAACTGTTCCAATTGTCGCCGAGCCGGACATTCCACGTACCTTTGAGTACAAGCGAGAGGGTGTGTTGCCAGGAGGTATCGGGCGCGGCCGGTGCCAGCGTTGAATGGAGCTCGTGGAGGAACGCTGACTCCGTGCCGCGCCCGCGCGTCTCTACCGAGCCATGGAGACCAGCATCTGATGGAAAACAAGAGAAATACCTTTAAACTACGAGTTTACGTTCATTTTGGCTGAAACACATGGACTTCTCTCTTGATGATAGAAATTCGGCCTTAATTCACCACGCTGACCAAGTGACACCCGCATTTGGTGAATTAAGGTTCTTTAAAGTTTTCAATATACACACGTGCAATATAAGTTTTGGAATCTAATCTATAAAATGATACAAAATACAATACATAATACAATTTATTTTATTACTGAATTTGTTATAAATAACATAAGTGTCCGAAATCATTTAAATTTACGTGTATTAAAATATATCACTCTTTAATTAATCTAATGATATAATTTGTAGTCAACTAAAAATATCCTTCCTGTTCCCTTAAACGTCCGGAATAGGGTGTAATAACCATTATCCTTTATGGCCAACAATAAAAGCACTAATAACCAAAACTTAAAGCCTCCGCGACCATTAGTTTGTTAAAACGGTCCGAGATTAACTTAGCTTAGATTAGCTTATCTATAAGCAAATTTATCTCAACCTCGAGATTCGTTTAAATCGCTCTGGATCTTGTGAAAGTTTAATTGAATTTCTTGTTTATTTAGAAATCTGGTATCGCGAAGTGTGTTAACGAACTAATTTAGTTCAAACAGATTATACTTCATTGTTCTTAAATAATTTGTTATTTTGAGCTAAATAAGTAAGTTATTTTACGTTTTAGCTTATATTTTGTTAGGGAGTAGCAGTATTGGTCAAGTGAGAGCACGACTGTCATTCCGAAGGCTGTAGGTACAAACCAGACCACGCACCTCAGGATTCGTTTATAGACAATTTTATGTGCGCTACAACTTGTAACAGTGAACGCAAACATTTATGATGAATTATTTTAGAAATTTTAGGGAGTTATATGTATGATATAGGGTTCTTAACCCGCCGTTTGTGACGTCACTTTGACTTACGTGGTTTGTGACGCCGGTCATACGGACCGGGTTTTTCAAATTGAAATTTCCCAAAAACTTTAACTGCAGGGAATTTTTACTTATTAAAATATTGAAAAGCTATGTTTTTTTTATAATAATACAAGGTTATATCTTAAATGAGTTATCTTTTATTCATTATTATGCTTACATAGTTAAAACATTAAAAATAGCCAAGATATTTCTAATGTTTACTTTAAATATCAGAATTTTAAACAAAAAGATTTTTTTTTGACCTAATTAGGCTTTTTCAGGTTTATTATAATAGGAACTAAACAAAAAAAGGTGCCCTTTTTTGTTTGATTTTTTTTGTACCATATTTACCTATGACTATTTTACTTACGTAATCTGTGACCCCGGTCTCACGCACCGGGTTGGCACCAAAACTCACACACGTCCGCCTACCTCGCCCACGCGGGCTTTACCAACGGTAGAGTACGCAAAATGAGGAGAGTACACGAAATTGCAACTCAATTGGTTAACTGGTAAAAAAGTTATTCGACTTTTTCGATCCACCCGGTCTCACAGACATACAGGTCACAAACGGCGGGTTAAGCAAATTGTTGAATTTTCCACTTTACTTACTTATTTGATAAGATAAGATAATTCTTTATTACACACACCATAATAAATATTTACATAAGAACTTAAAAACTACATAAACGTATGGTATGCGTTCGTGAACATTTATTCAAACATTTAAATTAATGGATGGGATTCAAATTCCAGTGTATTCGTGGCCCTCATGTATATATGTTGGTGTAATTGCATTGTTAGATTGTTTCAAATCCACTGACTCACTACTAATGTAACTGGATAATAGGAATTTTTGGTAAAACGCGTTGACTTATTTAGGACATTATTGACATTAATTGATCGCGTGATTTCGAACTTCAACTGAATAAAAGTGATCATCTGCTAGGTACAATGACCGTTAGTTAGGGTTTAATATATTTCAAATAGAGAATTATTAGGATTTCACTGGCACTTTTTGATATTAGTTAGAATATAAAAGTCTATGACCTAAGCTTGGATTGAAAGTTGCTGAACTGTTATTGGAATGATCGAGAAAAAGCATTATCTTTTATGAGAGTTATTGAATTTAGATAAGGAGTCAGGTGTAGATAACAATCTGTTATTTATTGGACTTTTATGTCTTGGCAGATAGTTTTTATGGGATCGAAATTAATGTAAGTAAGAAAAGTTAGAAAACGCTTAGTTTCTCACCAAATTCAATGTTATTTTCTTTCTATCTAATATTTGAAAAGTTATTGTGACAAAAATAACATTTGCTACTATTATTATATTTTCATGTATTAATTTATTATTAATAATGCTTTAAACATTTATCTCTCGCATCTGGATGAAACTTACAGGAAGTTTTGCCAAGAAGAACAGAAGCTTTAACTAGGAATCATCATCATATTGTCAAAACGTGAAGCTCTAGTACATTTAGGATATTTGCATGCTATAACCATGTTTGAACTGATATTTTATGCAAATAAATAAATCTTAATAAATTATCTTTATGATCATCCTGTCCTTTTCCCACATTATGTGGGGTCGGCACAACATGTCATTTCCTTCCATTTTCCGCTGCCAGCCGTCATATCTATGACTCCTTTCTTACACATCATTTTCATTAATTTTCTTATTTTGCAAACTGATTTTCCTGCAATATTTTTTCATCTTCAAATATTATTGATTTCGTGTATTAAGCCGCGAAACTAACGACATCTGTCGGTGAAGGCAACTCGTTACACTGTGACAGCTGAATGACACTGAAATATTATTTATTTATCGAAAAGTAAACAAAAAGTATTTCTTTTGACTCGCACAATACCGAGTGACGGGTTGTCAACAATAAATATTATTTTGTGAAAAATTCTGCAGTATTTTTTCAGGTATTTTTCGCTTTCTCTACGTGATGTGAAAATCTTATCAAGATGTTTATGTCAATGTGCTTGGTTATATAAAGATAACAGAAAAAATCATCATCATTTTCATTATCTAGATGTTTCTCTGTCAATTTCCGAGTAATAATCTACACTGGACAGCAAATAAACCGGGCCACCTGCTACTTCGAATTCGGAATCGATTTTCTCAAAAAGTATAAATCTCACAACTATGATAATTATACCTACAGAAAGTGTGTTTCATGCTGATCAAAATGATTATTCAATAATTTTAAAGTACCATCAACTCGCATTGTAATCATGCAACAAAGACAATGCTAACGATTTGCTCTGTTTTGACTAGACTTCGCGATTAGCGTAACTTTTTTCTACAATGAGGGTTTCGGTATTTTTTTGTAATTAATTTAATATTTATCAATTGCTTTGTCAGATGCGTATATTTTTTTGAAAGTTTTCGGCCAATAATGGATACGACACCTGAAAAAGTAAGTTCAAGCTAAAGCTCTACTTGAAGCAGGCATTGCGCAACGTGAAGTCGCTCATAGACTCGGAATTAGCAGATTTTCGGTGCAACGAGTTTACAGACGATACCTAAAGACTGCAGCATTAATCGCCGACCAAGAACGTGCAGGCCTAGAGCTACATCAACAGCATTTGATCATTATACCCATTTTACTGTTATGCAAAATCTACGCCTCAACACAGTTCAAGTCCAACAAAGTCTACATGACGAGCGCCAAGTGGTCATACCTTTGAATACCGTCAGAAGAATACTTTCTGATCGGAACCTGCTTCCAAAAAGAACTGCTACAGGCCCAGCATTAACGGTAGCCCACCGTCGAACACGACTTGAATTTGCTCGAAAGCATGGCGATTGGACGGTCGAGCTGAGTGGTAATGTACTCTTCACTGGTGAGACCAGAGTGAGTCTACATGGAAGTGATAGACGTTAGAGAGTATAACATTGCTCTGGCGAATGTTATTTTCAGTGTTGCATAGAGGAAATTGATGCTTATGGGGGAGGATCTGTAATGACTTGGGTCGCATGTCGTTAACCGCATATTCAGCGTTAGTTTTCATCGAACCATGGGGCCATACACGTGGATTAAATTCTCATCGCTACGTTACTAAAAGCGAAGAAGACCATGTGGTCCATGTATATATTGGGCAGAATATGCAGTTGATGCATGATAATGCACGATTTCACGTTGCTCATGTGGTGACCACGTATGCACATGACGCCGCTATTCATACAATGGACTGGCCAGCTCGAAGTCCGGACTTGAATCCGATAGCCCTCCTTCGACATGAGCTAAAACGTTGGGTTCGAGCCCGGGTACCTACTCCATCAAAGCTCCAGAGCTGCGAAACGCTATAGAAAAGGTATGGAATGCAATACCTCAAGATTTCATCGTCAGGCTCGTGAAGTCCATGAATCCGAGGATGCTGGCAGTTATCCGAGCAAGGGGACAGAATACTTAATACTAATCAAAAACTTTTTGTTCATATTTTCTTTTGTTTTTGGTTTTATTAATTTTTTATTTTATGGTTACTAACGATTGACACGACTGAAAATCGACTCTACTTTGTAAAATCCGTAAAAAACATTAAATTAGTTAATTAATCTCGGTAAATTTTCTATCATTGTAAGCATCATGAAACGCACTTTTAAATGGTATATTTTTGATAGTTGTAGGTTTTCAACTTTTTGAAAAAATCGACTCAAAGTTTGAGGTAGCAGGTGGCCCGGTTTATTTGCTGTCCAGTGTATATGCCAACATTTTGATCAGTTGATCGATTCTTGTTATCCAAGAATCGACACAACATAACCAATCCAACAATAATTGACTAACTAAAAACGAGATAGTTACTAAAGTTCCATTAATTTATAATTTTAATCAAAGTGACTTCAAAGGAATATACATCCTATCAATATAATATTTAAGTTCATTGTCGAACAGCAGCCGCAAGCCCAAACTAGTTTTAAGCCCGCTACCAATGCTGTGGTTTCCTATGACTAAGTTCAAGTTGTTTACTGTTCGATTAAATTTGTGGAATGTATTTATATTGCTTTATTTGAAAAGGATCTTCGGTTTTCGAATCACCCCTATAAACATTTCAGTAGATAGGACACAGAAACTTCTCTCTAGACGAGAGACATTAGGTATTAATTCACCACGCCGCTGACCAAGCACGGGTAGGTAAATGTCATGTCCTTAAAATTCTTCAAGGTTCTCAGAACATGTAACTGCTTGCCAAGTCCTATAATCCTATCCCATGATTATATACATACATAGATATATATTTTTTTATACAAATATAATACGCAAAACACACATTGTTTGCATAAAATAAAAAATATTTGCAATTACTTTACGAAGAAGTAAAACCTTTTCTTATTTAAATAGACTTCGCTTATCTTAGATATAAAATATTCTCTTCGACATAAACCAGACCATAATCCTGACACAGTCTAAGTGTGTTCCGATTCAATTTTATTCCACGAAGAAAATGTAAGTTATTTTCCTTGGGATTTCCATTAAAATGTCGGGAATACCCTATCAAGATAAACTCGGGTTTGATGTTGACATTGTACTTTATTCCTAGGACAGTAAGTTAGTATTTTCTAAGTACAGTAAGTTATTATTTCTTTTCGTTTATCTGTAAATATAAATGTTTATATTTTATGTTTAGTGGCGTTCAAATCGTAAATTGTACTTTCTATTCAATCATATGGCATAGCTAATCGCATTTTCTTGAAATTTATATCAAAAGCTACGTTAGCTTTCTCTTAAAAAAACTGTTATTTTTTAGTTCGTTACATTTTTGTATGGTGCCAGCCTATGAAAAGTAACACAAATAAAACCACAGACGTAATCTAGTTCAACAGCGGCAGCGGCTGCAAATTATATACCTACTGTCAAAGTGAGCTGAACAGATAATATGATTAAATATTTCCAGACTTGCTATATAATTTGCCTTCGCTTAATAACCTAATTATGCTTATAAACCTTCCTCTTACATAACTCAACCTATTTAAGAAAAACTGTATCGAAATTCGTTGTGTATTTTTAAAGATTGAAGCATTCATAAGTACGGACAAACAGCGACAGCGACTTGTCCACATATAGTGATTTGTTTATTTACTTTGAAAAATCATCACAAAAATAAAGTTTTATTATTCCGAAACGCTTCTAATCATTTAAGGGAACGGTCAATATAAAATGATTTCAAAACACCCGGAACAATTCGCAGATCGTGCATATTATGTTTCCGAGGCAAATCGAACCCGCAACCTCTATCATCGCAGGCGGATCTTTCCGCAGAGGTGTAACTGTGGGTCCAAACTTTGTGAAAACTCGGGTCATGTGTATATTGATCGGACCCACAACGGGTCCGCTAGAATCAATTCCGCATTAGCACTCACCCTGCTCACTCGCAGCTGAGTGCGTCGATGTTATAAATCTCAGCTAAAAGCAGGTCAGTTAGTAAACCATGTGGTGCCAGCCTAAGAATAGTCATAGTAATTTATAAAATTCAGTGACACGTTTTTTTCGTAATTTTATAACTAACGAACGACTGGGCTGATTGAGGTGTTTTTAGTTTTACAATAGTAGTAGGATTTTTTTGACTTTTAATGGAGGTTTAATAGGTGAGAAAACATGAGAATGAAGCAAGCAAAGCCGCGGGTGGATCGGTGAGTTCAGTTTCTTCCTCAAAAAGTTTACAAATCAACACTGTAATATTTTTTCAAAGCGCTAATTTAATAAAACTTATATCACATTAAGTGATGTAGCTATGTGATTGGTTGTATTACCTATTAATAATGAAAGAATGAATTACAAATAGTGTATCTGTAAGCCCTATATTTTACATTCCAACTGCTAGGATACAGTAACTTTTATCTTGAAAAGAGAGATTAAGTTCTTATTTCACCACGCTGGCATGATGGAATACTGTAGATTTCTTGCTGGTTTTAAAATATGGCTATCGTAGGATCGATGCCTGGTCGTGTCGAATTAATTCCGCGTTAACACGTACCCAACCCAACTCACTCGCAGCTGGTTACTTGTGGACGTTATAAATCTCTGTGTTATGATCTGGACACACTGTTAGCGGGTTAAATAAATTATTATAACCTCCGCGGGATAAAAACTTGTACGATCTGTAAATATTTGTTTCGGGTCTCTGGGTTAAAATAAAAAATAATGCCGAACAATTCAAACAACCCCATGGTAAGCTGTAAGCGTGTGTTATGGGAGCTAAATATATGATAAACTTAAACAATAAAAAGTTAAAGTTAAACATTTCAGAACACGCAGGTTTTCTCACGGTTTCTGTTAAAGTTAATAAAAAAACATTTATTTCAGCCAATAAGAAAGACATATACATGGTTTAATAAGTATTCTAAAAATAAAACAGATGGTTACTCTAAAAAACCTTAGACAATAAACCGCTAACAGTCAAACCGGACCCGTGTCACGGAAACCTCAGCCGACAAGCCAATCTCGACCTTACGCCTCAACTCATTAGGTCCTGTCAAACCGCAGTTGTCACTTGTCAAGCAAAATGACAGATGTCAGAAGAAAAATTAACGCGTTGAGGCGGGAAAATGGTTTTTTTAGGAGATTTAGAAATGAAACTGTTTTTGTTTTTGAAATGTATCTATAATCAATAGTCTTTGTTTGGGAGATTAACTGTTGACATACAGTTTGGGTAAGATTATTAGTAGCATCTCTTCTCAATGGATTTCGTAGAAGCATCGTAGCAGTGCTACGAGCTCGCTACAAACATGCTACGAGTTTGCTACGCCAATCGATAAACCACTATAGACGTTCTTTCAATAACTGTGAAAGCCTGAGCTTCAATATTCCAAGTAAATTAGGTAGTCTGAGTGAAGATACAGTTGGTTACATAAGAATATAGTGTTGTGCTGGCCTAAGAAAAGTGCCACTTTTCCCGTAAGTATTAGTTTAAAAAAATGTTTCTGTCTAGTTGCAAATATCGTTAGTCTCTCCGTAAAGATTGTGCCTGAATCAGTGAAAAGTTTACTGTGCCAACTTTGTACAATTGCCAAACCACTTAGTTATTCGTTGTTATTGATTACATTTGCGATGCTACTCTAGAAAGCTTCTTACGAATAAAGAATTTTAAATGTCTTCGCACGATAAAAACCATCTGACCTTCTTTCTAAAAGACCTTTAAAGTGTTTGAAACTATTGTTTTAACAATGTAATCATAAGTACACCATTTTACGTTCCTACTGCTGACACAGGGACTTCTCTCGCGACAAACGAGATTAGGCCTTTATTAACCATGCTGGCCAAGTTCTAGCTGTCTTTTAAAGTTTTTAAACTCTTGAAAGTTTTTAGAACATGTCTGTTTCCTCACGATATTTGATTTTCCCCTTAAAAGCATTTGAAACGTTTTTTAAAAGCGCACATAATTTTTTATCAAGATAAATCTAGAGGTGCATGTCGGAGTTTGAACACACGATCTTCAGAATTTAAGTCGTTCCTCCTTAGCTAACACGACTTTAAACTAAACTAAACATTATTATTTATACGCCTAAAACAGATATTCATACAAAGTTTGCTATCAAAACTAACAGACTAACTGAACTAATCCCAGTTAAGATTACACGCCAGTAATTAGATTAGTTGAACCCAATCTTCAAAACTAAAGCCTTACAAATTGAAATTAAACCTTATCGTTCTAGACTCAAGGCTTAGATTAGAAACTCGATTTGATTATAGTGCATTTACATTGAAGGTACTACTAACCTTGGATAAAGAAATAATATTTTTTCAATTAAGTTAGACACTTTACGACTTTGATTTAAAATGAAAATATAAAACCAGGATATCATAGGGAAAATGATTCATCATCACTGTCAAAAATAAAAAGACTGAAAGCCAGAATGCAAATTTTTCACGAACTTTATTTATTTATTTGTAATAAGGTCATAATGAAATCTGCATTCACCATATGCATAACTGCAATCGCCGACTTCTTACTTCTTACTTCTAAACTTTACCTAGGAAACTAGATCACCTATATTCCACTCTAATATTATGCAACCACGGGGCTACATAATTTGGTCAAAACACGTGTTTAAAAGCAAAGTTCATAACCCTTTACCCACACGCCATTAAACACAGAAGCTTAATTTTCTTAAAAAACAACAATTTCGTATATCGCAAGCATCAATGCCTAAATAGAACTTGACCGTGGCTGTAGGAATTAGCCGGCACGCCACCACTGCCCTTGGCCTCACAACCTTCGCCCCGCCATTACTGGTGGAGCTGATGATACCGAGATCGTGGCTTCCTTCATCATCATGAATGAGGAAGTCATCTTGAGTTATCAAAGGTTAAGAAATCCCGAAATGCAACGAAACCAGCGCAACAACATCAACTTAACTTATTCATATTGATTAATTTATTAATCTATCATGCATGTGGTTCAAAAGTTTCCGTAGGGAGACCACGAATTGGCTAACTCAGCGTCGGACGTTCACTAATAGGATGTAGGTACAGTTGATTTGATCAATGCTGCTGGTTCACTGTGGATCCGGGCTGTATCCGACTGATACTACTAGATATTTTTAGGTTAGGCCTATGTACAACAGTAGTCGTCGGACGGCTAAAATTATAATGTGGCACATAAGAATACGAGACTAAATATGACGGTTAAATCAAACGTATAAATTATGTGTGTTAATTGTTTTTAATATTAGTAAAGATATTTTGGTTTAGCATCGCTTTAGTTAGGTACCTATTACGATTGTTATTTATAAATAAATACGTTTTTACTGATACCCTTGTTGAGAGTTCTTAAAATGAGCCCTGAGCGTTGTAGCTCTAATAATAACACCAAATAAGAACTATAAAGTTAAGTTCTTTATTAGTAACCAAAAACATCTCGTTTCCTAAATGTAAATTTAACCCTTTTCCATCCGAATCCGCCGATGCACGATTAATTATTAATACTCCGTCGAAATCATGTCCCGAAGCATTCAGCCCCGTCTGATTGATTAACGACTGCTCATTCCCGAGACGTGATATTCCCACTGGAGTATTATGACAAATAGTGTGGGCTTAATGGGCTTGAAAATTGTTTTACTGACGTTCACAGCCATATTAATGAAGCATATGATTAAAGGTGTTATCTTCTTGTATTCATCACGAGAACCGCTATTTACGTTCCCACTGCTGAGACACAAGGAATTCTCTATTGGCAAGATATGTACCACGCTGGCTAAGTAACGGTGAAAGTTACAAAAAAGTCCTTTAAATTCTTCACAAGTTCTCAGAACATGCCGGGTTCTTCACGGTGTTTGTTCTCGACGTTTAAATACGAATTTGTTATTTCATGAAAAATCCAAACTTGTGCGGCAGGGTAATCCTACGAACTTTGGAGTTAAAGACAAGTGTGACAAGGCCAACAAGGTTTTTTAATTAATCTGAGTAAACAAGGTTAGTCTCGGTATACATTTTTGGATCTTCGACTCTTTCAATTTTGGCACTGTTTTGAAGTTATCTTACATAGCGATAGTGGTCGCCACAAACTGTATTATGGTAAACAAATACGCTAACGCTGTCTGTTTGTCCCGATATATGCTTCAATCTTTGAACTACTAAACATATTTTGATGCGTTAACTAATAAACGTGTTTAAAACCTTCATAAACATTGAATACCCTGTTGATTCCCAAGCATGTATACAGGGTGTATGTATGCATGTATAAAAACCTTCGGTGAGATTCCATCACTAGAAGCTATTTCGGCTTTCGGAAACGATCGTTCGCTGCATAGAAATTGCCTTTGATCGTTCAATTTCACTGAGCGCCCGTCGCCTTCCTATTTACATGTTGTTATCTCCAGCTAAAGGCTTTGACTGATATCTAATATAATACTTAAATCGAGTTAAAATATATATAAATAAAGTCTTGTTAGTAACACTAATTTGAATTCATTTGGCTGAAAATTTGTGGATAGAACCAGACATAATACCTAAATAAGACATTATAGGACATAAATATTTTTTTATTTGGTTATTACCCATAATATAATCAATATACATCAATGCTAAAAATAAATCGTTCCTGATAAAAAGTAAGTCTAAATAACTTTAAAAATATTTTTCGTGCTTTTTTCCTGATTTCGAATGAAAGAGGACGATTTTACCTTTTTCATTCCTTCTTAAAATACTTTCTTTAAGTTAAATTCTGATAACGAAAGTTAAATTGACTATTCCCATTCGACTTTAACTTTTAAAAACCTTTTGTAACTTTGCCGATTGTAAGAATACAAAGTTTAAATTTGCCTAATCGCTCAAGTTTTTGTCGAAATGGATTATTGCTAGAAATATCGTTTGTTCTTATACTTAAGTTTCATTTATTTTTATAGACGTGTGTCTAGTCGACTAATTACGCTTAAAAAGACTGTACTTGGCCTCATCCATTGTTATTTCCGGCGATAATCAGGTGGTAGATGAGGCCTAAGTGTTCTGTAATGGAAACCTCGGATTGATAAGCATAGAGTCGGACGTACACCAACACATAAGTCCAGCAGTAGACGCCCAGTCCAACGAAGGTACTCGTATAACATTTGACCTTAAACCATAAATTGAAACATACAATACCTCGTAATGATTTGTCCATTTGATCCTTATATTAAAACTCTTATAATACCAGTCCTATATTTTTAAGTCCCATTGTCCCAGTAGAAAAGTTTATATCCATTTTATCTACAAATCTCCCGGCTTATTTCTACTTGTTTCGATCCAATTCAAGATTCTAATTAAATATCGGAGTACAATAGACTTTGTTAATGAAACGCTAAGCTTGAATCAGTATTTTGTAATGGATATTTGTCTTAATTGAAATCTGATTGGATTATTTGAAGATAGAAGCGCCATTTCGATTTAGGATTCGGAGGGTAGTAGAATCTCATTATATGTAGTCATATTTTAAGTATCCTTGAATGGCTTCTCACTTAATAAAATGAAACACACTAAAATATTACCAACCCGTTAGGTTTATACTAAAACCCCAAAAACTGTTTACTGACCGGTTTCTCTTGGAGAGACTTGTGCATTCAACTTTTTTCCATATTCACTTATTTTTTGGCTCTCAATGTCAACGTTTTGAGATTGTCAGTTTTCAAATCGATTGACATTGACATTTGAAACAGCCTTTAATTTACTGTGTCCTTGTTTTCAGCCTTCCATCGATTTTAATACGATGTTTCTTGGAAAAACAACTACAATGTTTCCATTGATGTTAAAAATTCTAAAATAAGGTCAAAATAATTAAAACAATTATTTTCTGTAAGAACTTAGTAAAATCTGATTAAATTAATTAATTTCGTTAAAAATAATAAATTAAATTATTTTAAATGTGAAATAATTTAATTTATTACTTATTAACTTGTATTTACTTCAAAATTATAATTGTACATCTAAGAAGAAAGAAGTTACTTTATTGATTATGGAAATTTATGTTCAAGGTATTATTTTATAGTATCAATTTTATTAATCTATTTTACAAATATCACATAAAATATATATATTTATGATAATTTCATGAGCATTCATTTAAAATAAATGCTAAAAATAGCTTATAGCTATCTTCATATTGAGATAAACGGGCAATACACGAACCTTATTTACGTAGACTATCTCAATATGAATTTATCAAACCACGACAGTTTTTATAGTAATATAGCTATCTTTTTAAATATTTGCATTTAAATTGAAGTATTATCACTATAAAATATTCAAGTAATCGGGATCAATCAAACTTATTCAAACGTCTTGTTGTTATTTTATTCAATTCTTTTTTATTTTGGACTTTAGAAAGAAGATATTTGAATTGAGTTCACATTAATATTCAATCTCGATTTGTGACCTTCCAACGGCGAACCTTATTTCGATGTATACTATTATTTTTAACATCTTGAGGAAAATGAGGGAAATACAAAATATCACTAGTTAAATTGTTATTATACTACGTCTGAGAATAGGCATCATTCTTTGGTAAGGTATTTAAGGCAAAACTTTCCCCAAATAACCTCCAAACACTAAAAGCACCTAAATCAGCCCAGCAGTTCGTGAATTATAAAATGACAACAAAAAGTGGCATTTACTTTTATACATATAAGTAGATAGGCCAATAAAGTGCGATGACCTTTAATCCGCATGGACAGGTAGCTACTTGTAAATGCAACAGTCATCCATATTCCTTGAGCTTTAAAACCATACGTAGCTCAGCTCATTCATAATTCCGTATGGAATCGCAAAGAGACAAGTTTTGCCTTGACTCTGCACTTTACGCGGACATTCAAGACTGACACGTAAAGTTAGAGATTCTTAGATGCGAAGTTCAACCCCTAAAGGGGTATGTAAAAACGACGCGGAAAAGTGACGAATAGCATTATATAGCCTAGAAACTACGAGAATTATAAATGTTAAATAAATACACTACAATATGTAGGTACACTACACTACATGTGGTGACGTTGCAGCTCTACGCCACCGTATTTGGTCGGTGAATGTGTTAAGCCGTACATAGCAACAATTTGAATACTTTTTCTCAAGCCCTTTGGGAAAACCTTTAGTTTTTAGGTTTGCCAAACCACCGCCAATTTGAACACACAGGTGCGCAGACTGGCGCTTATTACGTATTCTATTTCGGTCAGCACTTCACTTTGAAAAGGGTGCGAATATTCCCAAACTGTGGCTCTAGTGATCGCCTATTTTGTGCCATATGGTGCTGGCCTTAGAATATTACGACCCCATCCAGGTTGAAAGTACTTCAGTGATAAATCACCTTACCTTAGTAAGCAAGCAAGCACATAGATGCAACTTGAAGTAAATCTCATTATACTTGGCGGGTCTTCCGCGAACAAACTAAGAAAGCTTAATTAAAAGTCGAGGCACAAAGTGTTAAGTAATCTATACTAATAATAGCTGACCTAAAAAAGTCCCAGTTGTGAAATCGTAAATAAGGGCTTGTACTATGCTATATAAAAGGGAATAAAACGGTCTAAGCCGCGGTCGGGTCGGCTTGTCAAATATAAATTACATAATATAATAAAAACTAAAATTCTTACTTATTTTAAGCGCTCTACACACCAAAGCCGGCGGCCCGCCGGCACAGCCCGGCGGCCCAACCCGCCGGCCTTATTTTGTACAATCATGGTACAAAATAAGGCCGGCGGGTTGGCCCGCCGGGCTGTGCCGGCGGGCCGCCGGCTTTGGTGTGTAGAGCGCATTACGTTCTAATTCAAGTTAATTTTATATGGAAATAGAATAACGTAAATAATTAAGATAAACCGTATTTAACATCAGTAAACTTTAAGAAAAAAGTCATTCAACTTAATTAATTAAATAAACACCTAATTACGTCGTTGAAAATAGCACCCCGACTTCGTAATAATAAGCACTTAAAATAATTACCTGAAGAACGAAATTTCCCGAAAATCTGTTCAATCTCAAATACATTTCCTTAATTAAAATACCAAGAGTGGTAATATTTTCGTCCAAAAATTTGTGTCGCGCAAACGAGCAATATTTAGATAATGCGTTTTTGTAATATGTTTGTTGATTTTTAAATTTGAATTGTAAAGTTGTCCTTTATAATTACGAGTTATGGAACTCACGTATGTAATTGTTTTTAAAGCAGCAATGATAGGTAGCGAATAATAATATGGAGATGGTTTGAGTGTCGGTAAAGGATACTTTTTACAGCAGGATAATAAAGCTTTCCGCGGTAATACACACATATATAGATAGATATTTTTATTATACATATAGTACACCCAACACACCCAGCGGAACACATAATATATATATCGCAGTAACATGACACAATAAACAAACATCCTTAGTACAAATAACTAAACATAAAAAATCTCTATTTTTATTGAAATTAATAAAATAAATAAATCCTCCTAGACTCCTTCCAGCAGCCTCTACGGGGTTTTTAAATTAAAACTTAAAAAATCTTGGTATGAAAATCTCTTTGTAATTTTGACAACAAACACGTTAAGATAGTATTAATTTTTCTATAAGGTCGGCACTCTACAGAAGTTGATCGTTTACTTTATACAAAATAAACTTTGACTTAGAAATGTTGTTCGTAATTCAGAATATTTGAACGGGAATGTTTGTCTCACACCTTACATTCGAAAGGCTTAATACAAATTAATTTTAGGTTTTTTATCCATTTCAATTATTTTTGGATAGGTACGATACGATTCGTGGAACAAACTTAATGGTTCTATAAAAAGTTTAATTATCCTGTAAAGGTATTTCATTCATTTGTTTTATTTTGTTTATACTAATTTTACCTAAGGCTTTGCTCACGTTTTACTGGACTTCCCGTGTTATAACGGATTTATATTGATTACTCTTTAAAAACTAATTTGTAAATAACATTAAAATTTAAATTGGAAATAATTTTTAATTGACCAGTTTGCTTCACTGTTTTCATTTTCTTTCTTTCATTTCATTGAGAAACGATTAGAACCACATAGCTTTTATCTCTGTAAGTTCGATTTTGTAAAGGTAAATTAATCATACGTTGTTTACAAGCCCGCAGTCCCTGTACTACTCATTTTGCGTGTTGTGAAGTAATAAAACGCTTACCGAATTGATTTCCAATAAGAAATGAAGCGAGGGTAGGGATAGGAAAAATCCCAAAGGAATTGCGGGGAACTGGAAAATATCTTTTATGCAATATTTTCATGATATAAATAACAACAGCTATTTTATGCTTGGTGTGGGATACGCAACGTTTTTTCGTACAAAATATATAATATGACTCAAAATATTTGAGGAAACACAATTATTTACGAATCCTTACTAATATTATAAATGCGAAAGTAACTCTGTCTGTCTGTCTGACTGTCTGTCTGTCTGTTACGCTTTCCCGCCTAAACCTCTCAACCGATTTTGATGAAATTTGGTACAGACAATTTTTAGACCATGAGAAAGACTTTTTAGTTCCACGCGGGCGAAGCCGCTGGCGGAAGCTAGTGTATAATAATATTAAGTAAATCAAATATCTGCCTCTCGTAACACATGCTTACCTCGGGGTTAGATATTGCTGTGTGAAATGTCCAGTAGTTTTTATTTATTTAGTTAAAATTCCCCGATTAAAACACATTTCCCTGGATAATTTCTAGTCCACCGAATCACGTTTAATTAGTTTCGCCTCTTCACAAAGCATCATCATTTAGGATACTTAAATCCGCCGCCGACTCAAAGATATAAATATTTTTATACATCGTATATAAAATACCCAGAACACCCGGCACAAATATTTACAAATACTAAAAGTACAAATTTTCGTCCTGTTTCTGAAAATGTTTAGCAGTAAAACTGGAATAGCTTTAACCTCAAAAAAGATTAAGAGCCCTGTTAATTTTTTGAAGTTTTGCGAAATTGGATATTTTATGCACCACGTGACCGGCGCGTCACGCGAATTCTATGAAAAATACTAAATGATCTTGATACTTCGTCGATCTAAAACATACAAATATACTAATAATTATTTTAGATCTGTAGAAAATGGCATCGAATAAATTCCATTTTATTGAGTGGATTTTTTCAGTTTCATTCTGAAATAATTATTATATTAATGTTTTTATTTAATTGATAGGTGTTTAATATATTTTCCTAAATTCAAAATGGCGGATATATTTATTTCAATATTTGAATCAATTATGTTTTATCTTAATAATATCAATATTTATTTTAAATCTGATTGATTATTTGAAATCAATTAAGTACATAATTTTAAATACAAAATACAAAATACAAAAAGTTTATTTCGGTAACGGAATTTTTACACGTAACTTAAGTGGCCGAAATCTTTTTTTAAGTAAATATGATTACTTGTGTTAAAAGATTTCGCTCTTCCATTTGACTTAACTTAAATAAACAACTTAGGTACTATTCATTAAACAACAAAAATAGTTTTAGATATATAAAATAATTATTCTTTAGGGTAGTTATAAAATTATTTGCTAGCCAAAGTACATTACAGACTTGTTTAAGAGAAATTATTAGGGTAGTTACAAAAAAGTTATAATGTGAAGAGGAATTTTGGTGTATGGTACAAGTTAAAAGCTTAATGTTATTTTCTGAAAATAGGATTAAATAATATGTATACTAATTATGAACACAGTATTATGGTATAAATGTAAATTATAAGTGTTAAATTAAAACATTCATGATTAATAATTATCTATATAAGAATAAAACTGAAAATAGTCTTATTGAAGTTAAATGTCTTCCCTCATTCATCTCATCTTATGGGCTCATTATTAAACCGATTCTTCTGAAATTTGATGTGTAGGTTTGTAATTAAATGTTTTTTTTTGTCGAATGTTGGGACTTTATGTAAGTTCGAAAGTCTAAATTGAACGGACTAAATACAAATTCTAATTATAACAAAACAAATAAATTATATTACCTATATATATTTAAGTTGCTTGTTTTGTTAGATGGTATATTTGTGTTTGAATAAATAAAAGTTTCGTTAACGCAACTTTTATTTATTCAAACACAAATATACCATGTTATTATCATTATGTTTAGGTATTATCTTTGTAGTTTCGAACTTTATATTTATTTTTATTTTATTACGAACTTATTGAAAATATTTCATTTATATATTTAAAAAAACCAACCCGCACTTGGCCAGCGTGGTGAATTAAGGCCTAATCTATCTCGTCAAGAGAGAAGTCCCTATCCCAGCAGTGGGAACGTGAATAGGGGTGTTATTTTATATACAGGGCGTCCCAAAATTATGGGCCATGAAGGGGAAGTACCATATATATCGTTGATAGTGAATTTTGCTCAAAGAAGACTTCATTTTATTTTAAAAAGTAAGTAATTTAATTAATTAATTTACAAAAAAAAATGTTTCATGTTTTTTATTTGATTAAAATAATTAATTTCACGTTGTTCCTTTCTTTTAAAATACTATGTTACTTAAGCAGAGTTATTATTTTTTAGCTTTTCTTTCGATTGGTATCATAAAAATCGAGTATTTTTTTTCTACATGTAAGTCGGTTCGATTCCCAGACAAAGCAAGTAATTTTTAGAAAATCAATGAATGCAGAATTACTAACTTTTAAAAATAAAATGAAGTCTTGTTTGAGCAAAATTCACTATCTACGATATTTACTTCCCCTCCATGGCCCATAACTTTGGGACGCCCTGTATTTATTAGAAAGGTACATATTTAATGTTTACAATAAATAATATATTTATTAGAAAGGTACATTATTTTTTGTTTACATATTGGATACTCGGTAAAAATAAGAACAAAAAATTACGGAATATTTTCTTTGTAATAAATATTATGGAAATCTATACTACAATTGATAATGTTACCTAATTTTGATGAATAGCACTCCATATTCTATGTCAAATATAAAAAATACTAGTGAAAGAATTACTTCGATACATCAATTAGTTTCCGATTTAGAAGTAAAACAAGTTGTAACCGTACGACGCGAGCCGCCGGTTACGGTGTGACGTCATATTTCAGCACGATCAGTCTGGTTTACTCAGTCCGCTTGCATTCGCTTGTTATTGTGACGTAACTGTAATAGTTAGAAATATGCTGTCGAGACATTTTTTGTAGATATTAATGTGTTCTACAAAATTGTAGTACATTGTATATTTCTAAAATGAATACTTTTCGCAGCGCATGCGATATAAGATTTTTTTTTTACATCTTGGGTGACATATTTGCATTTTCCGTGCTGGATCCCTACTTTTTTTGAAAATGTAATATAGCTTATAACCTTCCTCGATAAATGGACTATCCAGCACTGAAAGAATTTTTGAAATCGAACCAGCGGTTCCTGAGATTAGCGCGTTCAAACAAACAATGAAAGTCGTCATCTTTATAATATTAGTATAGATATACGACGCGAGCCGCCGGTAACGGTGTGACGTCATTGCATCATACGATCAGTCTGGTTCACTCAGTCCGCTTGCAGTCGCGCGCTAGTGCTGTTGAAATAAGGTCTAAATACTTTTAAAATATCCAATCCAAAAATTAGGAAATCATGTGTTGTACCTAAATGTAAAAATACAACTACCAATTCGCCGGAAAAGTTATTTTTTATAGTTCCAAAAGACGTTAATATGCGAAAAAAATGGATAAAAGCTATGAAGAGATCACTATTTTTCGATAAATAATATAGGTAAATAATGCGCAACCATTAACCCATCTACTTTAGGTAGATTATCCGATTGCCCTATTTCAAATCCTTCATCCATTTTATTAATCGAATAATATTTACTACTATTAAACAATTAACTTAATACACTGACGAAAAAACGACAAAATACTGAGCAAGCTATTGCACTACTACTACAATCTGCTGGTGATTTGATACTAAGCGGGCCGTGGCCCGCGCGACTCGTTGAATTATGACGTCACAAGCGCTCACTTCACTGTTAGCGAGACTCGATATTTTTCGAAACTTTGAATGCCTATAAAATCAAAACTACTAAGTACTTTTTAACTAAACAAAAACTAGATTAGTGTATTTGTATACACGCAGGCTTTACTGATACAAAATTTCAAGCGATTTGGCATACCTAGTAACATTACTTATTATCAAGCTGAGGAGATTGCTTGTTTATTTGTTTGAACGTGCTACTCAGGAACCGCGGGTCCGATTTAAAATATGATTTCAGTATTGGATAGTAAAATGATCGAAAAAGGCTATAAAACATAAACTAGTAAATAACGTAAAAACGCAAGCGCAGCTGTCGGCGGGTCGGCAAGTAAGTCATAATCTAAAAAAATCATAGGCATAATTACATTTAGTCGTTGTACGGTTTCACCAAAAAAAGTTGCCTTGTTGTTTTTTAATTAGGATAGATAACTTTAGATATGCAATCCACATCCTACAGCATAACCTCCAAATAAATAAGGTTAAACAAGATGACAATGATGTGGTACAATTCTTAGGCCAGCAACAAGTGGTACAATTCTTAGGCCAGCAACAACAATAATTGATCGTTATCAATAAAAATAACAATTGATCGTTATCAACGGATCAACTTATGTCGGTCGTAGTATCGCAATAACACATACACGCACACTAACAGCGTTTTTACAGCAATTGACAGTCCCACACACTGACATTTTACGAAATATTTCTATATTTTATTCAAGAACAACCGACATAGGTCCGACCTCGACAAGCGCTCGCGCGGTACTAAATCGAAATCGCCGCCGGCATGAAAAAACTACTAAATTATGGTAGTTTTATTTTATTCATAAAAAAATACCAATACTGTTCTACAAATTAAAATTAATATCATAGTTTAAGCAAATGTTGATAAATATTTTGATATAAATATGACGTCCCATTGATTTAGAACTTCGGAGTTATTGAGGTTTGTTTCGAAGCATTTTCGGTCGATATTAAATTCGGTATATCTTTAGAATAAAAGCATTTAACGAAAATGTACTCTACTCTAAATGAAGAATAGGATATACGTAACATAATAAAAATTAGTTTGATCGCCCATATTCATTAGAATCTACAAATTAGAGCTAAGAAAACAGGTCTTCGACCGTTTTTTACGAAACATGTATCCGGAGAATGATTATTACTCAATATATAAACAAGTTATCTAAAATGTTTCTTACTACTTTTGTAGAGGAGAAAACGAACTATTATAAAGATGTAATTGTAATATCAAACAACTAACGTAAACCATAGAATTAGGACGAGAAAACCGAAAAATTTCGCGATTTCCGGTAAAAGGCCTCTTAAGAAAGGTCATAAATATAATTTGAATAACGGCTTTGAGGAAAACATTGATTTATTCTAAAATGGAGATGAACTGAGTTTGTATTCTGCACAGTAACAGTTGTTATTCCATTTATTGATTCGATTCTATTTCTGAATGTTTGGCTGTACCTTTCAAGGTGAGATAAAATTAGAGTTTACAATATGTAAGGCCTTTCACATCAAAATTAAGAAGTCCGACGCTGCGTTTCCCGATCCGTGATATCCACTTAAGAACTTTTCGGCCTCATTGGCCATCCTGTTCTCCAAGCTATATGGCCTGCCCGTTGCCAATGAAACATAGCAATTCAAAGAGCTAATATGTAGAAGAACGCTAAACTATGTAGAAAAACGCGGCTTTCCCGCGTTCTACATATCCATGTATAGTAAAACCATTTCTAAAATGAACGCCCCTCTACCGAATTCTGTATTTTTTTTTCTGTGTATTCTGTTTTTCTGTATTTCCTCTCACGCGTTGAAATCATCACGGTTTTGTGGAGGAGAGTTCATTTTTAGAATGGTTTTACTATACATATCTCTTCATTTCCTATTCGATCCCTATCCCTCATTTAAATTATATTTGACACAGCTGCAAATGTCTAAAACGATGTTACAGCATCGTTAAGTAAACTATGAGCTGTGACAAGTAACTGCAATGCCAAGTAATCATGGACATAAAAAAAAATTTGAAAACCCGCCTTATAGATTCAGAACAAAAAATCTGTAATGTTTCTTATACTTTTTATACATAATTTCGTATTTGTTTGTCGAGAAAATTATAAAACGTTTACAGGCAAAGGCTGCTCAAGATAATCTTGGGTTCGGGTTATTTGTGTTCTACAGAAAATTGGAAGGCCACAATACTGTTGTTTTAATTAAATTTCTGACAAATCTCTGATTTCTAAATGAATCACTGTAGTATTTGAATATTGAAATAGTTTAATAAATTGTCTTCTATAAAGAGTAATAAATAAATTTCAAAATATATATTTTTTACCATTGGAAAACTACTTTATTTTGATTAAGCTGGAACAAGCCGCTAATAGCACAGCGATAAATATTGCTGTGTAAATTTTCCAGCAATATTTATTTACTTATATTTATTTACGTATATTTTATATTGAATAATTCTCGTATTTGAACAACCAGTATTTCGTACTAATTAATGAGACAATAGTGGCGCCACTGTCGCCGACCAGATGCCTTAATTGGCGTAAAGTGTCAGATTGAGACCGAATACAGGATTAATTGAACTGGAATATTTGACAAGTAAATTGCTGGACAAAGGATTTATTGTTAGGTGGCTATTGTTATAGCTGTCAGAGCCATTTGCATTATTACTTTTTTATCCAACCTACGTTGTTTATTTGCCTAATTGTGCAAGCCTAAGAATAGAACGACGCCATATCCATGTTGTCAAACCGACAATTACCAGTGTATTTTGTATTCATTAAATTTGAAGTTCCTTTGTCCCAAATAGGTGTGATTATGATTTAATATTATTTTAGCCATTTAACTAGTTGCTTTAAAATTATGTTACGGCGTCATTCAGCGAAACAAGTTAAATTTGCTTTATTGCGGAATTAGTGCTTAATAATCTAACTATTATAAAATATCGAAATCTGTTGCGTAGTTATAAAGATTAAAGCATACATAGGGACAGACAGACAGTGACAGCCACTTTGTTTTATACTATGTAATATATAGTAATGTTTATTGGATACTGGCGTTGCTTTTCCGCAGTCATCCGTACATTTTTAACAAACTCATATTAGGGTCACGTTTTGTCGCAAGACCATAAAGTCTAATGAGATAACGTCTTTATAGTCTATGCTCGAAATAGGCGAGCCTCAACTAAAGGAGCACTCACTAAAATAATGTTTAGTTAAATTAAGATTCATTTAAAATTAAAAAAATCTGAATTAGCTAGGTAAGTTTCCACGCGAATTTTATTCCGAAAGTCGTGGATTCAAACCCTGCCGTACAAATTAAAATTATGGTGCTTTAACGATGAACGATGATCTCAGTAAGTTGGTACAGTTAGTAGAACATAGCTGTAACCTGGTGTATTATTCAATATGTTCAACAATACCCGTGAGAAAATAGAGGTGATATTCTTAAGTCCGCACTATACGACCACACAAACGGATGCTGTGGTGTTCGAGATAATATTATAGATTATAAAATATCTATCTTTTTAGCATAATCGGTCAAATCCAAAGGTGTTTTAGTCGCTAGTATTTCTCGAAGGTTTCTTATAACATTAGACATAAGCGGTTTTTTTTTAATATAATCATTCATATGTAATTAATACAAAACCTTATAAATAATATAATTTTTGATGGCGAATAAAAAGTATATTTTACCTTAAAAATACTGCAATGCATCTTTTAGTATTCATAAGTTAAATTAACGGAAACAATGCATTTCGGAACAAAGAATACTTACACAACCTTATTTCAGATAGTTTGCAAAAAGTTTTACAATGTCATATAATACAACAATAATTATGTTGAAGAAGTTGAAGTTTTTTTTCATACATGACCTTAATAATTCACAAAAAATACCTTCTTCGAAGCCGAAAAGACCAGTTCCATTTCCTTTCACAATGATATTATACGTTGGGTTATCAGCCAGAAGCAAATCCACTGTTCTACACTAACTCACACTTGACGAAAAACGCGCAAACAGTACCAAAAACCATAATTCTCTAGATATTATTTTTTGTAAAACGCGCGGCTAGTTCAACGAACCGGCGTAGCAGTGCTACGAATGCTACGGAAAGACTGGCGTAGCTTTGTAGCTGTGGCTACGAAACCGGCATTTCCATTGCAATTTATTCTCTCCTTCACTCCTGCGGCTCTCTTGTATCTTCTATCTCTGATCATACTGGGACAAGTATGAATTCGTTTGCCGATCTTATTGTTGCCGTTTTAGCATTTTCTCTTGAAGGTTCAGGTTTTTGAAGGTTTCTGGGCTTAATCGGAGGGTTAGAGTTATGTTGATTGCGTGTGTGAGTGAATACATAAGTGGTGATTGGGTATTTCGCGGTAAGGACCGTTCTTTATTTAAAAGGGTTTTTGTAGGCTCGTTCGGGGAATGATACCCTGCTTCTAGGTACATTTAGAAAGGAAGTATGAAAATTGAAAAGGATGAAAATTTTAATTAAAATTTAGATTGCATATGTGCCTGGAATACCTAGTTTCTTTTTCTCAATTTTCGAATACACTAGATCCTATTCATTTTTTAACAACGGGAATTACATTAGATCGCTATAATTATAGAAAAGTGTTGAATCATAAAGGAATACAAGGTCTCTCCATTTTTACCATTTATATTTTTATATATTGAATATGTAATATTCAATATATAAAAAGATATATATAAAGGTAAAGCAGCATGAACGAAATAGGGGCTAAGTTTTCCATCACTTAAAGCATTTAAAATACATTTTACGAGATATTAGCGGTTTTAATAGACACAGTGCCAGTAAACGGTTTACCCCTGTTTTAACATAAATAGAATCCAAAACACAAAACACACATTGTGGTTAGATAGAAAAAAATTTTACTACGGGATTAATTTAACACGCTGGCAAAGTGCGGGTTGGTGAATGTCCCACTTTTTTCGAACTTTTCAAAAAACTCAGAATATGCCGTTAGAGTTAATTAAACGTAAATATATTTTTCAATAAGAAATATCCAAAAGTGCGTGGTAAGGTTCAAACCCACGACCCACGACAATGGATCGAGTGTGCTTCTACATAGCCAACATGGTGCAACAAACCTTTTTGAATATCCGTAAAAAAGAATATCTTAACATTTCTAATAAATAAACCTCATATTTGTAATGCCTTGAGGCGCGTTATTCCTAAAGGACTTGTTACTATAACACGCTTGTTAGTATTCTCCAAGGAAACAGAGTAAACGGATAACATCATGTTAACGCCGCGTTACAAGCTTTCGTTATTTGCTAGACTTAATGCGAGGGAGTTTATCAACATGTATTACATTTGTAAGTATTATATTATTAAGCATGCAGGCTTAAAGACACATTATATTATTATGTTAATAAGTACCTATTTAATTTGGTTAATCCAATCATACGTTCTAACGCAAAAAACATATGAAAAATACGCAGTCAAATTGAGAACCTTTTCCTTTTTTTAGGTCGGTTAAAATTAAATTATTGCTCAACACTTTGTCCGAGAACGAGGTAGATGTATTCCACCACACTTTGCCGAAATTCATGGACTTAGCACAATCAGTTCTTGAAAACTTATAGTTTGTTATGAATATAGCGCATTGGTATTTTACTGTAATGTTATATTCTGTATGTAAAAATAAATAAATAAATAAATAAAGTCTTCACCGTTAAAGGAGGAAGTAAAATCCAGGGTAAGGTAGGCGGCGGGGTTTGAACACACTACCATTAGAATTAAAGTCAAGTGTGCTCCCACTTAGCCAACAGGGCCTTTTTTAAATATAATTTGTTTTTTTTTAAACAAACAACCTACAAACTCAGCAGTTCTGCCATTAAGAAGAATCGAATATCGCACAAAATGGTATCGACAAGCCCCGTGTCAAGGGACTGTCTGTCTGTCACGCCCTATTCCCGTAGATTTAGGTGAGCTATTGTAGAGATAAAAGCCTTATATATCTCTAAGACGATTTATACAACAAGGTAAGCCAATGTCTAGTCTAGTGCTTGGGCGTAATTAGATAGGTTACTGAAATTACTGTATCAGTTAAATCCGTTTATTATATTGTGTAACTTTAAAATTATAACAAATCTGTTAAAAATATGTTTTTTTGTTTAATCTGGGGTTACGGCGGTGTCAAGTCGAGCAAAAAGTGAAAGGCTGTACCATACTTTTCTCGGAGTAGTTCGGGCTATTTATAAGTACTTTATGTATTATCCCTTTCAAAAATATATCAAGTTTAATTTCCATAAAATATCCTTAAACTTTCTATTTAAACTTAGACAAAAGAAACTTGAAAAGTTTTATCTATTCTCATAAAACATTAAATCCAACTAAAACATCGAAAAAAGTTTTACAAACTATGACAGATGGTTTTTTCAAATAATTTTGATGGATGAACATTTATTATTACTGAAAAATGTCAAGTTTAAAGAACGAGTTTCATTGAAAGTAATGCAAGAAGTAGTCAGGGAGCTAGCTCCAATTTGTGATTATTGAGGCAAGCTGAATACTTGTCCCGTATCTCTCCTGTCGTACCCCAACAGGAAACTCCTGTTGTTGATTTTGAAGTTTGTCGTCTACGTCTAAAAGTCCTACGATTATAAGGATCAGTTATTAACAAAATATTATATGGTTATAATTTTAAGTACGTAAATATTGATTTAATTTTTCATTTCATTTTCATCCACAGCCAAGTCTGTTATTTTAAGTTGAGGTATCATTATATTATGTTCCAATAATACTAAACTGGTACAGATTTCCAGCTCGCCTTAAATGTCCTTTCAAAAATGCCAGCTCTCGGATTAAAGTAATGGATTGATATTAAGTACCAATGTTGAGAAAACTATGAAAATGTTTTTAAATGCCTGAGGCTATTGACTAAGTTGGAAGGACGGTTGACTTTTATCCGAAGGTCGTGAGCTCGATCTCTGCAGTGCCTTTGAAATTTCATGTCGAAATGTATATTTGTGAGTGCAGTAATGCATCCTGCGCTCAAAGGTTATGGAAAACATTTAACCGAACTCTCAAGACATAATAATAGTTATAACTAATTACGATTAAATTTGGTTATAATAAGTAGTATTAATAACACTATGCGAGAATCTAAATCTTCATTAATAGAGATAGTGAATAAATAATTTAGACATCAAGAAAGTTTTTGCATCACTGAAAGATAGTTGATTTGGTTTATTGCTTGACAAGTTTTACCTGCAAGCCATTTGCGTACAATCTTGCGTAAAACCTTCAATCAGATCCAATTAAACCTCCAGTCTGTGAAGTTGTAAATGCAAGATTTATAGCTCCAATGCCGTTTACCTTAGGATTATAAGGTAGACGACTTCGGCTGTAATTCTGTGCTTATTGATTTTATTTATATTCTAATCTCTAAATAGTGGTAAAATTAAGTGAATACTAGCTTTCAGTCACGCGTCTTCGCCCGCTTTGTAATAGATTCTCTTGAAGAGATATACTTTCCAGCGGTAAAACGTAGGTTGTGTTCTTTGTAGACTGTCAAACTATTTTCATACCAAAGAGGATGCCATTAACTATTAAGGAATTAACTCGCGTATTCTAGCCTCAAAGACTTACACCAGTTCTCTGTCAGACCTCTTCGAAAGTCTTTTATCAATAGAAGTATTATAAGTGCCGGTCACTTGCAGAACAAAAGATTCAGTGCAGTCTTTTGTTCGTGTCCAGTGTGGAAGCTTTGGTGCATTTTCTATCCAAGCTATTTGCGTAGACGAGGCATTAATTTCTGATTACAAGTCAAGTTGCATCGAGTAGACGACTTTATAAATACAAACGATGTTCACAAGACAGTTAAAAAAGTACTACATGCCTTGGAGATAACAAAGGAGATAACACATAACACGTAAGTCCACCTTTATTTAGTACATGATTGTTTATTATCATTTTGTGTAATAAAGAGTTTAATACAAAAATATATAATGTGATAGTGATATCGCAATTTTGAGAATTTCAAATTAACCTGCTATAAATAAAATGTTTAACGGGTTGTTTACCATTTCTTCTTTACAACCCCGCAGGGGTTAAATGTTAACAAGGATATTGATTGTGGTGATTATAGCCAATGCCCCAAGACCTTTAATACCAAATAAGATGATAAAAGGGAAGATTAGATGAAATATCAAATATCATCATTTCTTATTATTCCGTCTTCGGCTTGCCACATACAGCATCTACCAGAATCTTTGCGCAGATCGTCATCCCACCTGGCTGGAAGACGTCCTTTAATACGCCTACCCATGCGCGATGTCCACTCAAGAACCCGTTTACCCCAACGGTTATAGGTTCTTCGACATAATATGGCCAGGCCATTGCCACTTCAACTTGCTAAACCTAAATGTAATAATGGAGTTATATAGTGATGAAGATCAGAATCATAAATAATGATGAAAAAAAAACTTCGTTTGTCTGTCAGCTGAGTTACGTGCGAGCGATCTTATAACGAGACGCTAGCCTTTGAGGATTTAGCCTTTGAATTCCAGAACCAGTTTGGTTTTTTGCTTCATTTTCATGCATTTTGATTTAATTATTCTCTTTCATGTGCAGGGAGTTTTTAAAATTAAAATTTAGTGAACGTGCACTACGTTCACTATTAAATTCCTAAGCGCATATTTAAACGTTTTCGCGCGCAATTTGCGATTTTTATTTATGCAGCTTAATTAAAATACACATTATTAACATTGCATACATTATGTAGATTTATTTCGTAAATTTTTTCCGCTACAATATAATGTTTATTATAACACGGGTGAAGCTGTGGGGTGGGAAAGCTAGTTTTTATATAAAAGTACCAAGACGTATATATTTATTTTATAGACAAATAAACAAAAGATACGAGTATAAGGTCTTTGAATGTCTTCCTTAGCCTAAAATACTTACCACAAAAATGCGGTCCCTAAGACGAAAATCACTATTGACGTAAGCTCAAACCCTTGAACAAAATATTTTCAAAGAGACCCCTGTCCAAGCGTTTTCTGAGTGGGTTTGCAAGAAAAACACACTTTCTCGATCCCAACAGTCATTATTTTAGGCTAACATCCGCAGATTACTGATTTAAAGTTGTATTGTATGTAGCTGAGTGAAACTTTAAAAGGAAATACAAACTTTGACTAACAACATATTTTAATCCATAAACTTCGCAAAGCATGTAACAGAAGTAATATTTTTGTAAAAAACACCGTTAATAAAATAAATAAATAAATATTACTGGACAATTTTACACAGCGACATCTAGCCCCGTGGTAAGCTTGTTAGTTGACTTTTAATGTTTCTTATCTATTCTTATGCTTTCCTTGTGTGTACTCATTGAATTGTGTAATTGTATATTGTACTGACACCCAAATTCTTGCGAGTTTGTTCAATTGATCCACAGATTTACAAACCAATTTACTACGATCACCAAACCGTCCGGTACTTATACGTGGTTCTTTGATTAATACACAATGTAACATTACATACTTAATCTAAGGTTACATTATAATGCTTATTTATTGTGGTAATTATACCAAAGCTCCGAAAGCCCCTATACCTTTCATTTGTAAACTTCACTGTCGTATACGCCTCCACTCCTTTTATTTTTAGTTCATCTAAGCTTCGGTCATTCAATTTTATGTAGATTCTAGTCCTCTTCAGAGAAAGCCAATAAAAATCGACGCCACTAGGTCTGGAAGTCTATCGAGACTACTAGTCGAAACGAGGACAGAATTGTTACAATGTCTGAGTTCTCTGAGTGAATCTTACTTATATTGTTAGACTAATAAGTAATATTCTTTCACAAAATATATACAAGTTAATATCTGTCCGATAGTCTTAGAGTTGTGATTTGTGACTTTATCTTTGATATGGTTTTAATCCTAATAATCCATAAGACGTCGCGGGGCATAGGTTTCTAATACAAATACAAAAATAAATATTGCTGGACAATTCACACGCAACGTCATAAAAAAAAACAGCAACATCTAACCCCGCAAGCTCAAAGCTTGTTCAAAGGTGCTAGATTTCTGATCGACTTAATAGAATATACGAGTATTATTGACATACATAAATACATGTAGATATTTTTCACTATTTATATATAAATATGACACCCAGACGCTCGTAACAAATATTTGAGGATCGTACACATTGGAGTCCCGAGGAGGGAATCTAACCCGCAACCTTTAGCGTCGCAGGCGGACCTTCTCCCGCCGCGCCCCACTTATTACCACGCATCTTTTACCTCCAGTTGTATCAGAAAGTTTGTCGATATCGCCCGCTTGTCTTGACGCGAGTGTTCATTATTTATGGGACAAGTTTCTGTTCTGATATTGAACAGAGGGGTCAATGTCGAATGTAGGGGGTGCTCGGAAGAGAAGGTCGTATTAAGGCTGTATTTTCTTTGTATTTTGGCTTCTGTAGCGTGGCCGAAGCTTGCCGGTTTGATTCCCGCCTCGGAACAAATTTTTTTCTGGGTGTTCTACAAAAAATTATCTACTAATAATACTGTGTTATTTATATTCTTGTTCCACGAGTTTATGAAATAATGCTGGACTATTGAATTGAGCCGTGTTGGAGTGAGGGGAACACAACTTTTATTATTTTTAGCATTATTTGTTTTCACTTACTTCCATTTAGTAAAAATAAATGATTCGTTTAGTCTTTTTAAGTTGATTAAGTTATTAAAACTGTGTTTTCGAAATAATATAAGTAAAATTACGAGAATTTGATTCTGTTAAATCTTGTAAGAATTTAATTCGTGCGGCCGACTGTACCTAAGACTAACGGAGCTTCATTATCACTAATTATTCCCAGATTCTGATGATCCAAACATTTCAACTTTCGCGTTTTACCTTAACCTTTACATAAACTTTGCTAAAATCCTTAGAAACCTTTTAACCCCCATTTCTTCATTACCGTTATTGGACCTTCAAGACCCTTCTAGGCCCTAAATACCTATCGACTTTACGACCTTGAAATAAGGTTTAAATTTGTTTGGGCCTCGTTCATCCTTTGTGAAACCATTCTAACCTGGTAACACCGTAGACTAAACAATGCTTTCAGCCAAGATAGTCTTAGACGCATTTACTTACATAGAAATAAGAGGGATTTCACATTGATTTGCTTTTACATTTAAGTATAATAGAAATCTTCAAAACATAAGCTTCAAGATTTCCACGTGGCTAGTATTTAATGCTCGGGCGATTAATGTAAAAATAATTAAATATTTGAAAAATCTGTACAATATATAATAGAACTACATATAAATACAATAGTTGGTATAAGCTGTATAACATGAGGTTCCAAGCCAGTCTACAAAGGCTTACAACACGAACAAGATTAATGCATTCTGTTCCCGCAGACAGTATTGCAACTGTGTCTGTTCAAGTGAATTATGTTCAATGTTCACTCGCTGTTCAAATGTTCAACGTAATGATTGTGTTGGCATTGTGATTGCTTACAAGACTTATGAAGAGAACCGTAGACTTACGTAACGGAATACTCAATAAAAACGTAACATATAATTTGATGTAAATTTTTTTTATTAATATTTTTTACATTAGTTATGTAATTATAAACTCTATGAAAGGTTTAAAAAGGTTATTATGATCTTATAACGTTAACACGACACCCAAAAATATCCACCAGCACAAAAACGAGTAGCGTCTAAGCCCAACGTTAAACCACCCTTACACTACCGGAATTAATTTCTATTATGTAAGGTGTTCTCATCCCATATCCTTTGAATTAAATATAAAGGTAATAGACACCCTACCGCACTGGGGTCGAACGTGGAATTTACAGACCCCTAAAACCACATGATACATCAATGTGAATGGACTTTTTGACCCTTTTTGACTTTTTTGATAAAAAAAACACTTTTTTACGTGAAAAAAACTATCAAAATGCTATATCAAAGAGCAGAGGGCTAAACAAATTATTTTCAAAGAACATTAATTTTAACATTGATTTCTAAGAAATAAAATTCAAACGCTATTTCTTTTGCTAATATTATAAAACTGAATTGTTTGTTTGTTTGAAGGCGCTTATTTCCAGAACAACGATTTGAAAAATTGCTGGACAAATATTTCTGTATAACGATAAATATAACATTTATCGTTTATTAAATTTATTATTAATCGTTTCTTTATTAATTGGTTTTATATTATTTATAATTAATATCCAATAATTTCTCAATTATTTAAACATAAACACATTATAACTATAAATGTATCGAGGAAGGCTATGAATAGGGTGTATTATTATGTATAAAATATAAATTAAGTAATTACTTAACGTTTAAAAATTCAAGAGAAGTTGTAGACAGGTCGGTTAGTCTGCCGTCCTATGGTTAAAAAACCGTAAAGTGACAAACCCAAATTGTTGGCTACGAGCAAAAACGTGAAAAATGTTTAATTCTAGACTTTGTGAAGACTTACAGTCTTCTTTCATATACCATTTTTTTAATAATTTCTGGGGCTTCTATTTGAGTATGAAACGGGAACATCAAATTAAACACATGAGTTTTTATTGAAAAATTTGTGTTTTAGACAATGGTCATCTACTTCATAAAGTGGGGGTGTGCAACACTAAAAAGCAGTCAGCTGAAGCGTAGCGGCTTTTAAGCGTTGTATCTTAGTGAAACTGTTTGATGATTTTATGCTCACATACAGTTTTTCACAAATGCTTAACTAAAACACAGTTAAATCACTTAGTCGTCTTTTTGCATTGCAATGTATGGAAAATTGGACCAGATCTAATTCTTAAAACACCGTTAAAAACCTTTAACGGTTTATTTGTTGTTTTGTGGTATAAGTAAGAGATATGGATCTAGACTTAAACACAGTATTGTAAGAAACATTTTATCCAACTGTGTTTTAGCGTTGAAAAATGTACTTGTAGATTCATAACATAATTATAATTAAACGGCTAAGTCTATACTTCCTACATTGTATCTCACCTCCAAAATGGTAAATCATGATTAAATTATACAAAATTTAACGATTATCTTTTATTCAAAGCAATAAAAACAATATTGAATCATATTAATATTGTTTATAGTTATGGTATGTATCATAAGGTTGCAAATGCTTATAAATAAGAACATTTTAAAACTTAGTTTGATAAAATCTCACTGTTAAACAAATGAACTGTGATCGCCTAGCGATTTACCATGTTTTATTTGCCATGCAAAATCAGTCTTGAAGTTGCAACGGTAAAATTATTCTCATACTTAAGTATGAGAATTACAGATTAGAATCAGTTTTAAAAAAATACTTTAGTCATATTTCCGCGTAATTTGATTCTGAGCGTTGCCCTGTTTGTTTATGATACAAAAATTTAACGCCTAGACGTGTTGCGCGAATTGTAATTGTATTATTTGTGAGAGACTTCGGTTTTAACACCTCAGATTAAAGATGCAACTCATTTAAGTAGTATTTATAATGTAATGTTGACAGTTAATTTAATCTAGATCATTAATTAATACCCATTAATTTTGTTTATTAAAGTACAATGTCTCAAGTCAAAACTCGACAATCGACGTCCTGTCCCGTGTTTGGTTTGCCAGAGAAGTTACCAGTGTCCCAGTTGCCTACTTATAATGATGTTATGAATTATTACATAATCATTAAATATCAATTAAAGACAGGCAAAACAACAAAAGAGCCGACTGTCCATGACATATCCGAAATATTAGCTGAATAAATATTAACTATAAAAAGCTTCGCTGCCAACTGTAAGCCGTAAGAGAGTATTCAAGTTAATTCGCACCTTTCATGATAAATACAGAAGTTTAATGAAACCTTATTATGGTCGTCAAAACATAAACTTTCAACAGAACATCAATACATTTACAGCTGAGTCTCATAGATTATTTGATATTTGCAGTTGCTAATGAAAACTTATCTCAAACTCTCAACGTGTTTGAAAACCACTTGTGTTCCCAAAGAAAAAACTCTCTTTCTAGTCGATCAAAGAACAACAAGAGAGATGATGATAGTTGGTGTAGATCTAGCTGCAACTACAAAAAATAAGAAAAAACAAGTTTATTGCGTAGCAAAGAGACAATTGATCGAGAATCGGGAACAGCACGGTTTTTCGGAAACCAAGCTGTTTCCGATTCTTAACAGATAATGTGAGATTGAAAGTACTAGTGCTAGTTCTGGCAATAGCGAGGCATCTAGTCCAATAAAAAACCCATTTGCCGCGCCATCAGCAAAAAGAAGAGGTTAAAGGTTTACCATCGCTAGCTCTCGCGGAGTTTCTGACAGGGCCGCGGTTTTGATAGCTTCTTTGGTATTGAATGATGTGGAAATTGTTTCTCCATCGATACCGGTAGCGTCATTGATCGATCTAAGTTCTGGAGAACTAAGACTGGATATCTAGTTCAGTCGACATCACGCTGAGTCGAACCCTCTTCGCTGTGTCACGCAACACACACAGTTTATAGATTAAGTTTTTTGCAAGTTATTTTACATGGTTTAAAAATTGTGTTTCTCTTTCTATGTATGGTTGTGTTTTATTGTAATTTGTGTGCGTGATTCAGTGAATAAATGTTCTATCTAGGTTGCGCCATGTGAGAACTACTGTACAGTCAGAACAGCTTTACAGAATGCAAATTGCGATGTATGTGATATTTATTTTGATGGTAGAAAGGACAAAACTTTTGTTAGTATTCAAAAAGAAGAAATGTTACAGAAAAAAACTTACAGAATCCCACTAAGTTATTTTATCGGAGCCAGGAAGTGAATACTTCGGACATGTCACGTCATAAATTGTTCGAAATAAGTTACGGCTCTTTTAATTATCGTATTTCCAGGTAATTACAAATATATTTATTAATTGATAGCAGAAAAAAACAATAATTGAACAATTTGACTGCGTGATAACTAGAATGTAAAAAGTAGTTATATATTTCAACGGTTTGTCCAGATGCTCACATTCGTCCTTAACACAATTAACAATATTTCCGGCGATCTAATTGTTAAGTACCTTTAATAATATATACCTATTTTCAATCGAGCACCTCGACATATTATAATAGATTAACGAGATTTCGTACGTTTGATTCTCTCTTTCAAATACTATTTTATATCGCTATGCCGTTCAAAAATTCAGGAACCTACAACAAAACATGCGCTAAATATTTAATAAACTTCATATAAATCTATATTTAGTGCTTTTCTTTCTTCAGAAATCATTTTCGCTGATTTTTATCCTAACGCGCCGCACGTCAGACCTCCACAAGGTCCACGACACGACCGAGAAAGGGAGCGAAACGCATAAAAAGGTAGAGCAGGTAGACGTGTTTTAGAGTTGCATTGTCAGTTAACTGTTTTATTACGTTTTAATTACTTAGACAATAACGTCATATTTCATTTCTTAAAACCAGTGACTGTCTTTTAGGCTTGTAATTGTTTAAAATATATGTAAGTTTACCTACGATTTTACGTCTAAGGGCGTTTAGCGGCTCTTTAGTGTTGTACGAGTACAAAAACTGTGTTTTAGACATTGTAAGTCCTAATCATATCATGAGGGTGGAAATAGTTATAAAAAGTTAAAGTCAGATAGCGGTCATTTAGTATTGTTTATGCATGTAACTGTTTTCTAAGTTTGTAGGGCCAAGAGAATGAAAGCCTTAAATTCACGATTAGAGGCGTTTAGCGGTATTTTAGTATAGAAATGCTTGATAACCGTGTTTAAGAATTGAAAATGTCTCAAAATGATGTAGTTAACGGTGTACGAGGGGTCCAGATCTCAGGCATTATAAACGATAGAGCCATGAGACCCAGACTAGAAGATAGAGAAAAGTTTACGCTTTCGTGCTGTGTATAAAAGTCAATTTTGGCAAAATGTCAGTTTACGGTTTTTTAGCAATATGACGGCAGTAGTCTGAAATAGTTATAGTTCGATTCAATAGAATTGAGGTTTTTCATATTTCTGAAGTCAATTCATTCAAAGACTAATTAATTTGCCGCTTCATTTATTCATTAGAAGCGTCTTTTACATCGCTTTTACGATTTACAGTCTTGTCGATTCTTTGAAATGAAATGCTTACACATTTATTTTGCTAATTTTGCTAATAGTGGTAATATTTTCTGAAGAAAAATAAAGACATCGAACCAACTTAAACGAACGTTCTTTTGCAAAATAATCGACAAAACCCAGTATCCAGATCGTAAAAACTTTTGTTCTGAGACAGGAAACTAACCCGCAACCACCTATTAAACCTCCTGAGCTACAAAGGTCAGAAATTATTGGCCATTAAGACTTTAATAATAAATAAAATTGTATCTCCTTGTATGTAATACCTAATGTATTTGCCAAGCTTATCAAACAAGAATTCAAAAGCGATCGTTCAAAGTTACAAGACTTAGTTCTCGATGGTCATGTATTGATTACATACGTGGTCTAACTTAGGGAGACGGTAGAGCTTGGTACAACTTAGAATAGGCCAGTAAGTATAGTAAGTTAAATATTTATATTTTGTACATATTTTGTTTTTAAAACCTGTAAATATTTATCTACTAAATGCCAAAAAATATTTTTTATTTTTTATTATATTTTTTAAGTTTTTTTTATAATTAGTATTATGGGATGAAACTTTTTCAACCCAAAATGTGGTAATAATACTTCATCATCAGCCCTATTTACGTTCCCACAGCTGGGACATAGGGACTTAACTCTTATCGAGAAATATACCTACTTACGTTCCACAACAGGGATTTCTCCATTGACGAGAGAGATAAGAGAGTAAGTTTTTTATAAATATAGATATCCACATTATCTAACGTAAATATGTCGGGCGCGTCAGCTAGTAGTAAATATTGCTGGACAATTCATACAGCAACATCTAGCCCTGTAGTAAGCTCGAAGCTTATTACATAACTCTATGTTTCCAATTTAAACTTCACAACTAACATCCGCTTTGAGCAGAATGGTCTCTTGTATTGTTTACCAATTAGGTCTGAGTAGTTTTTCATCGTTATAACAATATATTACGTCCTATTTCTGGCACGGATCTCTTCAATATACTCGTACCTCATTATGTCTTGGAGGAATTGGTATAACTACTTAACTACGCTTACCTTAAAAACACGTGCTTCAACATAAAAATCTCGATCCTAATTCCTGCCTTCTAGTACATAAGCCCCTTAGTCACTATGATGATACTAGCGGGCACCAGTTGGTAATATTCATAGGCTAGCACAACACGGTAACCACACGTCGTTACGTAGTCTAAAGTCTGTACCTACGTTTTCTAATTTAAACTTTAGAACTAACTAAACGCTATATAGAACGGTCCTGTATTGTTTAGCAATTAACTTTGTCTGCTTGAATGTAAATGGATAGTTAATAGATTGTGTAAGGCACACAATTTATTAGTAAACTAGCGACGATGATACAAGTATATTTATTTATGAGTTACATACAAAAATCAGCACTTGGCTAGCGTGTTGAATAAAGGCCTAATCTCACTCACCAAGAGAGAGTTCCCAGTTTATCAGCAGTAGAAACCTAAATAGCCTAAACCTATATCTGAAATCACAGTAAATATCGCGATATTTGAGTTATGTCCGTTTGCACAGCAGCTCGACACAAGAGGTAAACATCGTAGATAGCTCGAATGTGTGCATTGTGAACTTATGTTTCACGTGTCGAGATTTGACTAGATACATGAATAGATAAAACATTATTGAGGTACTTCAGCAGACACACGAACAATTTATATAAAATACAATCTTTAGGTAGACAGACATACGATATGTGTGTTTGTTTGTGTGTGCTGCAGTACAAATAGGTCATAAAAACACTAATTTTCAGCCAACGCATGCAAGACTGATGACTTCAGCTATCATCATCATAACAATCAATAATTACGTCCCACAATTGGGCAAGGATCTTCAAATAAATTTCTCCATAAAAATTCAGTAAAAAAATAAGTTTTGGAGTATATATTTGTTTCAGTGACGAAGGCCTAGATATAAATTGTAAAATTGACATCCATTTTGTTTCGGGGTATATTTTGGCCACACAAAGCTTTAGCGTGAAATAGAAAATAGCTGTGTCTTTTGTTTCACAAATCTGCAAGCGCATTCACCGTAGTTTACATTTTTAGGGTCGAGTAGTTTGTGTATTGTCATGTCAATATTGTTGAATTTCGGTTGGGCTTTATTTAATTTATACTAATTTATATTACGCTGGTCTAGTGCCAATTAATAAATGACACAGTCATGTTCTTTAAACTTTTCAAAGTTCTCAAAACATGCCGGTTTCCTCACGATGTTTGCCTTCACCGTTAGAGCACGTGTTTTCAAAGCGCACATAAATTTTCAAGAAGATAATGTTTAGATGCGTGGCTGGGTTAACCCATAACCTTCGGATTGAAAGTTGAGTGTGCCAACATACAAACTAAATATTATAATTAGTTTAAATAAAATAATATAAAAAAAAATATTATACTTACGCCTTATTACGATAAGTGTTTATAATTTTGTTTAACTTTAAAAATCTGGCCACGACATAAAACCAGGGTCTTGGTCTTAAGTCAAGGTTAAGATGGCTGCCAAGGACATTGCAGTTAGTAGCCAACATGAGTCTGGATTTATTGAGCCCCATTGTTAAATGAGGTTGAATCTTAGCCAAGCAGTAAGGTTGCCATAGACTGAGAACTCTACTTTCTTGTATAAAAAATTATAAAAGGATTTAGCAAGATTAGACAGAAAGCATTTTCACTTTCGTAAATAACGCAGGAATCATTCACGTAGGTATACCCGAAGTTTCTGTTTTCTATCAAGAGAAAACCTTTATCAGGGAAGCGCAAGCAGTTATAATTTATTCAGCTTCTACTAAAGGGACTATTCTTACGTTTTTACGTAAATAGCATAACAATATCTTATAATGACCGTAGGTATCAATAAAACATTGTTATTCTGATATTATAATATGTAAGTTTTAGTAAAAATAAGTAAAAATATTTTAGATTAAATGAAGACTATGTAATTCAGGGTGAATGTAGCTTTCCAATGATGAAAGACTTTTTTTAGTTTTTGAGTTCAATCATTACAAACATACAATTCTTTCTTTTATATTAAAATTGTAGATTACCCACCATGCGTTATTGTTATGCAAATTATTATTTATTGATTATATAAAGACCGTAAAGTTACAAGTACAATAGAATGCTATGGGATATACAGTCCCTAACCATTCTCTCGAGAGACAACCGGAACGCTTCTGATGTTGCAGTCAAATATGTATCAAATTTATGAATGTACCTTGTTCATAAGATAACGTCATAAGATAAAAATCATTATCAAATATCTTTAATGCTATGCACATACTTTGCTCATATACATAAGCTCTGACTGAAAACTAGCGTTGCTTATTATGCATGTTAAGCGTGCCTATTTTATGATGCAACATTATGCTGAGGGAGAGATTTTTGGTCCATACAATTATGATTTTATTTGTCCAATGTTTAAAATGTCTGTTTTTGTGTGTACAATAAAGAATTTTTGATTTGATTAGATTTTTTGATAAAAGTTTCTTTAAATGGTAAATTTTTAACGTGTGTGGACTAATATTTTTTGACCTGTTTCCCAGCAGTAGGTACGTAAATAAGAGTGATGATGACCATAAAAGATAAATAAATAAATAAATAAATATTGCTGGACAATTTACACACTGACAACTAGCCCCGTTGTAAGCTCGAAGCTTGTGTTACGGGTGCTAGACTTCTGATAATATAATATACATGCGTAGATAGATTATATTTAAAGACTATGTTTCTTCAGAAATAACAAGCTCCAAGCTTTGACTGCAACACAAAATAATGGCTCCATTAAGAGACGTACTGTTTATCTTCGAAAGCTTTCGAATAAATTCGGAAAGCCATTTCGATTGCTTGTTGAATGTTTCGAACACAAATACTCAGGTCGTTAATACTTTTATCTGGTCTCTAATGAGTCAGTTTGTGAGGCAATCGGTGGGTAATCCATGTTTTTACTTCCAAGAGTTATCATCATCATCATTACCAAAATTCTTTAAGTATATATTTATTTTGTACTAGCTTGTCGCAATGCGGCTTTGCCCTCGTCACAATAGAATTTCCCGCGGAATTATTACTTGCGGTAAAATAGACCTCCTTTCCCTTCGGTATGCTAATTATTTCCATATCAAATATCATTAGGTTCAGTAGATTTGTAAATCGTAAAGACAAACCGATACATAGACCAGTCGCAAATGTATTTATTATTGAATAAGCTGTTTTATTTAATATTTCGTTATACTTCTGGGCACGGGTCTCCACAATAGAACCCATCTTAGGGCATCTGGTATAATAACAACTTTCAACCAGCTGACTAACATGCAAATAGCTTAGTACACTAAAGTTTCTAAAATAAAATGGATAACATTTCAGTTCAGCATAATTAGATCATACACTGGTCAATTGCAATGCAAATTGGGAGTTGATACCATAGATAGGTAGTAACTATTAGTATTACCATATTTCATGAATAACTCATGAATTGAATAACGTTATTTTGGCACTTCTACTTAATATCTAGATTGTCATTGGTTACTGTTTCCACATCATCATCATCATTATCTTAGCGACTTACAGATAATGTTGATAGTGAAATACATACGACGATCTTTAAGTGAAAATCTTTTACCTTCAATCAAAAGGTTAATATTTTACTTTTGATTTAACAATGCGTTATTTTTGACATAAACATTGAATTTTAACAATATTATGGAATTTTCTCGAGTAGACATTCTAAGCCAAGGGGTTCCCTCACCTTATTCGAAAAACAAAACCAATCTATATAAAATCTCATGTTTTCAAGACATTTGTCTGACCGTCTGTCCTTGACACATTTTTGTGACAGTTTGTTATTTCCGCAACTCCATTATTCTATCTTATGTCAAGGTTTTCTGGATTTATGACACGGTGGGATTTTGTTTTCATAGGATTGTTTGTAAACACAGTTAAATCTGTAAATACATACTGAAAGAATGATGAGACACACGCTTCTGACCGTCTTCTTGTGTAGGTATACATCTCTTAGTCGGTTAAGTAAAGCCGGTTTTGCATCATCATCATCATGTCAACCCTTGGACGCCCACTGCTGGACATAGGCCTCCCTTAATGATTTCCATTTATTGCGGTCGGACGCGGCCTGCATCCACCGCGAGCCAACCGCTTTCACCAGATCATCTGTCCATCTTGTTGGTGGGCGTCCGACGCTGCGCTTGCCGATCCGTGGTCTCCACTCGAGAACTTTTCGGCCCCATCGGCCATCCGTTCTCCGAGCTATATATAGGGTTTTGCATGGCATCAAGTAAAACTATAATGTATATTTTTAAACATACATAACTTAGCAGATAATTAAAACTACGACGTAACATTTTATATACTTAAATATAATCAGACGATAAAAACTAGATAACATGTACTCGTAAATTAATAAATATTGCTGTACAATTCATACAGCCGTGTGGCAAGCTTGAAGCTGTTAATGTATTTAGTAAAACACTAGGAACAATTTATACTAAATTCTTTACAATAATGGGCTGGACAGTGCTTAGTCTAAGGAGGAATCGGGGGTGGATTCTTGTCTCGATTCGCGGTAGTAGCCACAGAATTTCATAAGTTCTTTCTCGCCCACAAGAGATGGCAAAGCGCTTGAAACGTTTGAATGGTAAATTATTAAAACAAGCGATAAAGATTCGTTATAACTTCTTATAAGAACATCAGAAATATATTTTCTCTTAACTTCTTTAAAGTAAGTATACTTTAAAAGTCGCACGTTTTTGTAACGGCGCTGTTTGAACATTCATCCACAAACAAAATTGTCGAATAGGTAACTCGAAAACTGCGAATAAAACAAAAAGTCGATAAAACGAATAAATTGGTAAAATTTAATAAATTGTTGTCAGTGCAGTTAAACCGGAATAGTCAACGCCGATATTGGAAATTGAGGTTTATATTCGAATCGCAATAAACTATTGTGTTAAATTTTAAGTTAATATGAGTTAAGGCATAAGTTCAATTCTTGTGTGAAAAAGAATAATCTGATACACTTAATATAGTTTACAAATTTTTTTTATTTGATATTATAATACATTCTTATATAAGTATTCATTAGTGTATTGTATTATTTGTATTATATCTCACATTATGTATTATATTATATGTATTCGTACACCCGTCAATTTTTTATTACTTTGCTCTCTTTCCATCCAAAGGTTGCCTGGAAGAGATCGCTCTTTAGCGATAAGGCCGCCCATTGTACTTGTTTCTTTTGTTGTTTTTGTTATTTTTGTTTCTTTGTTTTGGTGTGCAATAAAGTGTTTTGTATTGTATTGTATTGTATTGTATAAAGAACAACCTTACACGCAGGACAAATATCTGCAGATCCTATTTTTTTTTCTTCCAAAGACGGAATCGATCCAGCAACCTCCTGTGTCGCAGGCAGACTTTCGCCCGCTGCGCCACAGAGGTCGTCGTTAATGTCTTTGACATAAATACTGTCCACGATAATATCGAATTCATATTCTAGATATCCTAGACACCCTGGCCAAGGTCAGACAGAGCGTCGTGCCAGCATCCATTGGAAGTCCGCCACCTACAGTCACCCTTCCAAGGAGGAAGGTCAGCCATAAAGGTCGTCTATGGAGGAAGGTCGCCATGATTCGCCCTTGGCATCTCCACGGGGTCAACGACCGGTATTGATTCGTTGCAGTAGCAGAACAATAGGAACTTGTGCTTCAATAGTTGTTTTGTTTTTCATCTTAGTTTCCTCCTATATTTTGCTGGATACTTTTCGTAACTTTGCCTGCGTTTAATGAATTACCCATATTCAAAGTGGCCTGTTGTTCTGATATATTAACCTGTGAACCCGATTAGCACATTGTGTTTTATTTTACTTCATTTATATAATCATTGAGAATAAGTTTAAATTTGGTTTATTATAAGGTATCGAACATAATAACATTACTTAATGTCAAACATATTTTGTCATTGTAAATATCAAATTTTATTATAATATGTATTTATATTTATTATCTGTGCTTCCTATTACAATATGTATTTAAATCTATATCCGGACGTCCATTACCCGTATGGAATATCCGCATGTATCGGTTTCCGGCTCAACAGAACTGGGTCATAGAGGACAATGCCCTCAGGGATAGACTCGGTTACACCCGGTCTTGTCTTTGTCGTGTTAGCTTGGTTTAGTGGAAACTTAAAGATTCAACATCATCATTTTAAGGTTACGGTCTTCCATAGTTGAACATTACATAATCCTTTACTATTAAATTAAATTACTTTAAATGAATCCTTAGTTTTCGACATTCACAAACGATATTATCGAATTAGTTCTTTCAGAATAAACCTCCTAAAGTGATGAGCTTTAAACTCAAATCTTTCAGATTTCCGCGTAGATTCAAAGTTTATTTCATTATATTAAATTAAATTAATATTTAGTAAACGAACTTTCAGTAAAGTTGTTACTCAAGCTACAAGTTGTAATTAAGTAACGTTGTCAGTTTGAGTTTTAATTAATGTTTATACGACCTAGATGATTGTTTATCTAGGTTGTACAGAGATTGAATCTATCTACATATTAATTATAAATCTAAGCTGCTAATAAATAGATAGGTAGTAGGTACCCAATAAATATAAATGGAAAATTAAATAGCGTAGGTATTTAAAGTTTGTTACTTAGAAGAATTGACTTAAGGTACATATTTCCTTTGTTGGTAATTTATTTTGGAGTTCATTTATTGATAATAAAAGTAAAATATTAACACATACAACTACGTATATGTATTGTGAGTGGACTAAGTAAGTACTTAATCAGTTTTAGGAAACGAATTGTTAATTAACAATTATTTGTCTTTGTTATTAATAAAAAGTCTTTTAATTTTAAATACTGTGATTTTCACACAGTAAAGATATATAGATAGATAGATAGATAGATCATTTATTGTCATATAAGAAAACACTTAAACAATACATACATTCTTAAATACTATTTCAGTGTACAAGTATGACTCGTGACAAGTATACTCAAGTGTAAAGAAAACTTAATCAGGAAAAGAGTTCGAAAGTGATTCTCAAATATTAAATTACAAAAGTTACGGCGTTACAGGTCTTTAATACAAAATAAATACGTGTGATTTTCCTCTGTTAAAGACTGCCTTTGTCAAAGGTGTCAATTCCAGGGATGATTCGTGTAGAGCTTTTCAATTAACGTTATTGCCGATGAATACGGATCCACAAAAAAATGGATAAGAATTAATATAATAGTAATAAATCTGTAAGGGTCGGCCTTAGATTAAGTAAGTTTGTTTTCAGATTATATTGTGTTTAAACATGTTTATGTTTCTTTATTTTTTTCTGTAAGGATTTATGTATGTTTACTTTTGGCGTTAAAGCGTAACAAACATAAATCCATCCATCTTCACAACCTGTCACTACAATAATAAATAAAAATATTATTCAATAAAATTAAAACAAATTTAAAAACATAGCATAAAACAAATTCGTTAACGCTGTCTGTTCGTCCCTATATATGACTCAATCTTTAAAACGGATGATTAAAAGGTAGTGATTCAAGAGGAGGGATTATAAGTATAATAAAGTACCCGATGCAAGCGAGGCATTTGTTTACAATATGTAGGGTTGCCATATCAAATCTTCTCACTTCCACGCCATGGATGTTATTATGCGGTATGTATGAATGAACAACTCCTCCCTTGTTCTCGTTATTTTTTATTGTATGTGTGAGAGAAATGATGATCGTGTTATCAACCAGATGACCTTGCTGCGGTCATGTCATGGTATATAATATATGATAAAACTTTATGGGTTCTGGAGTTGAAGATATTGTGATGAAATGAAAGTTTTATTAAATGATTGGAATAAAAATATTATGATGATACCTTACATAGAAACCTAATATCGTAATGCTAGCACATTTAGTTTTTACAGCAAACTGTGGAATTCTGAAATTGCATTTCACGGAAGTTTCTATTCAAAACGGATTTACAGTAACCGTTTATATTTTTGGACTATTTTTATGTCCATTCGTTTTTTGTTTGTAGCTAACGTTAAAAATGTCACACACGTAATAAGCCATATTGGTGATGGTGATGGCCTAAGAATAGTACCATCTCACCAATACCGGTGTGAGTCGGCGAAGTGACCGTTTTACTAATAAAAATTTTTTTGAAACCTATTATTATTTATAACAGAACTAACGAACATAATTAATGTTTTATTTTCTGAAAAACATATCTAGGTACTATAAGACACTCAGGTAAAAATAAGATAACATTATAATAAAATTGATCTGCAGATATTTGTTCCGGGTGTCTGGGTGTTCTATAAGTGTGTATATATTAATGATTTATCCCAAGAAGTGTACCAGAATTAATGTAAGATATTTGTTTATTAGTAATACGGCCTAAAGACTTTTGATGATATTCTTTGTTAAACTTGATGATGAAAAGCTTTGTTTAACTCTAAAAATCAGAGCAGAAACTACTATTTTATATCCATTTAGTAAACAAAATAAACTGCAAGGAAACTCGATGTAATATCAAACAGACTGAGCAAATGGACTGATATGGAACTATGTGCTTATCTGTGGCTCAAAGCTATCTTTTTACGGATCTCTTCAAGCTTTCATTAGCATAAGCGACTGCTGCTGGGACACAGGGACTTATCTCTTCACGAGAGAGATTAGCCTTAATTCACTTCGCTGGCCAAGTGCGGGTGAATTTTAAAGTTCTCAGAACTCGCGATGTTTTCCATCACCGTTATAACACGTGGTTTTACAGCGCACTGCGAATTTGAAAAAGTAAATTTGCTTGTCTAAGATGCACAAGCATTTCCACAGTAATTTAAACAAAATAAAGTTAATTTAACTGTGCGCATTTCATTAATAAATTAACTAATTGTGATTGTAATAAAAGAGCTTCTATAATGGTAGTTAATATCTCCGCTAAATATCTTTTCATAAAACGTCCTAATCAGTTAGTTCTGGTAATAAATCAAACCTTATTACTTATCTTCATGGCAATAAGGCTGAATTTCCCTTGAAACCTTCAAGATAAAGCACTAAGTTTCTACCCCTTTAGACCGATACAAGGACACTTGAACCAACGGGACACATCATGCTAGAATAATTAAAGAAATCACTTTTTGCGGGGTGCGGGGGATTACCCCTCCATGCTGTTGTTTCGGGCTAGTACTAAAAAGTAAGAACTAAGTATCAGTAGTCCGATTTCGATGATTTGAATTTTTCAGAATCATCAGACTACTGATACTAAAAAAGTATCAACAGTTCGAATTTCACTTTCACATAAAAATTAATTAAATTTCACATAAAATCTATCGTTAATGACAGGCCTGTAAATCAGCTCGTTCATTTTTCTGCTATTTTATTCGGTTCTTTTATTTTTATCCATACTTTCATCAAGACGATTTTTAATGAACAAAATATGGTCGACCAACCTAACTTAAAGCTAGAGGAGTACTCGTATAACGTGACAATGTTCAAACGACGTGTCCAGTTGTTAAAATGTCTTTGGACCAATATTATTGTCTATAGCTTCAATAGCGTCACGGTATAATATTCTCTAGCGTATTGCGATAAGGGTGGTTATTGCATGGTTGGTTTTGTATTTTTTCCTCATCAATTCCAACGTCTGAAGTCTGGTAGCACCTATAATTAAAAGTTTTCATGCCGATTCATCATTGTCTAGTAAAAGTAGAAAAGTGGTAGAAAACCAGGAGTAATCGGTTTGAGTTAAAGTGATGAAGGTATTGTCGTGTCATCCATCAGTAGGTACGTATGACGAGTCCGAAGTTATTTATATATTTATTTTATTTTACATAGAAATTTGATAACAGATTGGGTTAAGGTTAAGGGTTCCTCTGCTGGGCCACTGGGACTACTCTCTGGACGAACACAACAAATAATATTCAATTAAATTATAAGGCCTTAATTCACCACGCTGGCCAAGTGCGTGTATGAATATCATATTCCTTCCAAACTATTTCAAAGTTTTCAGAACAGAATTTTTCAAAATTTTCAGAATTGCAAGTTTTCTCACGATTTTTCTCACCTTTACTGTTAGAACACGAACTCATACATAATATTAAAGAAGAAAAATCTTTTCCGAAAGTCACAACCAGAATGATGTTTATGATAAAAATTCGTCATGTTAAGATAACAAATCGCGAAATTTAAAAAGAGTACCAAGTTTAAAAATAAACAAATCCATAAATTACATCAGTCCAGTAGATTTGAATGACTGTTAATATACGAGCCCCATTCATTAGTTCAAAGTGAAACATACGAGATAAGACCCTTTCAGGCAAAGATATGAAGATATGAGTTCTACTGAAAGGACAAGAGTACTTAGCCCTTTCTGATTACAGAGCATTCCACTGAAGCGATGTCTTACATGGAGTAATTTGAATGTTAACCAAAACGAAAGACACATTAACTAATCTTAATCAGAATTCATTTTACCAAAACTATAATTATATGTAAAGCAGCACCCCTATTTAAATTCCCACTGCTTGGACACAGCGACTTCTCTCTTGACCAGAGAGATTAGTCCTTATAGGTTTATGGCCATACTTTTCAGTTTTTTTTAAATTTAGTTTTTAAAAGTAATCTAACCATTCATAAAATTTCAAATCAAATGCCCAACCTCAATTTGAATGTCTAAAAGTTCGGTCAATTTTAGTCACCAATCCTCGTGAAATACGGTTCTTATTCCCTCAAACTTCTACTCAAGTGGAACAGTCCAAGTGTAAGACATCCATTAAAAGTTGGAGACTCATATTTGAGTTGGAATATTTTCATAGCAGCAGTGAGCTCTTTGTATGATACTTATCTGTTGCTCTTTTGTGACTGAACTTTTCAGGGTATTGGTATTGTAAATATTTTACATGAATATTTTCAGTACTACTGTATGGTTTAGCATATATCTAAGTTACATGTAGGATTTGAGTTAAATAAATTATATTAATTTTATATCATTATATAGGTACATAAGCAAGACTTATAATGGGTTCTATTAGAAAACCCAGTACCTACCCAGTAACGTAATACAATATCGACGGAAGAAAGCGGAAATGTCGTATCTTATAAACCCAGGTTTTCAGTAGAGCCAAAAAACCTTTTTGAAAATTCATAACTTTTTTATTATAAGAGATAGAAAGGTGAAACTTGGAATGTATCTAAACTTTTTTAAAAGCTACTTAATAATTTTGCTCAAATTACCGTAAAGTTAGTGCAACATTGATTTGTGACAAGTTACGACAATTCATGTTTCAATTTCAAGCAGCAGAAATGTCGTATCTCTGAGATGAATGTATGGCCAACTGAAATTACATTATATTCTTGAGTGTCAAATTTGTTGTATCTTTGTTCATTATATTAAACTATATCTATATTTTGTTTTAACTTATGAAAAGGCGATGAATGTATCAAAATAAAAAGCTTTATGTTGAATCTAAAAAAATTATTGTGTTTTAAAGAATGTTTTGACAGCAAAATTAAAAAAATGTTGTCTTCAACTCTTCCTTCCATCGTTGACGTTTTGCCATCTGAAATCAAGTAACACGAGTGGTTAAATACAAAACAGATCTCCATTTATAGTTTGTGAATAAATACATAACTATTAGCAATATATGTGTCAAACTGTTATTTAGGTGTATTTACATTTACAACACCTACTTGTACAGATAATTAGGTATATAGGTACTACACAGAAGGACGCCCCCGCCCATCAATCTGGCTTTCCTTTAGTTGCCTTTTACAACACAAGTGGGTGTAAAGTGTGACCACATTATTTGTTCAGTAGCGAATACAGCGAAAATAGAAAATAAAACTTATTGGTAGATAATGTGGCGTAGATGTTCAAAATTCTCAACACTAGCGCTATTATTATTACTGAACAGGTTACTAACGTTATTATTATTACTGAAAAGATTTCTAGCGTAATTATTATTACTGAACAGATATCTTGGTAAAATTTCAAGTTGTATTTATATTAGAATTAAAATCGATATGCAGACAAAACAAAATACAGTAAAGAAACGTTGAATAATAAATAACTCATTGAATGAAAATAGTTCCACTAAGTGTACCACGATATAGGCAACCGCAGTGTGATGATATCCTACTCATACTGCCTCCCACAAGGTCGCTGCTGCCCATCTTTTGATGTTCCTTTAGGCACCTTTTACGACACCCACGGCCATGGCAGGAGATGGGGTGATACTATATTAAGATGGCAGGCACCACACAATGTGCCAGGGACCAACAATTACTTTATGCAAAATCCAGACGAAACAAAATCCTAACTCATCATTCTTATAATATGGGCTCCAGCCGGGAATCGAAACCGGGACCATCAGCACGATGGCAACGTTGTCTACCAAGGAGGCTAATAAACCTATGTATTTACCTTACGTTATGTATGATTTACATAAACCTAGATGTTGGTAAGTACTCACCGTTCAAAGCTAGATGTCTAGCTCTGGGAGCGTTCGCTTATGGTCTTCTAGATGCTGGGGCTGCTCCCTAACACCACCTGAAAATAAAAAGTCTGTTACTAACTAGCTAAGAAGTACCAATATGTACTTTTTAATTGACTATACAAAAAAACTACCTATTAAAAACTTATAAAGGACAATCGTAAGCTTTTTATTTATTTATTTAATAATGTAAGTACCTATCTTTACAATCTTTGTGCTATGTATTTTATTATTATTTTTAATTCATAAATATTGTAAAGTCATAACAATTTGGTTCCTGTTAACTGTTAAGTTATGTCTTATGTAAATAAATAATAAATAAATAATCTTATTATTCTTATTGTTCATTTTAAGTAAAAAAGTTACAAAACCGCGCGATTACGCACGAAGAGGCAAACAAATTGTGTTTTGCAGGTGTTATTTGTTTACCAATATCTCCCTGAACAAATAATTTTATTAAATTAAACGTTTTTAAATGTTACTATTTTCCAACCACAGCGCATACAAAAGGTACTTTTCTACAATATTCAAATAACTAACTAACAACGGCTTACTGTCCTGACAATTTTATAATAAAATCATATTGACTCGAAACATGCAAAAAATAATTTAATTTATTATTCCAATACTTACCAGAACTCTTGGAGATATATTAATTATCCTCTTATATTAATTCTTGCATTTGAAAACTTTTTCACAAGCAGCGACAAATTTGCTTTCTTACATTCGCACTCACGCATGTACTGAATCGCGGTCAAAACGTTGTATAAGGCTCGTTACTTATCTCTTCAGACAAAACATAGCTCTATTTTTTTGGTGTATAAGTATGATATTGACATAATATTGATTGTTTAAAATGTGTTAACTGTTTCATATGCCTGCATTAGTAGGGGCAGAATTGTCGTATCTCGGTCACCGTCAAATTGTTGAGCGGCAGAAATGTCGTATCTTATTCGAAGCAGTTTTAGTGATTCATAAACAAAGTAGTAACTATTTTGTGTTCTTGACGTGAGGGCGTATCTGTTTTATTTAAAAAAACAGCCGATTTTGCTCAAGTTACGACAATATTTCTTACGATCTGTACCAAAACAAGGAAAAATCTATGGTCGTATCTGATTGAAAAATCATCGTAGGAAAACGTGACATAGACCATTCGACGCGGCTTTTTTTTCTACGTCAGATAATGGCAAAATTCAAAAAGGTCAAAATGAAGTTACGACATTTCCGCTTTCCACCGTCGATATGCTATAGATTGTCTATTGATAGCTGAAGCTTCACAATACATAATTCCTTAAACCGCTACACAATATTCTGGATCGTCATCGCCCTCACTAGGACAAACAAGCGGACACCCTTTATGATTGATGTAGGGAGTTTGCCATTGTTGTACCGAAGGACTTCGGGGACTATTTGCTATAGATTTATTGTGATACTTTGGCCTAGTAAGGGTATGTGTTGGACGGGAATGTTGTAGTGTGGTTATTAAATAGTCCCCTTGTACATAAATATTATGTACTTGAAAGCTTCTTTCATTAATGTTTTAGCGCAAATAAGGTACTTTGTCACTTTGTAATATTATAACGATAATATGTAATGTTTAAAAAATCGATAAAATATTACAAACTTGGAACTCTTATGGCTGATAGTTAATTTCAATCATAAAATTTACAAAGGCACTCGTTTGCGAAACACACGCGGTGTTATTTGCATTCATTGCTAGATTCGAACCTTCTAGTGTGGGTGTTATACCAATTTTCCTGTCTTTCGAGTGTTATGTTATGTTAAATGGTTCGAAATGGATGATTTTCTCAAACACGGTTGAAATAGCCATTTTCCCCTCATCTCCAGATACTAAAATAATCAGAATCTTGTAAGCAAAGCCGGAAGAACGAAACACGTAAAAAATTGCTTCCCCACCTTATCACTTTCACATTAAATATAATGTTTATCGAGAAGCCTTTCGCCTGCAAATACACTCGAGAGCAATGAATCCGGGTCACTCAAAGAATCCAAAAAATCTCGGAAAGTAAGAATGCTAGGTTAATGCAATAAATTGTATTTAATAGACAATTTAATGCTCCTTAAATGAAAGTTAAAAAAATATGAGTCACCATACATTTTATTTACACAAAATTACATAAAGAAAAAAAACTGCTGATCTCTCCTTAAAACAAAAATAGGAAACATGAAATTTTTGAACTTTATGACGATTTTCTTGAATTTCAATACTTCGTATTACCTCCTCGTGCTTCCATTACTGCGTTTACGCGGTTTGGCATGCTGTACACCAAGTTCCTTATACGATTTTGGGGAATATTCTCCCATTCCTCTGTGAGAGCAATTTTGAGCTCAGGAAGCGTGATTGGGGGAGGGTTTCGTTGTTTTACGCATCTCCCTAGCTCGTCCCAAGCATGCTCGATCGGGTTGATATCCGGGCTGCGCGCTGGCCACTCCATACAAGTAATGTTCATCTCTTGAAGGTAGTCATTCACAATCCTACCTGTATGAGGTCGGGCATTGTCATGCATAAATATAGCATCCTCACCCAAATTGACCATAAATGGACCAACGTGTTCGTTGAGGATTTCTTCCACATATCTTACGCTAGTTAAAGAGCCGTTTTCTATGATCACCAGCTCTGTGCGACTTTCAGAGGAAATTCCGGCCCACACAAGTACAGACCCACCACCGTAGGCTACTATTTCTTCGATGCATGCTTGCTTGAATCTTTCCCCTGGTCTTCTATACACTCTGTGTCTTCCATCGTGCTTGTAGAGCATAAATTTTGATTCGTCGGAGAACATAACTTTCGACCAATCTTCAATACTCCAATTTACGTGGTTCTGGGCATATCTTAGTCTTGAAATACGATGGCCACGCTCCAGTTTAGGGCCGTTTGCAGGTCTAAGGGGTTTTAAGTTAGATTCAGCAAGCCGACGTCTTACTGTCCATGCACTTGGGTTACTTACTCCGAGGCGTCGAAACTGATTTGTGAGTTCAGTTCCTGTGAGAAAGCGATTTCGAAGCATGGTGTTCACCAAGTATCGGTCTTCTCGTGCTGTTCTGAGTGGCCAGCGCGCAGCCCGGATATCAACCCGATCGAGCATGCTTGGGACGAGCTAGGGAGATGCGTAAAACAATGAAACCCTCCCCCAATCACGCTTCCTGAGCTCAAAATTGCTCTCACAGAGGAATGGGAGAATATTCCCCAAAATCGTATAAGGAACTTGGTGTACAGCAGGCCAAACCGCGTAAACGCAGTAATGGAAGCACGAGGAGGTAATACGAAGTATTGAAATTCAAGAAAATCGTCATAAAGTTCAAAAATTTCATGTTTCCTATTTTTGTTTTAAGGAGAGATCAGCAGTTTTTTTTCTTTATGTAATTTTGTGTAAATAAAATGTATGGTGACTCATATTTTTTTAACTTTCATTTAAGGAGTATTAAATTGTCTATTAAATACAATTTATTGCATTAACCTAGCATTCTTACTTTCCGAGATTTTTTGGATTCTTTGAGTGACCCGGATTCATTGCTCTCGAGTGTATGTTAATATAAGGTGTTCCAATAAAAGTGCATTTATTAAATTTGGAATAAATGTATTTAATAAAAATGGTTTCTGCTATATTTTGAAAAAAGTGCCCCGTTTTATTTGTAAAAAGTTATTACCAAAATGAAGAACGTTACACTGAAACCGCTCGTAATCTTTGCCTTATTTGAATTTTGACCATTTGTTGACGCAAATGATTATCAATAATAATAATTGACCCAGCTGCTTCCGATTTTTCTTCGTATGCAGTCTTCGTTATGGATGACTATAATTATTCTTGATTGATAATTTGTCGAAGTTTGCCGGCGGTTACATCAAAACTTTTTTGTGATAAGTTTTCACAGTTATAAATAACGCGATAGGTTTATAATCGGAATAATGATAAGCTACAACAGCCAAATTTCAGAGATGCCACTTGTATGATAAAAAGTTATTTAAAATTTAAATAGTGCACTCTTATTGAGACACCCTGTAATAAAGAATGCCTTACAAACTCAATTCCTCCGGTCGTAGGTGGATATAATTCTGTTATGTAAGGAGGTCACATTTTTTATGTCTTATAAAATTGGAATGTAATTTATGGAATTTTTATATAAATTCAGAGTTTCTTTTTCAAAATACAAATCTGATTATGTATGATATGTCTGGACAATTAATATTTTTATATTTCAATGTAAGTAGTTCATTTTTTATAGAAATTTTTGAAAAAAAAAAATAAACAAAATGTTAGGTAGTACAAAAATTCAATCCTAAAAATAAAAAAAAACATCGTTACAGGTAACAATCAACTATCAAACACAGCCCAAAATTGATTAGAATTGACACCTTCCACCATAACCTCAAAAAGCAACTATAACCCATTGACACAAAGGTGAAAGTTGCATACCTACGTCGCTTACTTACAAACCCAGTCACGTAGATTTGGGCAAAATCTCCCCGTTTCTACGTTCGTAACGTGAACGTTATAACAATTCCTCGGGGTAAAGTATCTCAGGGTTTATATTGATACGAAATGCGATAAAGTAAATAGTTGTTAGGGATATCGCTGGCTTTATTATGAAAGACTTTGTTATGGTATTATTAGAATGTAGACAGCCTGATCATTTGGTGACAGCCTAGAAAAAGTAACATATCTTTTCTTCTCGCCGCAAGAAATAAGCACCGTTGTCTTCGTTACCACTCCTGGGATACAAAGACTAGGTACTCTCTTGACAGGAAAGATTAAGCCTTTATCCAAGACGCTGGCCAAGTGAGGGTTAGTGAATGTTCGATAAAATTCACTCCGAAGATGATTCGATGATGATATAACATTTGTATAATATAAAATAGAGATTCTTGCCACACATTCGAACCCCGACCTCTCATATGACAAGTGTAATAAAACTGAAGTACTACTTAGTGGGTTGGAGATGACCCGTGGGTAGGAATAATAAGGCACTTTACTTTGCCGAGCCAAGGACGCCCTTCTGTATATTTTGGAAGATATTTTGGTACCTACTTTTACTTATTTTGAACTTCTGACAACCTCTGAACTTCTGAGCGAACCAATGTCAAAGAAAATACTTATATTAAAAGTCAAAATCAAAGTTATGATATAATTCTTGAAGAGAAGTGAAAGCTTTTCTTGTAAGAGCAAGTGCTTTTAAAGCATACATCATTTTTCAAGACGAAACACAAGGTGCGCGGCGGGATTTCAACTCACGAAATTCGGAATTAAAGTCGAGTGTGCTCAATGGTAAAATATGTATTGAAATATGACAAATCAAGTAGAGATAAAATAATGTTACAAAGTCAAGACTTTCCATCCATGGATGGAAGCTGCTTCCGACCAAAACCAGGGAAGGTCCTATCTTCAGCAATAAAAGCCCATCTGAAATTATGACGTACACGGAATAGGTAAAACGTCTCAAAATATAAAACGAACCCTCAATCGAGTGGGGTCACGAATTGACCCCAAGGCCACCACTTATAGATTGACTCTACGTTTGGTTGTTACAGAAATAGCTCGCGATTAGGCCTTACCTTGGCCTGGGATATACAAACAAAACTAAGCTTTATTTTTGTATTGTTAAAGTTCAAGGTGAATATTTGGCCTTTGAGCCAATCATATGGATATCTATGTAGCCTTTGGAAAATAATGAAAATTGGTTTGGGAAATATAAAGTTCTTACATATAGGCAGTCCTAGCTTTATGCTTCATAGTTGTTCTTATGGATATTCCCACGGAAATGTTTTCGAAAGTTTCTAATAATAAATAAATATTTATTATTGGAAACCTGGAAATTAATGAATATTGCTGGACAATTCACAGATCAACGTCTAGTCCCGTCGTTGTCCGCTACGTTATAGAAAATTTAAAAAAAATACCATACCAAATATAAATAAAATCTGACTATATATGTAAATAATCTAATTTAAATACAAATAACTGCAAATAAATGACACTCTGGATTAACACAAATGTCACCCTACACACTCTCGCTTTTTGAAAGTGTTTTGTGATTTATTATTTGCTATTTGCGTGTAGGTGTAGGTAAATTGTTAAAGGAATTTTCTTCTTCTTTGTTCTTTGGTTATTTATTCGAGACATAAAAAACCCACAAATTAGAGGTGACAAGACGACAAGTAAGTTCCTGTAGACACAAAGCCCGGTTGTTTTTTTGTTAAATCATGTATTTTCTTCTCTATTGTATGGAAGAGAGCTGATTAGCATAAGCCCTATTTACATTCCCATTAGTGGGCACAGGTACTTGACAAGTGAGATTAAGTTTAAAATCACCACAATACCCAAGTGCAGGTTGGAGAATGTCACATATCCTTCAAACTCTTCATCTCAGGACGGCGGAAGAATGCCGATTTCTTTACGATGTTTTCCTTTACCGTCTAAGCACGTATTTTAAATGCGTCCAAACATTTTTCAAGCAAAATTCCGGGCTAAAAAACAAAAAAAAAAACACTCTAGCTTAGGATCTATTTCGAATACCTATTACGTAGTTGACAGAATTCACTTCCAATTTATTCAGGACGTAAAAACCGGGAGATTTGACAAGACAGCGGATAGATCCAACCCTTTTCAGCCCACATAAGAATTGCGGTACTATTAGTCGGAGAGCTTTCTCCAATTTTGGTACAGTGACTTTTCTTTCGACGGGAGATATTAACTTAATTTACCACGCTGGCCAAGTGCGGGTTGGTGAATGTGACAACATGTGCATCAAACTTTTCAAATTTTTCAGAATTTTGCGGTTTGCACACGATGTTTGCCTGCACCATTAGGACATTAATTTTCGCTTTGAAAACATGTTCGATAAAAAAACTCTGTTTGAACTCACGACCTCCAGAATGAAAGTCTATTGATCCGACTTAGACAACGCAACGTGTTAACATAAAGTGTCCCAAAAATTATAGAATTTTTCTGTTTATTTAAAAGAATTCGTCCTTACATCCTTACAGTCATTTAAATATTCGACGGATACATTATAACTTTCTACAGTTTTGTTAAGGTTAGTCATAAATATGTTAAAAAGTCCTAAAAATACAAAGAGACATTAAATTCAGCCCTTGGAACTTAAATGGGCAGTTCTGAGCGAGTTTTATCATTGTTTTATGTGACAAATTATCGCTACTGGACTGAAGAATAAGAATAAGCGATTTTCCAAAATTGTGAATAAATATAGATATTGCTGGACAATTTACATAGAAATATCTAGATGTCAATTAAATACAATGTATTGTGTACATAAGCATATCTACGTGTGTTATATTCTTTGAATTGTATCAGATTATCTCTTACCCGTAACACAAACTTCGAGCTTACCACGGGGCTAAATGTTGCTGTATGATTGCCCAGCAATATTTATTTATTTATTAGTAAGATTATTCATTATTATAATTATCGCGGTCGCTTCTCACATAGACCTTTTAAATTGTCATAAAACAGTGGCTGATCTGGGCTCGTAATTCGTAATTTATTGAACAGATACCAACGCTGGGACTTTTACGAATTTAAGGTGTTGCCGGGACGCTTAATGGCACTCCGCATTTATTGTAAAAATAAAAGGTCATTCGTCGAATGTATAGAAAAAATATTAAAACGAAATATTATATACTCGTATTTTACTAGCTTTCTACCATGCTGGCAAAGTGAGAGCACACTTGACTTTTATTCCGAGAATCGTGGGTTCAAAGCTCGCCTTGAATATTTCTTCAAAAAAATATATGTGTGCTTTAAACAGCTTACATTATACCGACTTGGGATTGACCACAATATCTTGTTATATTTAAAAAACTGACAAACATAACTTTTAAAGCTTGCAACTTTCCCATCAGCTCATTTTCAAACATAAAATTATTAACAAACTTTTCTGGCTTCATCATTTTGTGGTTTAATATTTCAAGAATTAAAAAGAGGCTTAAAGGTCAAAAGTTACTTGTTGCGTGTTATATTTCAAACTCAAAAATTTGAGTTCATAAATTATAAATAAAGTTATAAATATTGCTGGACAATTCACACAACAACATCTAGCCCCGTGGTAAGGTCGAAGCTTTGATTTTTTATAAATGTACTTAATATAATATACATACATAGATACATATTGTTTATTATACATCATCCCAGACACTCGGAACAAATAAATAAAACTAAACAAATTTTTGTTCCGAGGGGGAAATGGGAAATCGAACCCGCAACCTCTTGCGTCACAGGCAGAACTTCGCCCGCTGCGCCACAGCGGTCGTCAGATATTTTATGTATTTTCGACCCGGAGCCTGTCGATTGATAGTGGATAATGTAAATAAATAAATACATTTTTCCTGTATAAATTTGATTTATGACTGTTGGAAATATTTTTCTAATAAATTTACTTTGAGTTATTTTGTAAAGTTGCCTTCCGTAAGAACAATAGCTTTAAACTGTGACGCTAACTGTACAAAGTGCAAGATGAGAGTTCCTTTATTTATGTAAGAGGACATCTGTTCTTGTCTAGGGTTTAAGGCATAAGTGACTACTAAAAATACTTTTTACTTTTGAGTTCAAAGTAGGTAAACAGCTAAAATAAGTTAAGTGTTTTACATTATGACTTATCCAAATTTACCCTATTGTATTTGATTACAACTCGAAGCTTCTGTAATGGGTGCTAGATTTCGCATATATATTAAAATTTTTACTACACATTAAATACACTCAGAACAAATATTTCTAAATTATACAGTTTTTTGTCCTGAGGCGGGAATAGAACCCGCAACCCGCTTGTATCGCAAATGGTCTCGCTACACCACAGAAGTCGTCTAGTTCGTTCCGTCCGGCTACGTAACTGAGTTTTGTAACCAGCTACGAAATGGGAATGTTTTTTATCGCTTTGAAACCCAGTTACGTATTGAGAATTAATTATCTTAGTTTGTAACTACTTTTTCTCTGTTTGTAACCAGCTACGAAATGGGAATGTTTTTTATCGCTTTGAAACCCAATTACGTATTGAGAATTAATTATCTTAGTTTGTAACTACTTTTTCTCTGTTTGTAACCAGCTACGAAATGGGAATGTTTTTTATCGCTTTGAAACCCAGTTACGTATTGAGTGATTGATTAATTATCTTAGTTTGTAACTACTTTTCCCTGTTTATAACCAGTCACTCTACTGAAATAGGTAATTCAGACTTGTCAAATCTTGGACCATGGTCAATAGTGGACCTCGGATTCCGCAGCGTCGCAGCGGAGAATGGGTTGTTCGACATCGAAAACAAAAAATGGATTCCCGTGGGTTGGCACATTGCAATTTTTCATAGTATTGTGTTCGTCATCTCGCGGGAATTAAAAAGTACAGTTAGATAAATTAGGAACTTACAACGGTGCATTATGCTTATGAGATTTTATATCTTATTTATACATCTATCAATAAGTAGGTATAGTAAAACCATTTCTAAAATGAACGCCCCTCTACCGAATTCTGAATTTTTTTTTCTGTGTATTCTGTTTTTCTGTATTTCCTCTCACACGTTGAAATCATCACGGTTTTGTGGAGGGGAGTTCATTTTTAGAATGGTTTTACTATACTAACTCAAGCTGGTACTATAACGATTCCACAGCTGGGACACAGGGACTTCTCTAAGGACGATATAATTAAGCTATGTGCCTTAGTTTTAATTTAACATAAGTCAACATAATGGAATTCAAGGATTATCCTTGAAACAATTTAACTTTAAAACTGATAGGTCTCGATGACATTTGTCAAAATGACAGCTGTCAAGCTTCAAACTGCCACAAGTCCGAAACGGCTGGGCCTAGAGATGCCGTACAAAGCTCAATCGACAGGTGTCAGAGAGAGCAACATTTTCGATGACAGCTGTCAAACTTCAAACTGTCACAACTCCGAAACGGCTTGGCCTAGAGATGCCGTACAAAGCTCAAATGAAAGGTCTCGGATAGAGCAACATTTTCGATGACAGCTGTCAAACTTCAAACTGCCACATCTCCGAAACGGCTGGACCTAGAGATGCCGTACAAAGCTCAATCGACGGGTGTCAGAGAGAGGAACATTTTCGATGACAGCTGTCAAACTTTAAACTGTCACAACTCCGAAACGGCTTGGCCTAGAGATAATATTGTAATATTAGTAAGTTGTTACCATTCAGGCATTCATTAATTTATAATATTTCCGATTTATTTATATTTTCGATAATTTTTTTAACTTAATTTAGCTTTTTGTGTTTGAAAATCTCGGATTTGTATTTCCATGTAAGCTTGTTTCAATGCTTTTGGCCTGGGGTGCACGTATCTGTATTTCCAACAGGGAAAAATCATTCCTACTTTGTAGCCAGTTACAAATCAGTTACAAGTTGAGACAAAGTATTCTCTATACGTATCTGGATTTCCGACTAAGAAAAATAATTCCTACTATGTAGCTAGTTACAAATGAGTTACAAATAAAGACAAACAATACTTCCTTCATAACTGGGTTCCAAGCGATAAAAAATATTCCCATTACGTAGCTGGTTACAAAACTCAGTTACGTAGCCGGACGGAACGGTCTAGTTTTGGTTTAGTTTTTCTTGTGTTACCTGTGTCTTATACCTAAGTTAGTACAGCAAACAAGATAAACTTTCAAAAAACATTAAAATTTGAAAATTGAATTGCTCTTGGTTATTTGTTGTATCGTTGTTTAGGAACTGTGACAATTATACACATTAGTTTTTTTCTGACAAAATATTCTGAGACTTTGTACAAGAAACAGATGATATAATGAAACACAGTTTCAGTCTATATCATGGGCCACGTCCTGTACAACGTCTTCGTTTTACAGCGCTGATTTCCCGCCGGGCTTGAGCTTTCATCAACAAATCGACGGCATTCACTCAATATAGATACCAACTAGATACTCGTATTATATAGGGAACAATATTTCTTTTAAAGGTAAATAAAACACCATACTTTGTGGTTCTTAACTTAATCTTAACAAAGGAGATTGAGTAAGATTTCATCCAAATTCACTCTTCTCGATATCATATTTCTTGCTTAAAAAAATCTAATTCTTCAAATGTGATTAAATAAAAGTCAGGTGGGAAAATGTGCTTGCCCGATTAGTCCGTTTGCAATGTGACCACGTTTTACAATGCTGTTAAAAATAAGTGTCTAGAGGGTTGACCCTTACAATAGCCTTAGAGTTCATAATAAAAGGTCCATGATCGAGCACAGCATCAACCAAGGCTACTTTAATCCTAAATAACTATAGATCTAGATCGATAGAGGTTATTTCAATCATCGTTTAAATCGGGTTAGTTTCGTTCACCCCCAGTCCCGTACACCCCCGGTCCGCATCCTGGCACAACACAATATAGCGATAACTATAACGATTTCTATCATTAAACTTCATTAATTAAAAAGAAAAACTTCCAAAACACGTGCTTTTCGGTGAAGGTAAATCTCGTGAGAAAACTGGCATTGGGGATATGTGATATTTACTAAACAGCACATAACCTGCATAATATTTAACATGCAGGCCAAGTGCAGGTTATATCCAGCATTAATACCTAATTACTAGAAGTCTCTGTGCCCCAGCTGTGGGAACGTAAGTATAGTAACGAGTAACGAAACTAAAATTTGCGTGTTCGTATAGTAAAATGCTTATACAAAAACACCTCCAATAAAATTTAATAGCAAAATCTTTGACCCACCAGAACGTTTACGGACCTTGTAAATCAAGTTTAGGGCCATTGCCAAGTGGTGAGACTGTGCTTTATCGCGACGGAATAAGGTTCAGTTTCTGCTGTTTATACTGCACGTTCTTATCGTGCCAATAAGTAGCATCTGCTGCCGTGTTGTGACCTAAATTTCAGGAAGGCTTGAGGCTGTGTTGCATGAAAGGAAAATCTCCCGAAATTTAGGGAAAAATATGAGAGGAAATTTGATAAAAGTATGATTTACAATACATTGTTATACCAAAGTCGAAAGCCTACAATGCATTCTCAATGATGTAAAAAATCCATTTAAGTTTTTTTAAACTAAGAAAGATGTCCGAAAAAAATAATCTCAACACATGCATCGAATTGGACACTTCGATGCATTTAATTTTTACGCCTTCAATTTAGTGTTTATTTGGTAAAAGTAGTTATACCTCCAGCTTTTTCCGTTATCCTAATCAATCTAACTAAGAGGATTTAAGACAGTCAGTAGCTTCGTTCCTTGAACTGTGTTACCTCCACAAACCAGCTCGCCTGGTAAACGTGGTGATTCCCCAAATTCCTTAAGTTCTATAATAAACCCATTAAACATATAACTACCCGACTAGTGGTTATAAATATATATGGATGCCCATTATTGATGACCGCTAAGATGGACAGATAATGATCTTGAACCGACCGTAGTATCAGACAGTAATAAGCCGCCGTTATAAGCAGTGGACGTCCGATAACTGAAATGATGATGATAATATAAGTTGTTATGATAATTATTTCTAGGGAAAATCTTGGAGCGTTAGCTAGCAACTCGGTCTTCACAGCTGTTGCCAGGCAAAACCGAACTATTTGCCTTTAGCTCAGAATTCAAATTGGCTTGAAATATCAGGCACAGCTTGCTTGCGAATGGTAGTGGACGTTTAATATACTAGGTTTTGGTCGTGACATTTTCTTTAGATATTGCGTTTGTGATTTATCGCGCTATTTTTGGCAAGCTAGATTAAATTTTGCCTTATTTAGCGGTTCTTACGATGTTTTTATAACGAAATATGACTGCTGGCAGACGTCTAGCTCTTGAAAAACGTGGGTCGATTTCAATATAATATTTTTGCTCGAAGTTAAAAACGTATTTACATAAGTTAAGAACTATAAAAGAATAAATATTATAGGTCTGCTATAAAAGAAGATTATGATTGGGTTCTATCTTTTATTTGACGACCTCTGTGGCGCAGCGAGTGAAGGTTCGCTACCCGCCTCGGGACAAAAATATTGTAATGGTGTTCTTTTGGGTACAGTAGATACGTGCTTTGCTCAAAAATATCCAGGGCTATGTGTTTTTATCGCGAAAATACTACCGAATAATATCAATGAAATAATAAGAATGAATTTCCGCAAAGTAACACCTGAATCAATTCAATATAAACCAAAGAGTCTATATATAGATACTGGATACTATAATAGTATCGGAAATGTCCATTGAAGCCTTGTTTACACCGGTCCAGCTAGCTCAACTGTCTGCTAGTCAAACACAAACAACTGCTCCCTTTGATTAGAGCGTTGGGACTAAACTGCCAACAAACAAATAAAGATTAGTCAGTGATTTAGTTGAATAACTGGAAACAGTATAAGTACATGAAAATCATAACACAAATTTCCTAACCGCTAGTTTTTTAACACAATTAAAAATGAAATTCAATAAGTGAAAAAGCTAGCAAGTGAGTACGACAACGCGTTTGCCTTAGTTACCAAACGAGTTTCCACCCCGCGACTTCACCCGCGTTTTAAAAGATTTCACGATTAGATATTTCCGTGGTATAATATACTTTTTTAAGATAGGTACGAGCTGTCCATGGAGTTAGATGTTGCTGTGTGAATAGTCCAACAATATTATTTATATTATGTAAATAGTTCTTTCCTGAAATTCTTTATACCAAATTAATAGGGTTAATTGTGGAAAAAAATACGATGAATATAGAAAACAGACAACACCGCGAGTGGCTCAATTAGTATTTAATAAAACAAAACATTTGTTTTACCCAATGGCAGAAACCAAATTAATTTTAATCCAGTTTCCAAAAATAATTATGTAGATCATCAATTTCATTTAAACAAACGAGATTAGGTTTTCTCGGAGGAATTTTAAAGGGTTGAATCGGGTTCCCTATTCTATCAAACCGGATTTAAATCAGGGTCTAACCCAGGGTTAAGGGATTTGCCATTTAGTAAATTACACAGGACACATCTGTACCTAGGTATTAACCATACACGTACCTATTATTGTTACTCGCTGTGGTATAGAACTAATTTTATAAAATTGATTCTTTTTTTTAGTTCAAAGCAAAAATTAAAAAAAGTGTGTGGATTTTTACTATTTAAATTATACGGAAAATATAATTGCATTAGGTAAGTATTTATATTTTGAGTGTATTTAATAAATAAATATTGCGTTTGCTGAGAAACACGGATAAACAGAATACTCTTACTAAAATAATATTATTGTACGTGTCTCTTTTTGTGTTTGTAATATTCAAGTGTTTTGTGTGTATAATAAAGTGTTTTTGTATTGTTTTGTATTGTATTATTATGGATAGGTATCCATAAGTGTAGGTACACTAAGTTATTCTAATATTTCTAAGGCGACACACAGCACCAAACAAATTGTAAACTCGTGTTAAGTTTATTTGCTTTTTCTTTCTGTAAATAGCCCTCAGGGACAGCAAGCTACTTAAATTCAACCGTTTGTTTTCAATTTTAAATTCTTTGTTTCTCTTTGTGCCGAATGACCTAATTTTGCCAGTTGGGGCACAAACAGTGGAAATTAAAAGGCGAAGGGATTATTTTCGCTGAATAAATATAAGATACTTTTTGTTGAGAGTTACTAAAACTTAATATTTGAAAATGATATAGAAAACATTAGGTACAATATCACAATTTTCTATCGATTCCTGCACCAATTGGTGGGATTCACAACACCAATTACAATCAGAACGTTAGTTAAACGTTCTGAGGTTCTATATAATTTTTTATACCTTTTTAGAAAGTCCGTATTTGTCAAACACTAATTAACAAAACGTCATTTACTAGAAATTATCCACTAAATTACTACCTATCTTTATAAATAATTTCGCGAGGCATTGAAAATTTGTTCAAAACGCTGTTATCCACGCCATCTATCATGAGTAAACTAAATAATTCATATTCCAAGCCATCTAGTGGTTTATTTGAGAATTAAAAAGGGAATGAGAAAGAGAAGTGAATTTTCACGAACCTTTACAGCGAGATGAATGTATTGTTGTATGTTTTTCATTATAATATTCACAGGTGGCGTTGCCCTGAATAATAATTTGGGACAATTATTTTGAATTATAGTCAAAGATATTATGAAAAAAATTTAAAAATATAAAATCACGTTAAATGGTTTTAATGATGATAATATGGTAGATAGTAAAATCACAGATCTATCTCATAGATTTTTTTTGAAAAATTTGGTTTGCACGACGTATGTTTAGAAAGAATATAAAATGATGATAATAGTATGTGTGTCATAGTTTTCCAATATTTCGGCACTATTTTAACCGCCTATCTTCACAGATAATTATTTCATTTCATGTTCCATAATTTAGAAAAAAGTGAACTATTAACTTTTCCATAGAAAAAAGGTTAATTAGTTAAATAATGAAATGAGAAATATCTATAGGAAGTTGTTTTCATGAAATAAACTAAGAGTTTTCTGTAGAAAAAGTAGAGTTCTTCAATCCAAGTCGAGTAGGGCCTTAAATTACATTTAAGCGAGATAGAAATTCTAAAGAATGTATAAAGCTGAGTTTCTACTAAAGCTTGGCAGTCATCATCATCACTCCTATAATATTATATTATCGAACCCACTGCTGGGACACTGGTGCTTCTCTCTTGGCGAGAAAGATTAGACCTCACCACGCTGGCCGAGTACGGGTTGCGAGTGCCACAAGTTCAGAGAACTTAGATAAGTGTAAACTTATCTAAGTTCTCTGAACTTGCCGGTTTCCTCACGATGTTTGCCTTCGCCTTTAGAGCACGTGTTAACAAAGTGCACATACATTTTTCAAGAAGAAAAATCTAGAGGTGCGCTGCGGGGTTTGAACCAACGACCTTCGGAAGGAAAGTCGAGTGAGCTCCCACTTAGCCAATACGTAAATACAAATGAGACAAGTACATCCTAAGAATTAAGTAATTATCTATTTATTTATGGTCTTTTATTGCCATCAGGTAGAAAAATTATTGGAATGAGTAAAACAACGTTGGCACATAAGTAATATTCGGCATAAAAATATTATTAATAAATATTCATTTTATACTCAGATTACATCACTTTCCAAACTTTTGTGAAAATAAATTATAAGTAATTATTTGTACATAAAAAGTGTACTTGCACGAAAATTTATTCCGTTTGTTTTATTTTATAGTAGGTAGTACTTACGTTTATACATATAAAATTTGGTGTGGGTGTTGGTTTGTATGTTTGATGCAAATAGCAAAAAAATTAAGCACTTGACCGATTTTAAAAGTTATTTCACAGCTAATACAATCCCGCTTTGTATAAAGTTTTTTATTGTTATCATTTTAGCCATTGGACGTCCATAGGACATAGGCATCCATATTATGATTTCCAGTTAATACGGCCGCACGTGGCCTGCATCCACCGCGAGCTAACCGCTTTCACAAGATCATCTCTGTCCACCTTGTTGGTGGACGTCCGTCGCTGCGTTTTCTAGTCAGTGGTCCCCACTCTAGAACTTTTCAGCATAAACAGCCATCTGTTCTCCTCGATATATGACCGATAAATTACGTAATAACACTATATTGTAAACAGATAAATCCAATCATCAATTTTAGTTAAAACTAAAAACATAAAACAACGCAAGCAAAGATGTTGCACGTCAGCTTATTTTAAATAAACAAAAAATTAGAATTACATTTTGAAATTCGAGTTAAGCTTAACAAAGAGGATTTACAACAAAATATTTTAATATTTTTTTGAAAATGGAACAGAAATATCTCGAAAATGCGCATGTAACCTCGAATGAACGGAGACTCGTTCGAAATATGAAATATCATTCATTCCTTGGGGATCGTACATTTCATGAATTTTTCAATACTCTTACGTTGCTTACTGTTTTAGGAAGCCATTTTATTAAAAAGATTATGTGTGATATTTCTTTTTGTTTGTACTTAGATTACAAAACTGTGGGCAAATAATAAAGTAAGCTAGTGAAAAGAAAGAGAGAAAGAAAGAAAGAACTACTTTATTGTACACCATAATAAAATAACATAGGTAAATAATAACTAGCTAGAAAAATATTAAAATGGGACCATTGGTGGCCTTATCGCTAAAAGCGATCTCTTCCAGGCAACCTTTGGATGAATAGGAACCATTAAATGCTGGAGTGGCTAGTGAAGTGCATTATAAAATAAAACAAGAACTTATATTTATTATAAAAGGTGTTTGTTTTAGAGTAGGTTAATTATTCTTTTTTTTAAGCGATACTCATCACCATCATTAAATATCAATGGCCTTGATTTGGTAGTGTTCAATTATGTTGGTGTCGGCACCTACGAAGGTTGTGCCTATTTATTTACGCGAAGTCTTTTGCGTATCTGGAAAATGTTCGTAAAAGTGCACCTGGCTTCAACAAAAATATCAAGTGAAACATTTTAATTATTATCTACTATGCATTAGTAGACGCTGCCCTTACAGAAGCTGAATAGAGGCAAGAAGAAAGTTCTACCGGATTTCAGTCAGCGCTATAAATTTGCATTTTTATTCGACTGTTGCTTAGTAATAGTCCAAGACCAAGACATTCACTAAACGGTAGGGAACCGTTTGAAATGAGATGAGTTTGTCGTGTATTCTTTTATGACAAGACGCCATTTTGCAAAATGGTTACCGCGGATCGAGGTTAACAGAAATGGACTCGTTTACACCTCCTAATGTTACACTTACCCATGAATTAAGATTTTATTTTATCTTAGGGTTTTAGCGTTATTGATTTTGTGTTGCTGAATGTTTATAAATTATACATTTGTTATTGGTTTGCATAAAGTTTATAAAGTTATAAATCTATCATAATAAACAATTTTGAAAATCAAATGAACTATATCTATCACCAACCCGGCAGTCCTGGTGGCTATACCAAATCCCCAATGCGTATAATGGGTTTTATAGGAAAAATCCATACCCAGTGTTGGGACGTAAGGGTTGTTTTGATGATGATGACAACACATTTAGTTCAAACCTAACACCAGCTTTCTGAACTTTTAGAATTCTATTCTGTTTTAGTTTTCTCTTTTATTTTTGCAACAACGTAGCCGTGTGAAAATTGCATTTAGCTAGTTTTTACGTTAGTAGATACCTGTTCTAAAACTTTTTCAATTAGGCTAATTCTTTTTATAGCAATCCGGGCTATTCAGTTTTGCAGTTTTTCTAAATACAATTCTGTTTTACGGTTATTTCTTTAATACAAACAAAAACAGTTTCATCGATGCAAATAAATGTTTTGATTTGATTTTGATTTGATATAGTTTAAACTGTGTTGGCACTTTGTAACTAAATAGAACTGACAATTAGTATTAGAACTTGTTAAACTTTCGCGATAATGACCATTTATATAAATTATTTAAAAAAAATACAAAAAGTTTATTTTTTCAATAGCAACAGTTCATTAAAGCCCCTTTAAAGTTAACCACCTAATTAAATAAATATATTAGATAGAATTAGAATTATTTTAAAGATTTATGTCATTTAATTCCGTAAAATCCTAAAGATCAATTGGGCAAGTCAACAAATACCTACATTATTTCGTAGGTAGTTTGATTTTTGAATAAATGTTTTTTTAATTTATATTTAAATTTCGTGATAGATACAATACAATTCAATTACAATACAACAACAACAATTATTTGGAAATCTTACTAAAACTATAGGTATATTTAAAAACTTTTCCACGAACTCACACGAAACTCTTTGCCTGCTCTAAGCTCTTTCGTTTCCATGTTCAAAAGTTAGAATGGCGGCAAATCGACTCTTATTCAAATATTCGAACCAGGTATGTAGGTGGGTAATGTTTGAACTGCGATTGGCAGTTGAACTAAAATCGATTTAGAGTTTAAATTACTTCAGAATTTTCACCTGGAAATTTGAATTTAACAGGGAAATTTCAGTTCTGTCAATTACGATGTAAAAATTTGAAACTTTTTATCAATATTCAGCTTTTCTGGCATTTTGTTTTTTAAACTAAACTAAAAATATCGCAAGCAAAATTTTTTAGGTTGCTACCCAAGTTGAGTTGAATTATCTTAGAAATAAAATGTTGTGAATGTATAAATACTATTATATACAAAGATAAATTTATCAGAAGCACAAAATGATCCGCAAAATTTAGATGTTTGTTTCCAAATTCCGTTGAAACAAACAGACTAATAAACCACAGACAACAATACTAATCGTTATTGATATACGTAGGTTTTCTTGGCTATGGATTAGTTCTGAGAAAGTGGTGCCATTTTTTTAAATATTAAGACATAATAACATTAGCTACCATGAAGAAATTACCTACTAAATGTGGTGTTACAACTTATTTAGTCCTTTCTAGGAATTAACTCATTTTCATTATTGTCAAGTACATTATTAAAATATATATGTGCTGACATTTTTAGAATTAATATTTCTTAATGCTCGATATTAGGTATGTTAATTGAAAATAATTAAATAAATTATACCTTCACAGAAAGTATTATAAATCGTGATTAGAATGTTCCCAAAATAACATGCGATTATATTATATCTACCAATAATATGAATTTGAAACAGTAGATCATTTTACGAGTATAACTTTGGTTTTCTAAAAAAATCCTTCTTTGTGATTGAATAAAATTTATTAGCAGCGCTTTAATAAAATAAAATAAAAAAATAAATAAAATTCATTTATTTCGGACAACATAGGAATTTAACATAGAGATAATTAAATTTCGGTAGATATCGGGTTAGTAGCAGTATCTTAAACCTATGTTAGTCTTAAAAAGTAAATCACAAAAATTAAATCACAAAAATGTTAACATTGCAATCGAATAATGTTAAAAACTTAATTTATCATTATTCGATTGCAATGCTGTAGGAAGGGACAGTCCCACTTATTGGAGAGTGCACTCAGAATGGTGCTGGTGCTCCCGTGCAGCCTGCACAGCAACGACGCGACTTTTTTGCGGATGCACGCATGGAAGCCGTCCGTGCGCGCCTCCGCAAACATGCCGGACGCGCTGCAGAACCGCGGGAGCCCCAGCAACATTCTGAACGCATTATTGTATTGGACACGAAGGGTGTTGAGTGCTTTTTGAGTATATGTGGTCCATAGGCTACTCGTATACAATGTTTGACAAAACGATTTAAATAGAGTTATTTTTGCCTCTTTCGAACAACGGTGTAGCCTACGAACCAGCATATTAGCTCTGACAGCCAACGCCCTTCGCTCTCTCTCTATATCTAGTCCATCATCCAGAGTGTCACATACAATGTGACCAAGATATTTGAAATGGGTTACTCTCTTCAGAAAAGATCCATTTAATACAACAGGTGGCACCTCTTTAACGGTTACTCCTTTAGGAGGAAATACCATAAGCTCACTTTTTTTGACATTATATTGGAGACCGTGACTTGTAGCATAATTTTCACAGATCTCCAACAGCTTCTCAAGTGCACTTATAGATGGTGCCAGCAGGACCATATCATCTGCGTAGCTTATATTATTGATGCTAACACCATCAATAGAACATCCAACTGGCAGCCTGCTAAGACCATCTATAAGCCCATCTACATACAGGTTGAACAGGTGGGGGGAAGTCACCCCCCCCTGTCTTACTCCACATTCCAGTTCATACGCATCAGACAACACCCCTGCCCATTTTACCTGATTTGTCTGACTTTTGTACCAATATTCAAAAACAGAAGAGAGTTCCCCAGGCAAACTCGTTTCACGTAGCTTTCGCCACAGTTTGTCATAGCACACTGTGTCGAAAGCACGCGAAAGATCTAGAAAACAAGCATAGACCGGCGTCCGTCTATCCACATAGTACCTAACAGTATTCTTAAATGCTAGAATAGCAGTCTCGGTGGACAGTCCCTTTCTAAAACCGAACTGCCCATCGTGCATCTGTATGTGTTGGTCTAGGTGTTTATCCAGAAGCCGGTCCAGTACTTTAGCTATAATGGTAGCCAAGGATATCGGTCTATAGTTGTTAATGTCAGAAACATCACCTGTTCTGTTCTTGACTATGGGTACAACAATGGTTTTCATGCAGTCTGCGGGCAGGTATGCATGGCTGATGCACATGGAGTAGAACATGGCCAGTACTCCTGGCAAATGAACCCCGGCATGCCGCAGGTGTTCAATGCTGAGCCCATCATGTCCTGGGGATTTACCAGTACTCATGTTTTTCAAAACTTTTCTGACCTCACCCGCTGTAATTTGTGTCAGAGTAGCACCATTACATTGTATGAGCTCAGCATCACACACCCCCTGCATGGTACCTGGTCCTAATAATGACTTTACCCTAAAGTGTTTACTAAATAAATCAGCCACCTGTTTTGGATCAGAACACCCTGCAACACTTGCGGGGTGGTTTGGTTTGGAATCTAGTTTCTTAATTGATTGCCAAAATTTTGAGAACTGTTTCCCTTCTCTTTGCCTAGCAATCACATCCATTCTAATCTGATCTTGGTTGTTCTGGCACCATTTTAGTTTCCCTTTAAATACTTTCCGGCTATTATGCATGTCATTAAATATAGGGCCACTACTAGGCTTTCCACAAGAACACCACATATTAAAACATTCCCTAGCCTCCCTATGAGCTGTGTATACATGTTTGTTACAACCAATTATATTTTTGCGATTTTTATTACTTATGTTTTTACATGTCAAGATTGCACCCTGTTGTAAAATATTAACTATGTCACTGTAAAGATTATCAATTATACATCTATGTCTTATGTCTACACATTTTTTGTCCGCACACAATATAAATTCATTAGGAAAATTAATTAATTTTAAATTATCATGACAATATTGTGAATAACTATTTATTTGTTTGGGTTGTCGTTTGCCCCATAAAACTTTTCTCTCAATTGGACTATTACTATCAATGGTAACTATTTTCTTACAAACTAACTTTAGATCACAGGTTATTAACAAAGGTAAATGGTCCGACCACATTATATCATAGCGTACCTTAGTGTCCATAACAGTGTCCCATGCCGACTGAGTCACGACGCAGTGGTCCAACCACCGGCGTGAACCATGGGCATCACTTATAAACGTATATTCACTAGAATCCATACCTAATTTTCTATAGTCCGCACAAAACCATGATTGTTCTTCACAGAAACTAATCAACTCATTACTAAATAACTCGCACGGATGAGCGTTATAATCACCCAACATAAACACTGTTTCTATGCCGCTACACTCAACAATAGCACTTATTTCACTTAGGCAGGTGGTAAACTCCGGCAAGTTATCTAAACACTGTGTAGGCATATATACGCTAATAACAATGAAAAATCGGTTTTCAATCTCGAACTGCACTGCTGCTATGCGATCACTCGCGCAATCAATCACTGACACAGAGGAAAATGCGTTTTTTCGCCACAACAACGCTATTCCACCGTAAGGCCGGCCGCGTAGCAATCCGATTGATGTGTCGACTGAGGATTTGCCGGTGTACTCGAAGTCCGTATGTAGGGTTCCTAGGTACGGTAAGTCATGTGGAAGTAGCCAGGTTTCTTGCAACGCAACTATATCAGCTGATTGACATAGGCGGTTCACACACGCAGCTGATCTTTTTATAGACTTACAATTAAAACTTACTAATCTGCAAATATCCATAATAATTACGTTTGATTGCTTGCCTCATTATCGCTTCGCTTTAAAAAGCTGACGAAGCGTCTGAACGTTATTCCATCCGGCCATAAATTTACATCCATAAACACTGAAAGCTTACTCTGGGGAATCATCATTTTGTAGGCGTCATAGTCGCGTGGATATCTAGGTCTTATCTTTTCTAGACTTACTTCTACACTTGTTTTGCGCTGTAAGTAGTTAGAAATATCCTCCACCGACACGCTCTTGTCAACATTATTAATAAATAATGGAATCTTGACATCTGCTGCTTTAAATTTAGTCTGCGGATCAGCTTTAGCTTCCCCTTTCACAGTCTCAAGTCTATTCCTATATCTTTTTCTTTGGATTGTCTTCCATTGTTCGCTCGGTTCTCTATCCTTCCATATTTCATCCCCGCTAGCTACTACTGCAAAAGACTGACGAGATGTGCTCGGTTTTGGTTGGTCTTCCTTTGACGCTAAGCCGGTGGCATCAATAGCTGTAATAGCTTTAGACTGAGACCTTGTGTCAGGGTGGGGCTTAGACGATGCGTTGATTGATGGTGAGCGTCTTAACTCTACGGTAGGCACCATAGGCCTAAAAGACGGTTCCTTAGAAACAGGAGTCGCCGCTGCATCATTGTTCACGTCCAGAGGGATTCGGGACTGCGACATATCTTCATCACCCTGATATGTTTCCTCTCTTCCTGCCGTGGGAATGTGAAGTAGTCCTATAGGCCCACTGTCAAGTGTGTCTGCATTATCCACTAATTTGGAACTACCCCCACGAAACTTGTTCACATTGTCTGACTCGAAATTATTTACCAGTGATGCTATCTTCATGTTTTCTAGGTCATTCTTTAGACTTTTCAGGTCTTCCATCGTGGCATAGGTCTGCTGAATGCAGAGGATATCTTTCTGCATAACTAGTATATCCTTTAACAATCTGGAAACATCAATGTGATCAAAATGTACTGCGGGTAGTTTGTTAATATTTCGTACTACGAAAATCGGGATTTCACTTGTTTTTGAATCACGAAATACTTCAATAATATCATCTAAGTCTTTCTGAGACTTTCCATCACGTTTGCGTAACACCTTTTTCTTTCCCGTCTTCACACATTCGAACAAAACATTTTTTGCTTCAGAAATATCGTCCTCCGAGAATGCATTACTACAAAGCTGCGTCAAACTTATTTGATTCATAACTTCTATCTTGTTTTGAATAAAAGCTAGAATCTCATTAATTACCACTTTACAAGTATCACACTGTTTACGCGCGTTACTAGCCATTTTGCCAAAAATTCAATAATACGCGTGCGTCACCAATGCCGGTAGACGGCAGACTGATGACATGATTATGACATGACTTAATGGTCGGTAGCACCAAATTTATTCTTTATTCTCCTTAGGCCTCGCGTGTTCCTTGCCAACTATTGTTCAACGAGATACCTATTGCTATCTTTAACAACAATGAACTTGTCTGAAAGTTCCAGAATTGTGTATCTCGTACAATGAAGGATTGGTTGCTGGTATATTCTTTAGAAATATCTCGAAAATAGATTGGGCAGCTGAAATTGATTTATTTCTTGTTAGCTGCACCTTTTACCAGTTTTACCTTTTACAATACCAGTTAATTGAATTTTTTTATTATACTTTATAAAAATAAATTTTTCCTCATTTTAATTTTGTTATTAAACTTGTCTTTGATGCTTTTTACGTTTTATCCACACTACGTAGGTTTTTAGTTTTATTTAATGTGTCAATTGTGTGTGAGAGTTTTATTTAATACACAGCAGCAGGCATAAGCTAGTATTTACTACACGCAAAAAAGAAGAATCAGTGAGGTGAATACACTTCAGGTTTCTATTTAAATGCGATACGCTTTTCTCACCTTGGAGTTTATTGATGTGCCTTAGAGGCGAAAAATTGGATAAAGTCACAAAAAGTATGATCGGATCGAATGTTGGACGTCCACTGCTGGACATAGGCCTATGATATTCTAGATATGTCAGATGATGCAATATATATATACAAAACTTAAACAGTGCACGCAAAATTATCTGTAAACTAATGTTAAATCTTTAAACCTTGTAGGTAGGTACTTTTGAAAGCTAGTTCAATATAACTCTTAGGTTTCATCAAAGAGTTGGAACGTGGAGAAAGTAAAAGAACTGTCTATTCAATCTTCCTTTCAACAGTACGTAGATACAGCAAAGGGACTGAATGAATGAACATTGATTGAATGAGTGAACACTTCGAATTTTAAATGCAAAAGGTTGATTTGACTATTGAGTTAGAAATGAAGGTAAGTTGGGCAAAATTGCTCACTGATTTAGCCCATTTTGATAATGTCAAAAAGTAAATTTCACTTCAAAGGTGGTTCGTTAGGAAGACGACAAATATTTTTGCTTTAACTTTCAAACTTCGGTTGCTTCACGTTTTCGTCAAGGTGTCAGTATCTCTTTTTATTATTACTCATTAATTTTGTTATTTCCATACAATACTTTAAACATTCAGTGCACTAAAATTTTTCACCCAGAATACATTATTTTTTTAATGAGCTGAGATTATTCCCTGCGTAAACAGAAACATACAGTAAGTACCTATTTTTTCAAATCGCACCAGTGGTTCCTTCGATTAGCGCGTTCAAACAAACTCTTTTAGCTATAAATTATAATTAATTTTTTTTCTGTGTCCCAGCGGTAGGAACGTTAATAGGGTAATGATGATGCTAAAAGTTCGGTTTAAAGATATTTATTTCTCTTAAGAATTATACAAATTCGCTTACAGAGAAACTTAAGAATAAAAGTAAGTAATAATTCAATTTACGGAAAGCGTAAAGAGACACAAAGAAGACAAATTGAACTTACGTACGAGTACAGCATACTTATATCTAATATAAGTATAACTTATAATAACTAGTTCTAAAATCTAATATTTTATTATTGGCTAATATTTTATACACAACAGAACAATATTGCCAAAAATCATGAAACAGAATTAACCAAAACAAAGACTTTTTTTTTTGTTTTATAGTGGATTAGTGGGTAGTACGAGATACAGTAGAAGGCGATCGCTAACAGAGGAATGGGACATAGTAAAGGTGATCCAGTATGACAACGTAGACTAGTTTCCAGATAAAGTTTGAACTTTGATTATGATTTTTTATTTTGAAATTTATATACAGCTATTTTCGAAATTTTATTTTAAAAGTATGGTGTTATTTATTTATTAATAATGTTATTTATAATTTTATACAAAATTATAATTTTGTATAAAATTATAAATAACATTTATTATTATTTTATATTTATTATTATAATATTTTATATTATTTTATATATATATATATTTTTTTATGTGAAAATTTAAATAAGAAATTTTAAATAATTATTCAAATTCGTCGCTTATGTAATTTTTTACCAAATTTTTGAATTTTATAATTGGTTTAGTCTCTTTAATGTTTTTAGGTAACTTATTATAAATTTGGGCTCCCTCATACAGTATGTTTTTTGTTCCGTAATTAGTTCTAGGTGTTCTCAGGTGAATATTGTTGGCTTGTCGTGTTTGCCGATTATGCATATTTAATTTTCTTGTAAATGTAATTTGTGAATGTATACTTTTTGTTATTATTTTCCTTATGTGAATTATTGTGTTATATTTATATATTTGTGTTAAATTAAAGAGTTTGGTTTTTTTGTAGACATCAGTTGTAGGCTCTAAGTAGGGAAGTTGAAAAAGTGTCTTAACTAGTCGGTTTTGTGTTGTTTGTAGTGTTTTTAAGTTACTTTTAGCCGCTGTACCCCAGACTTCAATGAGATAATCTAAGTGCGATTTTATCAGTGTGTTGTAGATTGTGTATTTCACTTTTCTCGGCAGGTAGTGAACAATTCCACGTAATGCGCCTCTAAGTGATATTAGTTTCGAACGTACTGTCTCGATGTGTGGTTTCCAGTTTAGCCGACTATCCAGTGTTAGGCCTAGATATTTCTCTTCTGTCACTCTATTTATTGTTTCGCCGTTTATTGTAAGTTGAGTATAATTTCCTATTTTTTTATTTTTTGCATGGAATATGATATAATTTGTTTTTTTAGTATTTATAGTTAGTAAGTTTGTATTCAGCCAGTTATTAAGTGTATTAAGGTCACTTTGTGCTTGTTTTGTAATAGCGTCCATAGAGTGGCCAGAGTAAAAAAGACTGGTATCGTCTGCATAAAGGGTAAGGTCACCTGTTAGACCCACTTGGTGTATATCATTTATATACACCAAAAACAATAGGGGGCCCAAAATCGATCCTTGAGGCACTCCGAACGTAATTTGTTGTGGTGCACTCTGGTTTTTATTTGTTTTAACAATCTGATGTCTGTCTGTCAGGTAAGATTTAAACATATCGTATGCTATCCCTACAATACCAATTTGTTTTAATTTCTGTAGTAAGATTTTATGGCAGACGGTATCGAAAGCCTTTCTAAGGTCGACAAATATGCCTAGAACAGTTTTCTTTTTATCGATGTTATTACGGATCATCGTTACTAGGTCTACAGATGCTGTTACGGTGTTTGATTTAGGACGGAATCCGTATTGTTTTTTGAACAAGAACTGGGTGGATTCTAAGTATTCACTGAGTCTATTGTGTATAAAAGTTGAAATTTAGATATAGGCTTTGTAAATAACATTGATAAGAACATTGGATAGGTACTAAAAGTTAGATAGGGAATACAATCATACCAAACAAAAAGGTTTGAAACAAACATGACGGCTGAATACATTCAACTTTCAGTTCTCAACTCTTCTGAGTTTGTAACTTGAAAATTACAATCACACCGAAAGCGACACTAAATACCACTAAATACCCTTCGACTTTTTAAAATTTGATTAGTTTCATTAAAGTCCGTTTTGCGTGAGACAATTAACCTCTCAATCTTAATCGTTAATAGATAATATTAAAATGCAAATAAAATTCAACTTATAAATTAATTAGATATCTAGTAAGTACCCGCAACTTAAGTTAGCAGTGAACCATGAGGCGTGTCGTGACTACTATCCGATAATATTTATCAATTGATTGCTGATTTCATTAATAAAAGTAATTCAATTAACAATACAAATAACAAAATCATTTATTTAAACAAAATCATAGTACAAATATTTCCTTGAAATTATTTAACGAATCTATTAACAATAAAATTTTCAGATATAGACTTAAATACAAAGCAAGGGTAGCTAATTTATGATGCTATATATTTGCATAAATTAAATAAAAAGGACAGGCTCTTTATTAAACTACGCCTGTATCGAATGAGCTCTAAGAGAGATCGCCAACTTCCCGTCCACGGTGTAAATGCGTCTACTTAGATAGCGAACAACAGACAGGCCTTTTCAAACATTACTCTAACAAAGGCTTAATTTACGTGAATGCGTGTTGTGTATTTACGTGAAGATTGAGTGTAGCTTACGTTGAGGTTACGTGAGAATTACGTAAGGTTAGGTGAGTTTAATTAGAATTTAGTACTCGTATTTCATGCCGTATGATGAGGGTCTAAGAATAGAACCACTCGTTTTCTTCCTGTCTTCAAAACGAGCCATATAACTAAACATAAATAAATAAATATTGCATGGCAATTGACACAGAAATATCTACACCGTGGTTAGCTCGAAGCTTGTAATCCTACAAATTTTGTTCTGAGGCAAGGAGGCGAGGAATCTTACTCGCTACCTCCTGCGTTTCAGAACATGGGTAGCATCGTTGTTTTGTGTTCCGATCAACTCACCCGGTGTTTATACTTAAAACCCCAACCTAAAGTTTCAACTGCAGAAACCCGGGTTTACTTTAATTGAAACGTATATTACTTATAGCGCTATAATGATGATAATGAATTCAAAGCAAAACTGTAATTTTTAAGCCACATATTAAATGAATTAATTAAATATTTTTTCTATGATTCAGCAAATAACTCAATGCGTTTAACACTGTTTATAAATTTGTCTTTGTATCAGGAATTAATCTTTGTAAAGGTATCATTCATAGAAATCCCTGATTACCTCTTTGAGATATCGAGCGGTCTTGAGCGTAATGATCGGGTGGAGGGCTCCAATTAGGATCGGCTTGAGCCTCGCCAAATGAGAGGGCATTCATTTGATTGAAAACTTCTACTTAATGAAATTTTGAGGCTATTTCTGGGTTATCTTTATAGGGTTGGTGTTGTATACATATTAAATGAAAATAACCATTAAGGAGACGGATAACAGTGTCGTTCTATGCATTTTGCAATTTATTGCAATCGCTAAATGAAGTAATGACACATCATAGCCAGAGACTTATTTATTTAACTAAGTTCGATGGTTCGATTTTGGGAACGCTTTAAATATTTCATTAAAAGAAACCATACTAAAAGTACTGTGTACTAAAGATCTAGGAGAAATGTTATTTGATTTTTATTATTTTTATTCATCAATTTTGGGATAAACTGATTATTACTTGATAATTAGTATTAATTATTTATAATAAAAGTTCTATCAGATCCATTAACGAGAATCTGAGAATTGGTGTGAAAAACGTCGATTGTATTTGCCTTGCGATTGGAAGCAGGCCCTAATTGCCAATTAGTGCATTTATATGTTAAATTAAGGTTAATTGATGTTTTTTATTATTGTAAAGGTAGGAATATAAAGACTCTTTCGGCCACTTTTTGTTGTTTTGTTCTTTCCTGGTAAATTTTTTTATGGTCCAATTTATGTTTTATTAGATTGAGTGAGTGTCAGATTAAATTACTATTCTAATTTTTGTTAGGTTAGGTACCTTGATTATTTATTTGTTAATTTACGAGTTATAAACAAAATATTATTTATGCGCGATAATCAAACTCTTGTTCTTTAGAATAAAAGCAATCTAAACTAAAAAGAGTTGGGACAAAATAATAAATCACAAATTCTCATAAAATACCGGAATTGTATAAAAAGCAGTAAAACTGAATAAAGAAACCATTTAACCCTTAATGGCGAACAATACCCCATTTTCCCCTAACTAGGCAGTCAAAAACCCATTCACGCCGCCGTAACTAAACGAGAACCTTCAAATTAAATTTTAAAAGACAATAAAACATGAGTTGCAATCAAAACGAAATTTCATTTGCGATAAAATTTTAACGTGTTTTACTGCAAGGGACTGTATGCATTTTAACAGTGGGGTAAAGTCCATTTTTGCGTTGAAGTGATTTGTTGGTTATGTCAAGGTACTGTCGGGGAAATGGCCAAGTCATTTGCCACAGGTGGATTCACGGCGTCGTAAAATCGAAAAGGGTTTTCAATAAAGGAACACTTATGTGAAGTAAAGTTTTATGTAATGTTTTCTTTTGTTACTTTTAAGAAGAGAATCAAAAAAATATATTGAAAATATTTTATGAAGGCCTTTTGTTGAAGGAAATAAGACAAAAATGAATATAAAATCAAAAGTTTCAAATATTTCGATATTGCTTCGATAGCATAAAGTTAAACATGTGATTTCAAATATTACATTTCAAACGAACGGAGGTGCATTTTCATTCGATTTTCGAATATCATTATAATATTTTTAATATATAACGTTAATGATTTAAATCTTGACTCGAATTAATTAGATAAAATTACTCAAATGATCTATTTATCATAATATCTAAGGCAGCGTAAGATGTCAGCAATAATGCTACAGAGACTTCGAAACCGAATGCGCTGCTGAAAACCTTTGAAATTACCTTTGAAATGCTGACAAGGATAATTTTAAGAAGATTTATTTTGGTGTGCTCGACACTTGTAATTGTATTGCCAGGGGAAAAGCGTGAGTAAATCATGTTTACCTTACTCAAAGTAGCAGGAATTAAAAATGACTACTGAAAAACATTGTTTTATAAGATATTTTAAAAGATAGTAGATAGTAGATTTTTCCTTGTTTTAATGTAATTTTACGATTCAAATAATTAATTGAATTTATGGGAAGGTTTTTTAGTAAAATTAGGTAGTAAGTGAACAAAAAAATTCCCCTGCAAGTACCTCCATACCTTGAAGCAAACCTAGTGTGAAGCGGATGTAACGGGTTAAAAGGGGTAAATGGGGGTGAAAGTGGGGAAATTCACCCCTATTCAAATTACGCCGGAACTCACTCAACAATAACATCAATCAATTTGTTTGTTTATTGATTTATTGTTTGCTTGAACAATGAATTGTTGTTTAATCAAAGAAACAATTTTATGGAAATTTTGCATCTGATTGTTCATAGTTTTTGCTCTGTTTGTATTTACTTTCGAAATGACCATGTGTCTTTCTTTTTATTTCTGAGTAACTGAACAAAATCTGATCAAAAGAAAAAAAAAATTATAGTAGATGTTTACCTATTCACTAAGAAGAAAAAAACCGGATCAAACTGCCTCTTAATTAAAAGACTTCGAAGCTTATCATCTTAGTGCCAAGCCAAATCAGTTTACCCAATTGTAAGTACCTAATACAAACATAAAAATATTAACTGATATAAAAAAATACAGTACCTATACGTGCGATTTTCCTATTTTTGTCAAAAAGCATAAAATACGAGTTCTAGATATTTATGGTCTACGGAAAATTCGCCAGAAAATATTCTGAACTTTTCGCATTTGCTACCAATAAATCCATTGTTCGAAATCCTCTTATCCCAATTAGTGTGAAATACGGGTTCAATGAGGCGGTTCGATTCCTGGCCAGGCAATGGGAGTTAATTAATCTGTTGTGGTAGCCGTCTTAGCTTAGTTGTTAGTTGACTTTCATTCCAAAAGTTGTGGGTTTGAAGCCCGCAGCGCACATCCTTATAAATATTACTATATTTTGGATATATAGTGTTAGTGCTTTTATATTATGTCTCATTATCCCTATTACGTTCTTGACTAGAGATAGTTTAGAGATTAGATCGGCACACTGGCCTCTGCTGGTCACTGTGGTGAATGTCTCATGGCCTACAACTTTTCAATGTTCTAAGAACATGCCGCTTTTTTAACAATTATTGCCTACATCGTTAGAGCATATATTAAAGCGAAGATGAGAAATACGTAGAGTTGCAAAGCTGTGTTTAATTAAAGCCACAATCTTTGGAATTGAAGCACCTTTTCTTTGAATTTCTAATTCGGTATCGTAGAGAAATCCTAAAAACAAACTTATCTACAAAGGCTCTAGCCATCTCTATTATGTTGTATATTTGTTATACGAAACTAGTCCAAAGTTCGCATCGTTAAAAATTTGAAGTAGAAAACCGAGTGAACTATTCCGTATTCAACTAAAATTGAGAGCTGAAGGGTAAAACGTAGTAAATAATGTTACATTCATTTTGTATATTAGACTGAGCCGCGCGAGAAAACCTTGTTCTTTGACGTAATGACATTCCCCGGGTTTTGCTTTGTGCGAACAGATAGTACACTTAAAAAATCAAACCAAGAAGTAAATGGAAAACTTTCTAAATTTCACAGTATTAATTTTTTATGACGGGAATTACCTACTTATTTATAAAGGAGTAAATAAACTCGACGTTTTTTGGTATCTGCTCAAAAATATATCTTTGATTTAGTAGTCGAAACGATAAAAAATATTTAGTACATGAGTTAAAATGAATTCAAAACTTGCGCCGTGTCCTCTGTCAACCAATAACAAGTTACGTGATCAATCATTATTAAGGAATTGTTTCAAAATTGTCTAATCTCTCTCGTTCAGAGAGAAGTCCCTGTGTCCCAGTATTCAGTAGGAACGTAAATAAAAGAACTGACCTAGCTCTCAAATGTTAAATTTATTCCCATTACAGCCGTAACATTACCTAGGTGATGTGCATTATAAATGTTCGTGTTTCTTGAGATTTGTGCTTTGTCTTCTCGCGACGAACAAAAACATGATCCAAAGCGCCTTATCATACTAGCAATTCGCGTATAGCGAGTACCTATTCAAATACGTGTTCATTTTTACGGTGAACGAAAACATCGTGAAGAAACAGTCAATGTGAGGTACTCGATGCTGAATGCGGTCTTGGTTAATTAACACTTCTTTCTATACAGGGCGTCCCAAAGTTATGGGCCATGAAGGGGAAGTACCTTAAATATCGTAGATAGTGAATTTTGCTCAAAGAAGACTTCATTTTATTTTTAAAAGTAAGTATTTCTGCATTCATAGATTTTCTGAAAATTACTTGCTTTGTCTGGGAATCGAACCGACTCACATGTGGAAAAAAAAATTACTCTACTTTTATGATACCAATCGAAAGAATAACTAAAAAATAATAACTCTGCTTAAGTAACATAGTATTTTAAAAGAAAGGAACAAAGAAAGGACGCCCTGTATATAAACTTATGGATTTAAAAGAGATATATTTATTATAACCAAGAATTAGAAATACCATAAAGTCCCTAAACGAATGAATAAATTATGAATTAACACTTAATTATATAAACAGAAACACATAAAACAACTTAATACCTATAGTCAGGGATCCGTAGTACATGGAAATCAAGTGATTACTAACAAGCTAATTTTTGGTGAGTAGCTTCGTTTCGATGAGACGTCCAAAGATATCCTATACCCAACTCTCGATTGTGGTAGCTAACAGAGATATCAAGGATTAAAAAATTCAAGGATGTAAAACCGGGATAACGGACCACGAAATTTGTAGGACAATATGTTATATCTCAAGATAATTATCTAAATTATATAAAAACATGTTTGTCCTACAAAACCTATGGTTTGATCAAAGAGTCCGCCATTTCCGAAATGTGTCGAAAACGAGGTCAATTTAAATGATTACTATGATTACTAACCAGCTGATTTTTTGTTGTATACTTAATTAATATTTATAAAATCTAACGGACATATTGTCCGACAAATTTCGTGGTCCGTTATCCCGGTTTTACATCCTTGAATTTTTTAATCCTTGATATCTCTGTTAGCTACAATCGAGAGTTGGGTATAGGATATCTTTGGACGTCTCATCGAAACGAAGCTTCTCACCAAAAATTAGCTTGTTAGTAATCACTTGATTTCCATGTACTAGCTATAAACAAAAGTAAAAGAGGCGGCCTTATCGCTGAGAGTTGACCTTGTTTAATGCTCGTGGGAACGCGTACTCTTTGTTGAGTATAGTCAGTGTGATAAGCCTTTAATACTGATTCTCTGACATTCTCTTGGCATTCGCTAATGGGAGTTTTATATGAAAGAGTTATTGTACAGACAATATTTCTGTTGACACTTAATATACTTTTTATTGTGTATAGACAACTCTTAATATAACCTGATGTTTCATAACCTATATGGCGCAGCGGGCGAAGGTCTGCCGTGTCTGCGATACAGGAGATTGTGGGTTCGAATCCCACATTGGAACAATAATGTATACGATATGCAGAAGGTTCTGGGTGTTGTATATTATGCATAGTAAAATATATATTTATAAGTATTTATATTCCATTATGATTATCTAGTACCCGTAACACAATCTTCGAGCTTACCACGGAGCTAGATATTGCTATCTAAATTGTCCAGCTTATCTATTTATTTATATGCTCAAGTTGAATATTTTCTTATTATGTATCACAACAGATGGGACGAAATAGAGTCAAGTAAAATATGATTATGCTCATAACATTTTCACACAAAAGCTTTTGCCATTATTCTTTGGAACAAATGCGTTCTTTTATCTTCAAAGTATTTTGATATTAGTTTTGACGCTCAAAGACAATGAGAAAACATGTCACTTTGTGATTTACTTGTAGTTCTGTTTCTGTCGTGATTTTGGGGGAATATCTGTTTATTTGTGCCAGAACAGAAACAAAGTGTCAGAATATGGCTCGCGTTGATTACCTTCACCGTTAGATCACGTGTTTCATGCATTGTTTGATCCCACGACTCGGAATGAAAGTCGAGTGTGCTCACCCAGCATAAGGGTGGTATTACTACCACTCAGTATTAATTCATTTTTATTACAAATGCAGGCATCAGATTGAATACAGTAAATAAATAAACCCTTTGACATAAAGTACAGTCGCAAACAGAAGAGGAACCCTCATTTTGCGTTCATTTCTCAGTTCAGTCATTCAAGATTACCGCGTCCGTGAACAATTCATTACAAGTTCACAAATGCGCTTTCGCTGTAATTGACTTTTGGTAGTATCTGTACATCGCACAGTAGATAGTAAATTTAATTAAATACTGCTTAGTACAGCATCGCACAGCTGAGCAGACAGATTAAATGATTTAATACTGTTCAAACTTTAGTATTTATTTCTGTTAAAATGATAGGCGATACTACTATACTTACGGTACTGGGCTAAGAATAGAATAATTTCGTCATAGTTAGTACCAATACCACGCAAATAATACTGGTTTCTGGTACATACAATTCTTAACCATTAATTAGGTCGTCACTTTTGACAATATTTAATTTCGTAAAAGTCAACAAGACTTGTTGTAAATGGGTTGAATAAGGAAATAAAAGAAAGAAAATTCTTAAAAAAAACTTAAACAAAAAATTTCTTGCACAGAAATCAGCTAGACAAATATGCTTCCCTTCTCCTTCGTTGGGTCTATGAACTAACTAATTTTATTTATTTATTACACAAATATTTACCTTAATAATATTCACTAAGGTAAGTATTTTAGTGCTAATTTTGTACATAATGTAGGTACTCGCATAAGTACTTAAAATAACTAAACAAACACTAAGCCTTACGTGTACATTACATAATGAGTATATATCTAACACTGTTTAACCAAAGTTTATCATTTGCTTGAGAAAAAAGCTTTGAGAATTAAATAAAAGGAGTAGTCAGCAATAGGAGTCTCTGTCAACAAATGCTAAGTTACAAGATCGCTGCTCGCACGTCAACCCCGTTTACGTACTTGTTTGTATGGTGACGCAAACGCAAACAAATACAATAAAGTAAGGTAAGCTTGAAGCTTGTGTGTTCAGGTACTGGATATCTGATAATAATTAGAATATACGAACATTGATTATATTTTTTATATTAAACATAGTACGTCTATCGGCAGCTTCAGCCCATAATTTCCAATGCATTCTAAACCTTTCAGCGCCGAATGAATTGAATTGAAACCAAAATACTCCTCGACTTGTCTCCTTTAACTTTAATACTCCAAGCTTAATAACGTTACCACTACTAACTTGCTTTACCCCCGCCTTAATTTGTTTCTTAATTGGATATCATGAAGAGTATTTACTTACGTGACGGATGCAATCTTAGCTTGAGGTATGTACTTATGAAGTATTGATTTTAATTAACGTTATCTTGAATCATCATCATAACAGTGCATATTACGTCCCAATGTTGGGCATAGGTTTCCCCAGTAACAATTATATGGTATTCTTTTAATAATTAATTGAAATAATTAAATAGGGTAAACTATGTACTTAGACATCACAGCATTGAGCCGACTTTCAAACTTGTTAGTTAGTCCAAAACTCCGGCAATTAGACTAAATTACCTTTAAAGTCTCTGAATGGTCGGACTAATTGATTGTAAGTAACATTTAGTTAGTGGTTGACTTTACAAATATTGCTGGCTTAATTTTCATAAACATTCATAATTAAATTCGGGCGTGTGTACATAATTTGTAAAATTGGTTTACGTTATGTTTTTTGTTAAGATATTTCACAATTAAAGCACTATCAATATAGTGACGCGACCTCACGCTGCGATATTTTTGAATAACTTTACCTATTTAAAAACCGCAACGAAATTGAAGCAATGAAAAAAAGTGGTCAAGTGCGAGTCGGACTCGCCCATGTAGGCTTCCGCAGCAATTGTTTATATGAAATAGTTTATGACGTATTATAAAAAAACTACTTGATAGATTTCGTTCAAACCAATTTTCGTTGTTAGTTTTTATGGTTATGTACAATATATATTTTTTCTAGATTTATCATCCTCTTATTTTAGAAATTAGAGGGGGGGGGGACACTCTGTTTTCCACTTTGGATGAGTCTCACGTCCAAACTATTAAGTTTAGAATTAAATGGTGTTAGAAACATTGTTATGATTTTTGAAGACCTATTCATAGATACCCCACACGTACGGATTCGATTAAAAAAAAGTTTTTAAGTTTCAGTCCTATGTATGGGGACCCCTAAATGTAATTTATTTTTTTTCAATTTTTTTATGAAACCTTAGTGCGGTTTACGGAATACATCTACTTACCAAATTTTAGCTTTATAGCTCTTATAGTTTCGGAGAAAAACGGCTGTGACATACGGACGGACGGACGGACGGACGGACGGACGGACATGACGAATCTATAAGGGTTCCGTTTTTGCCATTTGGCTACGGAACCCTAAAAATTGAAGCATACGTAGGGACGGGCAGACTTTGTTTTATACTTGGTGATCAGCGTTATTATTTTTGTTTAACAGTTCAAGAGGTAGATATAAAAATAACCTAGGTTATCAGACCATTTTTATCAAACGCCGTAAAGTTGGCGAGATCTCGTGAAAATACGAGCTCCCCGGGGACGGAAGCAGTGATAGGCCGAGGAGTCACTAACGTGTGATAAAATACCGCGGTATTTTTACAGAAGTTTTTTTACAAAATGGCAAAGTATGGAATGTATGCCAGGATCATTAAAATGTCTAAACTCATCTGAAATTAAATAATGCACAAAAACAAGATAAGATAATTCTATATTACACACACCAATAATATTACATAAGAACTTAAAAACTACAAAAACGTATGCGTAATGTAATGGGCCTATTTATAAGACCTGTTGATTAAAGCAATTTCTTCTAGACAACCTGAGGACTCAAGACTCATTATTAGTCTAATGCTATGTCTAAATGATAATAAAGGCTACATAATATTTGTAGATACAGAAGCAAAGCTTTCGGTGGGTCAGCTAGTAGATGATATAAAAGGCGTTTAAAATACCGCATCTACAAAACCATGCTTCTAAAACCTAAATAAAATCGGCCTCACAATATCTCCTATCTCCCGCGCCGTTAACTCGCCGCACGCCGTCGTTACCTCATTATTCATCCCGAGAGACGAATAGGATAGGTTGATTGAATGGTATTTACTAGTTTCCACGGAAATATCGGCTTAATGCGATATAAATCGAAGGGAAATGGGTAAGAGATCGTGTAATTTAGTCCGTAGACTTGAAGACTACGAATTAATTATGGAATGGATACATTACTAAGAAAAGAAATAATAAAATCTTCGAGATAAGAGACTACTCACGGACAAACTGATATTTTTTTAAATGGAGTAATTGCGTGAAGGAAGTTAATAATTAAAAATGCGGGAACATCTAACAAATGGAAATCAGTCTGTTTCATCGGTTAAAAATAATTACACATTACAACGTAAACTCACATAATCATTTGTTGAGTGACTCCCATCTGCCCCGGTGACCTGGCCCGGTACCGGGGCAGATGAGAAGAAAAAGTTGCATCGGGCCCGGTGATGTGTTCACCGGGCCAGATGACACAAATTAAGTGCCATCGTCCCCGGTACGGTGCGCCTTGTAATTTATGAAATACTAAATACATACATCCTACCTATGAAAGGGACTGAACTTAAAATTCAAACTGCTTGGTAAACAATAATCAGTTTTGAATGAAATGATCGAATGAAATGTGCTGGTACTAGACAAATTGTAATCGATAAAAAAATCTGCACTTCGCGTAGTACAGATACAGATACAGATACTGATACTTTATTGATAACAAATAAGTTACATGTCAATTACTTTAGATACATTATAATAAGTACACTAATAGCATAGTGTTATAAGTACTTAAATTAGAGTAATAATAAATTATATATTCAATTCAATACATTAATAAGTACACTTATTTAAATAATTGGTAATTCATAAAAATCATGAATGGAGTAAAAGGAGCGTTCTATTAACCATTTTCTTAGTCTTATTTTAAAGCTTGTATAGATTTTGGGGAACAAAAAGCTTATATTATATACAAAATTAGATCACAACTTATAGGTTCACTTAAACTTTAGACAGCTTCCACATATAGCATTGTACGTAGTTGTATACTTTAAATATATGTAGTTCAGTTGAAAACAAGGTCCAACAGTAACATTACACAAAGTAGGAAAAATATAATTATCATATAATTATTATTAACATACGTCTTACAGAGAATCACTTAGTAAAATAACGTGCGTAGAAAATCCTTTGTGAATCATTAAAACAAAACGTCAATTAATTCGGTTTTCTCTGAAATTTCCTTGTTAAAATAATTTAAATAATTTCCCACACAAGCGGCCACATAATGTGGAGATTTAATTATCATTAATTAGGGAGCACATGCGATGGGGCGCAGGGGTTAACTAATTAAATTTTGTTTTAATTAAATATCTCATCATCATCAATTATTTCAGCAAAGATGTTCAGTTTTTTTTCCAACAAAAGCGGCATGTACTGAAATAACAACTCATGTAAGTAAACCAAAATAAGTTCTCGCATTTGAATATACATTAATTTTATAACTTCACGTAGTTAAAACAACTAACTCGACGTTTCAACTACAACAATAGCAGTATTTCTTAGGAGGAGTGAGCGTTTCACCGTGATCCGTCTCTTCGCTGCTCGCGCGCGCGTTACTTACTTATTTTTAAAGTAAAATACATTTACAAGAAATTAAAAGACGCAGCTCTCATTAAAAGTACCCTTACCATCAAACGGTTAACGTTAACCCTTTAACCCTTTCCAAGGGCCCTCGTTGCTAAGACTCTTGGCTAAAAAGAAAACGGCTAAATAAACTTTTTACAGGGTAGTAAAACGAATTCGTTTATTTTTACGTTCTGCATTTGTCTACGCATTTTGCGCGAGCAGCGATATTAGCTGTAAAAATGTAGTAAAGTTGTTGAGATTTTTGGTTTGGGTTACTTTACTTTACAACGGAGATTCTCAAAATATAAAGAAAAACCGTGTTGGCTGAGTTGAAATACACACGCTTTAAACACGTGTCTTAACTGTGAAAACAAACATCGCGAGGAAACCGGCATGATCTGAGAAGTTTACAGGTCATGTGAAACATTCACCAACCCGCATTTATTACGAATCTTACGAAACATTGCATCATGTCAGTATTAATTGTTAGAAGGTAGTTTGGTATATTAAACATTTTTAAAGCATAATTGCATAAAGCTTTACAGTTTAGTTTTTATAACTTATTACTAACTGTTCCAATTTTAGTAAAATCAGTATAACAAAAATATTTGGAATACATTTCCTTACTTTATAAAGAGTCACTTTCCGTGCTATAGAACCGAGTTACGGCAAGTGGTGATGAATACTTACTTATCTCTCTCGTCAGAGATAATTTCGTAATGTGACTAGAATACTTCTTATTTAAATGATAATTAAGTTATATTATTTCGAAGATCATCAGTAATTTAGTTTTTATTATAACTTCCTACACTCAGCGCTTACTCAAAATAAACCCTAAGATTTTAGTTGAGCCGTAAAGTCCAAGTACCTTCCGAAATGGGTTCTTAGATAAAAGCGGCTCGGACCCGAATGTGGCCTGTGTGGTGTATCTACGGCTATGGTCTCCTGCTGTATCAGATAGATTCAAAACTATACTTATCTACTTAATTATATAAAATGAAATGTAAGTTTAGTTTAAATGAAAAAGATAAAAAATAAAAACCATTTATTTGTTAGGTTAGGTTAGTCAAATAAATATTGATGATGGTTGACGATGACGTTGATAAACTTTAGTTGATGTTTTATGAAACTCACTCAATCCATAGAATGATATAGTGTACGAATTGTATGTGGTCCGTACGGCCTCTTATACTAAACAAACTGACCTTTCCGCGGCTTTTCCCGCTTGAATTATGATGATTTTTTGGAGGACGAGTTAAAAGATGCTATTTGTGCAACGTATTTAAGCCGTCTAAAAGCTCCATAACGCACACACTCACAAAACCGATAGCTGAAATAAAGCCAGAATTCTAGCGGGGATATTTCAATTCGCCATTCGAACGTCAATATCCCATTCGCAATTAGAATAAATGGCTGTAGCCACTAACCGTATAGACCACCCATTACTTAAACGCTACACAAGTGCGCACTTACGGCAGGTAAAAGTGGCTTAGGGTCATCTTATTAATTTCTTTTCAAAATGGCCGAGATTTATGGTAATAGAATTGGGGGCCCGCTTTTGACGGATTTCAATTTACATAATTTTCTACTGTGGATGCCATTTTCAGAGTTTTGGTGGGTTTATTTTATGATTAGGATGCGATACGGTTTAAGTTTGCTAATTTTACTTGATTGGTTTTTAGGGTTCCTTTTTCATTATCATAATCGCCTCTACGTTCCCACAGCTGGGTTACAGAGGCTTCTTTAAGTGAGAGATAAGGGTTTAGTTCACCACGAAGGCCAAATGCAGGTTGGTGACTGTCACACAATCATGTCCTTCAAACTTTTCAAAGTTCGTGGCGGGGTTTTAACTCTTAGCCCACTTAGCCAACACACCTCTTTTTTCATTGTCATCAACAATTAATATTTTATCCTTCTACTAGACACGGGTCTTAACAATATAATATATTATGTTCTTAGGGGATTGAGAATAAATCTTCAAGCTTAACAGAAAGAAACACAAAAAAATATATAATGATGCAACTCAGTTTGCCGATAACTAAAAAATGAAAACGGGTCGTAGCTATTATTACGTTGGCACATTTATTAACTAACAAAAACGTTTAACATTATTATTATTAATAAATGAACCATCGACCAAAATATAAAACAAATTAAAAACTTTTTATTTTTAAGTAAAAAGTATTTATAAAAACATATTATCATCTGTGACTTAGCTTAGACCCTCAAAACGTGTATTCATCGAGCAGAACCGTGCCCATTAGTGGGACGTAATTCGTGAGCGATGTTGATGATCTCTATCCAAAGAAAGATTCAAATATACATTCCAACAAATTGTATTTTACAAACCTATATGTATTCCTGAAACTCTTATTACAAAACCAATAAAACCTAAAAAATCCTCAACAAACCCAAACCTTAAATCATATCTCCCAAACCCCGTTTTGGACTCCGGGTTGCCAGCTATGAATATTAATTACCCCACTCAAATGAATAAGCAAATCTGGACGTATTTGATGACCTCGCGAGTCTATTTGCCCGCGCTGTTTGCGTTTGGAAGCGGAGGGTGGGCTACCAACTGCCGAGGAATCTGCCAATTCTACAGTTTGTAAAATAAAACATGATTCTTAAAAGCTGTCAAAGTACTAAGAAAATTTTCTCAATTAAACATTATGGTTAATAGTTCAAAAAGTGTTTGTTAGTTGTGCAAAATTAACTTTTGCAAAACTAACAAACACTTTTTGAACTTTTGATTTTTAGAATAGTATCCAAGATCTTTGTTTTGATTTATATTAATAATAAAATATTTAACTTAAATCTCCGCAACTTTACATCAGCCACAATTAATAAAAAATCTTTTCCAAATAAAATTTTAACCTACGAGTAAGTAATCGACACCAATCCATTAAATCTTGGAAAACGTCAGCAAAATGGAGAGGAAAGTTGGAAACACAGGGGGGTCATTGAAAATCCTGTGTTTGAACGCTCGTAGACTCTACGATTTCTGAGGTTTGCTGACTCGAATGTTTTCTAGTGCGCGATGTGAAAAGATTTTTCAGTATGGGTTGCTATATTACTTGTTTTTCCCCATTTATGAGTGAACATTATTTGTGTTTGTTCCATACTCTTAAATATTCAACTTTTTCGAAACATATTCGTACAAAAGATGTTTGGATAAGTTATGGTTAAAAGACATCTAAAATCATTGGATTGTATTGACGGGGTATGAACCCACAACCTTCTGAATAAGAGTCGAGTCTGCTTAGACAACACGACTCATGGAAAACTATAACTTAGTTTAACCCGTTAAAGTCCACTCTATTCAGCAGTAGTTTTCTAATCATCATTATCTAGAACAATACGAGTATGCAACGCAATGAATCATAGAGCTAGTTAAGCTGAAGACCAACTGCGTTTCACGTGCGCAAGTGGATTTCATTCAAGTTTCAATCATTTTCAACCATGTATTGAATGCCGTAATTGAGCTCGATCTCCACCGCACACTTCTTGATTTTTATTTTATTTACGATTCAATCTACTAGATTGGACCTCGTAGTATTGGCAAAATGTTCTCTATTTTGTACAAAACTGAGTAACTATGTAGTAAACATTTTTAATATAATGATGATATTATTAACATGATAAATTTTAATTGTTTATGTCTTGTTAAAAACGTATAGAAATATCGTTAACAATATAAAAGTCATTATTTTCCTACAATGTTATTATTTAATCGGTAGATTCGAATTCGAAAATAAAATTTGAAATGTGCTGTTCCTAGCTCGTTCGCAAGCTAATATGCATAGCAGCTTAACCCAGTTCTCATTTCATTAGTAGCTTGTAGATTAACTAACAATCTAGCTGAGTGACTGTTCTTTAGTTAAACAAAATGAGGACATTGTGAGCGTTCCATGTCAGTTTGATGTTAGCTTAGTGTTGTATGTAGCTTTTGTCATGTTGACGTAGTATTTGTCTATTTTGTAACGCGAGTTTAGTGTTAGCTTAATGTTATGCTATAACACTCACATTAAATATAGTGTTGTTTTTGTAATATCTGCGTTGTATGTAGATTATGGCCTTAATTTTAATTATCGCTATCAATGTTATAATCCCTAGAGTTAAATTTTAAGTTGTTATATAATTATTAAAATTATATATCAGAAAATTGCATAAGCTATAATGCGGTAAAGTTCACAAATACGCCACAGAATGCTACAGTAAGTAAAATAATCAATATTGTTTGACGATCTCCACTGTGAAATCTATCACCGTGGTAAACAAAGCTTGTGCTTGCTGAACTTCAATTAGGAATATTCAGTCTAATATGGCTGAAATGACAATAATCACCCTAATATTTCAGCCGTCTGACGTCACTTACATTGGCCTCGCTGATTTACAGATATTTCGATCGGAAGCGGATGTATCCAACATGATCCAGAAGATTTTATTCAATCAACGATTTCATCAAATCAAACTAATAAGATTAATGGGGATTAAACATTAAAAAATATATTGTAGCTACATAAATTGTATGTTAGGTAAAATATTCACATCACACATATCTCATTAAATTAGGCACTTAAGAACATTTCCTCGGTAATAACACACAGGAAACTTTGCACATTACGGTTAATAACAATTACGAGGAGAGATTATTGCAACGTGAAGATCTTGTCTTATTGTGTACCTACGTAAACCTAGTCGGTAGGTACCTTATTCTTAATATCATGTAGATGTCTAGATAAACAACTTGTATGTGAAATTTAATGGTGAACTAAATAATTAATAATATATGTATTTTTTGTTGTATAATATTTTAAATACGACCTCGAACCGTTACAATAATACTGTAAAATTATAACTTATATTGATTGTTATTCTTTGTAAATAAAGTGCTTATGAAATAAATTAGTAGATTAGTAACTAATCAACGATATTCAATAACAAGTTTTTTATTATTAAGCAAATATCATGAAACTTAAATATTACATTGCCAAGCAAAGAACCATTTTGTTAAGCCTCCGTTAAGTACGATAGAAAGAGACAAAATCACTACAGATTCATTATCTTCACGTTATGTTGGTAATCCTTTAACATATTGATTAAACATTTAAAGCTTTCTATTCACACAGAAAATTATAAATGTAAAAGACGGTGGTGAGTGCGCATTTAAAAAACATACATGTATCTACTACAGCTAATTAAATAAATATAAACTAAAAGTAAGTCAGTAACAAATCTTAAGTGAATAGGTAAAATAAATTTGGAATTCAAATTTCTCTGCGAAAACCTGTATAATTTTTAATAAAAATCCCAAACAAACTTCATTAACAAAGAAATCTTCATCCAAAGTATTTGAGGAGTTATTTTGCAACTTTCTCGCGCTATAGACAAAGTTTAATTTTACATGAGTCCACACTACCTTGATACGTGGCTTAAAGCTCTTTATTCGAATTTATTTAACAAAAACACTACATATCAAAAATAATATTTTAAATGTATCCTTAATAACCAGGAATAGTGATATCATTTTGTTTTATAATAAATAAAATAATAATAAAAACTTTTTATTTTAGATTGCAAATGATCCATATTGTGGTTAGTAAAAAAGTATCTTAATCGTATGTTAGTAGGGTACAAAATATCAAAAATACAATTAAATTAAATTACTACATTCATAACCTTAGCCAAATTGGCGAATTCAGTCTTCCCGCTATGGTCTGAAGGATGATATTTGATGATTTTATGTTTTGAAATAAAACAATAGCAGGTAAAATTTATAATGTTAAAGTCGGAAGTAGAAGGCGACAATCTCAGCGTGACTACGTGGCATTACACTCGACTTTCAATCCGATTGTCGAGGGTTCTATCCCCGCAAAACACCTCTGTTTTTTTCTTAAAATATGACATGTATGTGCGCTTAAATAAGGGTGGTTATGAAGCACGATGCTTGTTTTGCATATCTTACAAAAATGGCAAAAATGATGACGTAGTGTGTGACCACGGCTAAGAACCATGTAACCATTTTAACAAACTTTTTTATTTGGCTCAAAGGCTTAAGACCCGCTCAAAGTGTTGTATTTTTATAAGCTCACCGCTGAACGTAAATCCAGGTAAACCCTCTTTGAATTTTTTATTAGACATCCATATTTTTAAGCCGAGAGAATTTGGCATATTTTCTTACTTTTGCTCTATTTGATAAGATAGGCGCAAAAGATTAATATGAAAAAACTAAGGTTTTTAAATTTGTTTATATATTGAATTGATTATATTATAGTAAATTAATAGTGACTGTGGAGAATAAATAAAAAGTGATTCTTGAAAATAACTCACACAGTCAAATTGTTCAGATCTCATGTATGTACTCATGTATGACTTTCTTAGAATATCACCATCCCATCTCGTTCCGTGGGTTTCGTTACAGTTTAAATAAATATATTAATAATATAAATAAAATGTGACATGTACCATATTATGTAGTATAAATGGCTCGTACAAACTGTCCTATGTACCTCTCACTCTGACCTCGTGTGAAGTTAACACTAAAATAGCGCGACTTATACATAAAATCGCACCGTCAATAGCTCGCTTTAACACATAGCTTTAATATCACACGTCAGTTTGTTAATGAGCTTAAAGCCTCGAGCAGACCGGATGCGTATACGTACACGTAAGCGTAGACGTGCACGTACCACTGAGTTGTAATGTATGGGAATGTATGTGACAGGACACACTGCACGCGCACGTCACGTTACGCAAGCGGTGTGTCCTGTCTAATACATTTCCATACATTACAACTCAGTGGTACGTGCACGTGCACGCTTATGTGTACGTATACGCATCCGGTCTGCTCGAGGCTTAACTCTGATCTAAAGACATGAATAGTCCCGATGAGATCTTGTCAAAGTCATAATTAATGTTCATTTTAGATGAATTAATAATCAGAATCAGGATCCTTATTGCATTTTGCTTTAAAATAATAATAAAGAGCTTTTTTTTTTAGGTAAAAATGCTTCGTAGTTTGTAGATCGGCACAATGCGATTCTACAGCTAAGTTAGTGTTAACAGCAATAAAACTGACTAAATAATTAAATGTACCCGCAAATATAAGGGGCAGTAATAAACGGCTTATGAGAACAAATGCGCTTACAGTTTACACTTTCCAGTAGCACTGTCTTCTAGTGAACTAGGTCAGTGATCAATCTGGTATACCACGCTGATTTGGTTAGTGAATGTCACATGTCCTCAAAGATTTCAGAACATGCCAGTTTCCTCACGATGTTTGCCTCCACCATTAGAGCCCTTTTTTTTAAAGCACATTTATTTTTTTAAGAAGAAAAATTCGGAGCGTCGGTGTTTGACCCCACGTCTTTCGGAATGAAAGTCGAGAGTGCTCTAACTTAGCCAACACGGTTATTCGTACAAACTAAAATTATTTATTAATTTGTTTATTTGTAACTTTCGACGGGCGAGTGAGTGGAATAAAGTAAACAGAGCATTGTGCGTGATTCTAAATAATTACAAGCAATTTTGAACCCTAATAAATTACAGTAAATGCCAAAGTAGTCTGGGTTCTGATGTGTTTATTATGATAAGTGACTAGTGGGCTTTATTAGAATTACTCGTCATTTCTAAATTAAATGTTTATCTATCTATATAAAGGAAAATCGTGTTAGTTACATTATTTAATAACTCGAAAACGGTTGAATCGATTTGGATGAATATTGGCGGAGATTTAATTAAGAACCAGGAGAAGCATATAGGATACGTTTTACAACGGGAATATTATAACGCGGGCGAAGCCGCGAGCCGGAAAGTCAGTATATATAAAATAAAGTCGTGTTAGTTAAACAATTTATAACTCAGGAGCGGCCGAATTCATTTGGCTGAAAATATACAATTATATTGCTAACTAATCAGAATAACACAAAGACTTCTTAATTACGCGGGAAATCATACAAACGGCAATACAGCGTGGAAAGTTAATTTATAATGTGAAAAATATTCTTCTACACGTACTAACAAAATGTTCGTAATTAGCAGACAAAGGAATCCCAAACTAACCACTATGCCAACAGCGCCCCAACTTCCGTCCAACTACGAGTTATAATAGCACTTTGCGAAACTATTCCCAACAGGAGCTTACCTGACAGGGTGGTGCGATTCCTATGTACAGCAGCAATTAGTTTTTTATTACCTACTTATACGAGTATATATAAAACAATCATATGTCAAAAACTTTATTTTTTACTTAACTATTCCATAGAAACACAACGTTTAACATGGACATGTAAGCAAAGCACAGCTGAGAAAATATCTAGATAGGAATATCTATAATAGTAAAAGATTAATATTATTTAGTTTCATCAAGCAAACCATTTCTGAAGAAAGAAGTAAAATCTAAAAAATCAAGAAATATGCTAAGTGTTTTAGGCCATTATTGCTTTACTAACTTCTCTAACGTTTATAGTTTATATGAAAATTACACCACTTTAAGGTATTTGTACATAATCCGTATATCTACGGCTTAGTCATCCACTTAGAGACGATCCGTGTCCGAAATTATTTATCGTACTCTAAGTAATGTTATGTTTTAGACTAGATACTTTCTTCGACTTTGTCTGAATGTCAAATTAAATTTTTATGAAAGGTTTTTGTTTTTCTTACAAAAATAAATGTTACACGACGATCGATTCCGTTAAAAATTAATACATGAACCAGAAAAGTATCTTTGATACATTTGTAAATAAATAATTACAGAAACTCGATAAAATAAGTTTAAATCCACTATGATGCTTTATATCCACAAAAATATTCGATCTTTCACTATGTTACAACATATTTTAAACATAAAAACTTAATATAAACTATATTCTTAATAAGCTTCTTTAGCCTAAGTACTTTTCTTATAGATTCATTAGTGTGAAAAGCTACACCAATATTCAAAGCTATAGAGAAAACGAGAAACTCATTAAATTATTTGAAATATCAGTAACGATCATTATAAAATAATTGGAGGTTAAGTTTGTGGCCTCAATGCCTTTTTACAGTGAAGGAATTACGGTGTTTAAAGTTCCCAAGTTAAAGCTTTTGCATTCCAATTGGGGCTTTAGTTTGGATTAGGGCAGGAAAACGTAAAATAGATATACAGGACATGGTGTGGTGATCGGAGTTAATTAATATAATAAACAGAGTGACTCTGCTCTAAGCCTTCATGTTTTTCCAGTTTGATGTCACTGCTTTAATTCTTTACTGATAATAATCTCACAAAGGGACACAGAGACTTGTCTTTTAACAAGAAAGATTACGCTCTAATTCACCGCGCTGGCTAAGCGCCAATTTGTCAATGTCACATTGTCTTTTAAACTTTTCAAAGTTTTCAGAACATGCCGGTTACCTCAAGATGTTCACCTTTAGAGCACGAGTTTTCAAATCGCACATATATTTTTTAAGAAGAAAAACCCAGGGGTTTTTACTCTTCACGACCTTCAGAATGAAAGTCGAGTGTGCTCGAAGGCTTCAACGCGGCTCTTAGTAAGAAATGGCTTTTAATTTTTATCAAGAGAAACTGTACATTTTTCAATAATGCCCCACAATATTTTCTCAAGAGCATAATTAGAAGCTGCCAGTGACGTCAGAATAATTACTCATTTGTTTAAACTAGCTTTTGTTTTAAAATATAATTATGTCGTGTTTCAGGGTTTCTTAGACAATTAAATAATTATTTAAACACATAATAACTTCTTCATCTACCTACAGTATTATAAAAATGAGGAAAGATTAATATTTTTGTGTGTATGTTTTTTCCTTCTTGATAATTGCGTGTATTGAAAAAGAGTATTCTTGCCTATGGAGGCTACGGTAGCCGTTGCATCACATAATTTATATGATTATAAGTCTTAAAAACCAAATATAATCTCGCTAAAGATTAAAAACATTTTAAAGTTGAGTCAATTGAAATCAATATTAATTTCGGGCTAACTCTATGAAAGTGTAGGCAATAAATAATAGCAATTAGGGCCATAACTAATCCATTCTATCTCTTAATCCGCGGCTTACTAAAGCTTAATCGAGTTCAAGCCTTCGTTTAGCTTTAGCTAAACATATACCATAATTAAAACAATTAATCTTAATTAAAGGTTTATATGATACATAAACCTTTAATTAAGATTAATTGGCGATCTTTGCCCTTAATGTAAATTTTGTTGAATTTTTTAACTGTGTATGAGAGCGTAAGGTGTAGAACGTCTTATAAATTGTTTGTGGTTATAATGCCATTTTCAAGAACTCAAGTGTATTTTCCTGCAAAAACTGTCGTCGTTTGATGAAATCATATTGGAATATACTGGAAATCCACTAACCTTTTAACACGACCGCTCGCCGGTCCGAGTGCACCGCGGTCCTTGCTGTGTTCCTTGAGATGTCTGGGACGAAACATTTGTCCAAATCCAACGTTAATAAGGTGGTTTTCACGTTATTGTTTGCTGCTATCCTAAAAAAGAGAATAATTTTTTTGTTATTATTTATGTACTAGAAGACAAACTTTGTTATTGCTACTGACCGATTGAATTGACTTCAGTTAGTTATTTAAATACATAAAAAATCAAATTCATAAATAATACAAACATGTTTTTAATTGAATAAAATATAAAAGTGATAACTTTTTACTTTATTCCTCGAAGAATTCGATGTATTATTTTTATTCTGAATCTAGCCATATTTTCTTCTTTTTAATGGATAAAATAACTGAAAATCGAGTCCTTATTTAAAACAAACTTGAACCGAACAATGATTGTCTTCGAGTCAGACAATCGTAACATTTAAAAACAATTCATCTTTTGAACTTTTTCATGCAAATGAATCTTCTTCTTTCATGGAGTATATTGTGCAAATGGACTAGAGATGACTTTTAAAATAATTTATTACTTATCGTCAATTTAAATCAAATCAGAAGTCAAAGCTTAAATCAAAGGCAAACATCGTGAGGAAACCAGCATGTCCTCAATTCGTGAAAGAGTTTGATGAACATGAATGTGATATTTCACAACCCGCACTTAGTCAGACAGTGTGGTGAATTAAGGCCTAATATTTACCTTTTCATTTCTGGTATTAAACCCTCAGTCACCTTGATGCCACCAACGGAAATAGACGGGGTGGAACTATTCTTAAGATGGTACACAGTGTATAAATGATAACAATATAAATATCATAATAAATAAAAATATTTTTTTCAGGGTCTCTTAATACATGAAATAATACATTGTCATACAAAGTTATGTAGTTAAATGACCCGAATGTCTTTTCTATGTTTTCGGTTTACGTTTTCTATACTCTGACGATTTTAATTAAGAATCAAGAGACCAACTGTAAAAAGATGAAAGAGCAAAAGGTACTTTAAAGCTTTTCATTACGGTTTTAATTCCTTTGTCTTGAGAATGCTTTGATACTCGCTAGTAAATTTTCAGTTGATTATGCACTTTCTCAGATGGGAATAAGAGGCAAATTGCTGTGAGCCTTATTCGCTTTGTAAATCAATTGGATTTTTTAGGTTTGTTGGAAAAACTTTTCAAGAGTTAGGTAATACCTAACTTTGCCTTTTTCTATAGAAAAAATAAGGTACTAGTATAACTAGTCTTGTAAAGTAGTATAACCTTACTTGACCTGTGTTAGTCAATTCATAATTAAACAAAATATATTTTAAATTAAGAACTGATGGCCGATGGGGTTAAAAGGTTCTCAAAATGAGACCACTGATCGGCGTCTGCCGTCCACCAATAAGATGGACATTATGATTTGGTCAAAGCTTCCAGTTCACGTTTTATGCAAGCTGCATGAAACAAATAGGATTTTTAAGGGAGGCCTGTGTCCAGCAGTAGACGTCCGCATGCTGAAATTATGATGATGATTAATATTTTAAATAGTTATAATTTTAAGGAATCAAAAAACCGCGATCTCTAACCCGCATGGTAGGCGTGGTGATTACACCAAATCTCCAAAGCTCTATTGGTTAGACCCATGACCAGAAGTGGGACGTTGGGTTGTTATGATGATGATGTCTGAAAGTTGGACTGAAGATTAGCTAGTTGTCCAATTGGACCAATTACGTTGATTGGCACAAGTGCTACTCGTATCAAATCATTTGATGGAATTGAATGATATTGGTTCAGCTAATATAATAATAGCTCTGTTGGTTTAGGGAGTGGTCGAATGATAAAAGTTTGACTTTATGAACGCATTATCTAATCAACATAATAATAATCTTAAATCTTTGTGTAATTTTGTATCATCATAATCACCCTTTTTACTTTACCATAGGGAATACATAGACGCCTAGGACCTAAATTCCCAAGACCTTAATTGGGTTTAATTGATGAGACTCGACCAATAAAGAACTATGGAATTCGGTTTGGTGAATGCAAAAAAAAACTATAAACATAATCTTAATGCTGTTACCCTTGCTCTGATATATAAATCCGTAAGACGGTTTGACGACCCATGGAATGGGATCTCTAAGTTATATTCTTAAATAGACACAAAATAACTTAACGTTAAGTAAAATAGTTAATGCTGGTGCTATACATTCAAAATGCCTTTTTTATATTCTCTAGCAAGATGCTTCTGAAACTGTAATTAGTTCGGTTCAAGAAGGCTATAACTCTTGAATTGCACTCTAAAAGGCTTCCACAAAAGTTAAGGTCAGAGTCTATTAACTTGCTCCGTAACAACTTGGGAAATTCGGGGAGTAAGTGCTCCTGGTTTATTACCTGTCTTTATGCCTACATAATCCATTAAATATCCAGTGGGTATTACTTATTGGGGAAGTTAAGCATTTAAATACTTTATAGAATAATTTTATCGTATTTTGTCAGATATAAGAAATAACGTGAACTTTGTCATTGTTGTCAAAATATAAAATCAGATATTGCACATGATTTTGTAAATTTTGCTTCGGTTAGTCACTCCGATTTTCACTTTTTAGGCATACAATTTAAAATTATACGGTGCTTTTAGAATAAGAACTTTATAATAGGACCAAATAAATCACTTGTGGGCTACTTCCATTCATACAATTATTTTATATAAATAAAAACCTAAGTGAGTGATCAATATATATTTAAGGAAGGATTTAAAGGTGTTAAACCATGGGAAAAAAGCGACCTCAAGTGGGTCTGCTTGTGTGCTAAACAAATACCAAAGATTTTTTATGTTCACTCACATTATCACAAGGTTTTTTTTAATTCTAGATATACCTGTGGTTAACTACAACCTCACCTGTTCTTGCCGATGAAGTAGACTGCGACCTTAACCCCTCAACCTGATTGTAGCACGAGCCTCGCTTCGGTAAGTACTCGATCGAAATTGACTCCTTTGCCAGAATACTAATGTCAATAGACTAACTCCGACTTTGATGTGGTTGAGTCAACTTTAACCGAAAAGGTCAAATGTAATTTGTTGAGATGTAATTTGGTACTGTTTATTTTTTTCGTTTCACTAACTTTTTGCTGTGGTAGATGTTGTCAAGGTGACTGAGGTGTATTTTTCCCTTACGGTTGGTTTGGTCAGAATCTCAAAATGTACTAATCCATATAAAGTACTTATTTCCAAAAGAACTTTTCCCGAAATGACTGATTTTCTATATGTCTTCATTGCTAAATGTCGGAAATGAAACTGTCAAATATATGTACAGTCACGCTCTTTTTATTATTAAATTGGATTTCAGTTTTATTATGATTGGATTGGAACTCATTGAACTGTTTTTGATAACTGTGTCAAATAAAATATCACGCCGTCGTCTAGCTGCATCACTAAACAATGAATTTTGATTTTTTTTATTCTGGTGTCTTGATATTTTGATTTTTTGAACTTTATTACCTACAACTTTGCGATATAACTTTTTTTCATAGGACTTGTAGTTTCACCGCAAATCGAGATAAACCATTTTCTCCCCTTAAAAGCCCACCCCCTCCCACTTCCCGAACTCAGATCGACCGTAATTTATTTTTCCTTTCATTTTTATCATATTCCCCTCCTTTTCTAATGGGTTTCATTCTACTACTATTTTTTTTCCTTTTTTGACCATTTTTGAAGCTAACTGCACTGGTCTATATAGAAAATCATTTCACACACAATTAAGGAATGAAAATAATTACACATGAACATTTAACAAATTAAACAAAATAAAACCTAATGAATTTATGGACCTTAGGGCTCTGCTTTAGCACAATAATGCAGCATACGAAGAGAAACGCTGGTTTTCAGACAGGGCCACGATTTACGCAAATGTAAATCGCCACACACAATAAAACTGGACAAAGCACAAAGGAACAAGATTAACTAGACAAAAGAACAATGATTATGATGATGATTACAATTTTATTATAACGAGAATTAACGTTCATAGTTTTTATTCATAATATTCAAAGCCAACAGCAGACGTGCAAATTGTAGGAAATAAAATCATACTAAAATAAATAAAAACATTTAAATATTACCCCCGAAACTCATTTAACAACTTACAAAAAGCAATATTTAGTTTGTAGAAATAAAACATTTTGTACAGACAGAACTCTGCTGCATTTTAGTTTAAAACGTTCTATTTAGTTACTAACTTTCAGCCTGCGGCTTAGCCTGAGTTTAAAAGCCGATTTTCCTGTTAGAATTTAAAAAATAGTTAAAGTTTGTTTTAGAAAATAATTTAACTGACATTTCTAATTTAAATTTAAAGATCTCTAGAGTGAGATCATGAGTCCAAACAGCAAATTTATAATTCAACCACTTTTATAGATCGAGAGTCGAATACATCAATATAATATAATATAATGGGTTCGTTAAGGGAGACCCGTGCCTTTGTTTGTGTTTTATATGTGTTGTAAAAACAATATCTCTGATATATTGTCCAGTAAAAAAAAAATATTCTAATAGGTATATTAGAAATCTATCACCCGTAACATAAGCTAAGAACTTACCACGGGGCTGGGATGATGCAGTGTGAATTATTTGGCTTCATTTATTTATATGGGGTTATGCTGCTGACGAATAACATCCCAGGCACTACTACGCACCATATATCATTGGCTAAGTAGCGGACATTGTATACAGCAAATACCAAAGCCAACAGAATCAAAGTTTTGATCAAAGCTAAAATCTTTACAAGTTTCGCAACGTTTCAAATGTTAATTGCTTAAGTTCAAACGAAATTGCGTAGTTCATTAATTTGTTGGTAATTAACTCGTTGGTTAAGATGACTGATTCGTAGTTGAGGAGTTTGGTTATAAATAGATTAATTACAGGCAGTTAATTTGATACTTTAGATAAAAGAGGGATGTATTTGTGTATTTTACTCTGTTATACTTTAAATAAAAAATAAATATAGCCGGACAATTCACTTGACTCGTGCACAGTATGTTACTTCCGCCTTATCTGTGGTCTTGATATGTTCAAAGGTTCTTTCTTTTCAGAACCAAAGGTCAGATTTTTTTATCTCGAAAAAAATATGTGAACATATTTTTTTAGAGATGCGTGACTGTATTTGACTCCGCAATTATGTAATGAAAGTCATGACATGTGTGCTCTAACTTAGCCAATACATATTTTAGTTCATATGTTGATGATGACATAAACTAAAAGTAGCTGAACAAACGGTAACTTATCGTAACTACATATCCGAAACCGAAATGTGGAGTTAAACCACAGTTAGTTGTACTAGTGAACTGAATACATTGTTGCTAAATACATCGCTGCCTACATTGTGTTGATAACTTAAATCACAGAGTATTTTTTAATGGAAGACCGTTCAAAGAATTAAATATACATATTATATTGGTAGCATAAAACAGTGTTGTTCTCTCTGCCTGTTCATATTTGATGTAGGCTTAAAATATTCAATATAATATACCTACGCTAAGTATTTTGATGGGTTAAAAAGTGTACTCTTGAAATTTTGTGAAATGACTGAACATTAGAAAAATAAAAGTTACATTAAATTTTTAAATTTTGGGCTATCATAGGATATCTTATCAATTCGCACATTATATTCTAATATTCATGATTAAAAATGCAGAAGTCAAGTGTGCTCGTTAGCCAACACTGCTGTTGCAATATGATTTGTCCACCTATTATTTATATATAAATGTGCTCTATGCACGGAGCAGATATAGAGCTCTATGTCACTTCTAGTAATTCTAAACCCTTGTAACTACCACTGGAACTGGCTGCGAAGCTTTTGTCCTGTTACAGTTGCAACTAATTTTGCATAGCTCGACCGAAAGTGACAAGTTCACTTTGCTAGTAAACTAATGCTAGTTGATATGGAATTTTCACTCTGTCGACGTTGTATAACCTACAGGTAAAAGCCAATATGCTTGCTTGCGGAAAGTTAGTAACTAAATACAACAATTTGTACTAAAATGCAAAATAGTTTATATAATTTTTTTTAACAATAATAATCTCTGTTAGACATTAAAAATTTCCCATACTTTTATTTATCTTCACCCAAAACTACAAACTAAGCCAATAGATGAAGGGTTGATACCTACTTAAGGGGATGATAGATGGGCCCACCTCGCCTTTAATTAAGGGTAGCCCTTACACCCTTTGCGTAACCTTTTCAGAACTGACAATATCATTGTTGCTTGTAGTTTTAAACGTGTTGTTTGGAGAGATTGGGTTGGAAGGATATTTTAATTTTGTATTTTTTTACATTTTTCTTGGTGATTTTGGCACAAATGTGTATTATAGTAAAACAAACAAAGTTAAGTCACTAACAAGCACACAACTGCTTCAGGGATTGCACATCCCGCAGCGATCTTCAGTAAATTTGCATTTCATTCTTGACTTTGTATCAAAGCTCGTGAGCGCTTATTTCTCGTATTTGCACAATGCTACTATGTAGTTGTCTTCTTGTTTATATTATAGAATAGTATGCACCTGCGGCTATACCCGCGTTTTAATAAGCCTACCGCGGTAAGAAGTAGCTTATTTGTTATCTATTCTATAAAGTTAAAGATTAAAAAAATTATTTCAGTGTTGGATAGTGATAATATAATGGGATCTACCATAACAATTATGGTAGATAACTTAAAAAATGCAAGCAAAGCTCAAAAAGTCGGCGGGTCAAATAATTTTATTCCAATATGCTACATTATTGTGACGTTTCAAACTTGCGTTCTTTTAATTTCTAACACCAACCCCGCTAAATGAAATGCAAGTATTTTGCAAATTCTATAAGCACAATCTAAATATATACGAGTATAAACTCCGTTAAGTACTGACAGAGTAAATCGAAAATGCATAGTATCAATTGACAAGTTGTTTGTGAAACAATAAGTTCCCTTGAGCAATTCAACGACGTTCCAGACTCCTTTGAGAAAAGCTGTTTGACGTTGAACAAGATAAAACAAGAGTCAATAAAAACTAGTTCATAAATTGCATAATATTATCATGTGGTTTTATCCACGTTAGGTATCCATATTGTTCAATGTTTTCATATAAATATTTTTAAATTTAATCTAAGGTATTTAAATAAGGAATTGTTTATTTTTGAACGACCTCTAGGGTGCAGCGAGTGAAGGCTGGAGTGTTCCATTTATCCCTCCGAACATTTTCTTTTAATATGATTACAATTTAACACTCCAAAACATTAAACAAGTGCTGGATTGATCAATAAAATTTACATTAATATTCAGTAGCGAAATGATGCAACGAAAGTAAATAAAACTTAAATTTCTATGCGGATCTTTATTCAAAGTAACCTTTGAATAAGTTCGTAGCACCGTAGCTTCGTAGCCCGTAGCGGCGTAGCATTGCTACGATAATTTAAGTTATTGGCCTCTCTATAGCTAAAGTGTTAAGCCTCTTAAGAGCTTAAATATTGCGGTACCTTAGTTCTGTTAATGAATGACACAGTTCAAGCATCATCAGCATAATTAATCTGAAATAAATTATAAATAACAATTGCTAGATATAATTATCATATTATAAATATCAGTCATTTGTTCTACTAGCTATATGGCTTTCCTACTACTATTAATGAATATGTTTATTTACATTTTGGAATTGTCAAAAAATCTGTAAAAACCAATACAAAGAATATATTCCCAGTATTAAAAAAAAAACATTAAAGTTCGACAATTTCCTCAACCTCAGAACTTATAATAACCACGTAGTGATTTTAACCGTGATAGTTTCTGTGAGAATTAAACCAATAGGAGGTGAAATGAGAACTATTTCTTGTTCAACACACGTCTTGATTGATTTGGCATAACAACCACACTTTCCAGGCAGTATGACGTTGTAAGTAAGTTTTTGAATGAGCGAAGCGAAAATGTTGTTTAATTAAATACAAAATATATACATTATTTATATACGCGGGACAATATTGTCCTGTTATGCATAACAAATAATAGTTTAGTAAATCGTTTTTTTATTCTTTATAAAGGTAGGTAGAGAATGGTATTTACATTCCTACTACTGGGACACGGGTACAGATACTCTTAAAAATTAGGCCTTAATTGATGAATGACATACCAATGTCTTTCAAACTTCTCAGAAGATGCCGATTTCCTCACGATGTTTGCCTTTGCCGCTTATGCACAAAATCCAGAGGTGTGCGATTAAGTGAAATCAGGGAGCTAATAATAACCAAATGCTACTCTTTTTGATTAGATACTCTACGATCAGAATTCAGGGTAATAAAATTTAGATCGCGTAAAGCCGGTAGTCTGTACAAGCACTGATAGTTGTATCGGAGCCGCAGCTGTTGCAATATCGATTTAATGTGCCATTTTGTATGTACATACTAGGTTGAATTTAGGTTAAGTTTTAAATATCTAAATTAATACCTTATTTACATACACAGTATTTGGCACAGATTTTTATAGTGTTAGGCATAACATAAGATTTATGAAAGAACTCAATGCACCAAGATGAATAAATACTAGCAATGAATATGAATACCTACTAATCCGTTGAAAATACTTGTTTCGTCAGAACGCCAATCGATAATAAAACAATTTGAGTGATTAAAAAAATAACAAAATACATTTAAATGAAACAAATACAAGTTGAAACGAGATAATAAATAGATATTACGTAAGCTTTATATTAAAATAAATAATAATAAATAATTGTATAAAATTAAAAATTCTGCTTATTCGCCGCCTCACAGATCTAACTCTTGTACATGGTGTATTGTATTATTCTCTATTTATTTTAGTCTCCAATTGTACTTGCCCTACAGTTCCTACACTGTACAGACATATTGTGCTCAATCCGCAATACATAAGCACTATATACCAGCTTAGAGTTGAGCTTCATAAATAATACAGCGTTATTATGTACTTTATTGTAACGGTACGGTTATTTCATGGTCTGTTGCTTTTTATTATGCCACGAATTGGGGGTTTTAGTGTTTCTGTGGATACGACTTTATTTATTGGGAATACTAATCACACCAGAGCTGGGTTTTATATAAGGCACCACACACACGTACGTGAACTTAGTAAATATGTTGATATTTATAAAATTCTAGATGGTTTTTTACTAGGTGGAGTTTTCGATCAATCTCTTACAATTATTCATTTAAATAAAATTATTGAAATTATATTTTTTTCAAATTGGTACTGCAGTTGTTCCTGGGATTAGCTTGTTCAAACAAACTTTTCAGCTATATAATCTAAGTAATAATGAAATATATCTTTATATGGGGTACATAACAATTTTACCATTAATTAGCCAATTCAAAGTATCATCAATAAAGGTTTTACAAAAACACCATGTATAACGTTTTATTAGCCGAATAAGAAAAACAGTGAATATTAAATGCTAAGGGTGTCCTATAAATCATATCTATGAGCCAAAAAGGTGTGCGACCTTTTTGGCTAAGCGCCAGTACAACCATTGTTTGCATAAATGCTTTTTACATCCCATTCCGGCTTTATTTGAATGTTGGAAGGTTTTATGAAACTAGCTCTGTACTGGCTAATTCAAAGGAATAAAATGATTTATTTATATTATTTAATGGGAAAGTCTTCTAAATGATGCTGGAGGCCGCCTTCAAAAAAGGAACACAAACAAATTAAATACACACGCCAAAAATACAACTAATTAAATAGTCCACCTGAATTTATATTTCATTAGAAAACCCTATAAAATGAGACCAAAAATATAAAATGCTTAGTAATAACATTGTCTGTTACCTAACTAAGGCTGGAATTACACAGCAATTAAATGAATAAACACATAACACTACTTCCTCCACAGTTAAATCCATAGATACGTAACAAAAGCCTTTGATCATTGTAAAGCTACTGTGAACACGATTGCTAGATAATCTCCCGTTTAGCAGCGCCACCTGGCGTCCTGCGGTGGAAGCCGATTGTGACCTAATTTACCGTTTACAGCGTGCAGTTTTAAATTAAATCATATTATTTAAACGATTTATGTTCTTAATTCCATAAACCTTCAAAAATATTTAGTGATGCCAATAAATACCACTTATGTAATCATTAATTTAAAATCATAATTTGAAGAATTTGATATGCTGGAACACAGGGACTACTTTCTTGCCGAGAGAGACTAAACCTTAAGTCATCGCGCAGGCCAAGTGTTAGTGAATGTCACACGACTTTTGTGAAAAAAAATCAAGAAAAAATAAAGGAGTTCTCAAAATACTTAGAACATGCCTTCCTCACGATGTTTGCCTATACCGTTAAAACAGCGAGTTTAATTCACGGAAACAAAATCTAATTTACCACCCAGAGCAACACTCTGTATGTAAAATGATACCAACACGTATAGTAAAGGAATATTTAGGTCACATCTTGGGAACACTTTACTTGAAACTTATTAGTTTTCAAGTGCCTTCTTTGAAGTTTGAGGTTTTATGCAAAGTGCTTCGTTCTTGAAATAACTGGGACATAATCTTGCGAAGTTATTAGTTTGGGAGATGGAATTTCGTTATTTTCTCTTTGACGGGGCTTACAGTGTTATTAAAAGGTGATTGCAAATACTAGAAATAAAGATAAATTTGCTTTACCCAGTATTCGACTACGTATGGTAAAATTTTATTAAGAGGGGTGTTAAGTTTGTTTTTATTACCTATATACCTCGTTTCATATTTCTCTTAAACCAAACAAATGGAACAATAGTGTCTAAAGAATTTTGCCAATTGCTAATTGATTAAAATAAGAAAATTGTAAAGGTTATTTATTTATTCTTTATAAAATGGAATATTATTAAATTTCTGATTATTTAAATTATAAAAATGCATGGGAACTTTCATTGTTAAAAAAAGGAGACATTTTAAAAGTGATGACGTGTCCAAGTCAATCGTTTTGATTTTACGGACAAATTATTCAATCAATTGCTTAAATGTACTTTTTTAAATTTTAATATCAAACTGTTGTATTAAATCGTTTTGTTTTTTGAAACAATGAAGTTAGAAATAGAATTATAATCAATTATCGTTTTGCTTGTTAACTACCAGAGTTAACAAGCAAAACGATAATTGATTATAATTCTATTTCTAGACAACTGAAAATCAGTGTTTATAATCACAGCTATTTATCTTCCAACACCTATAATAAGATCTCTTGGAGAGACTTGCGCTAAGTGGTGGGACTTATTATGGGTTGTTATAATGATGATATAATTGAAATGTATGCAAAGTCCATATTCCTTTGGCCTAACACGATGTTAAATATATTCAGCGTAGATTTAAAGTCGAGAGAACGAGGTGTGAATGGAATGCTGGGAAGTATGCTCTACGTCAATTTAGTTATTTACAAATGCATCCTATTAATGTAGGTACTTCATCATCATCAGAATGCGAAATTAAGAGCGATCTCTTCCAGGCAACCTTTCTAACTATTCAGAAAATCATCTACACTTTATACGAAAATTTCAATATACCTACCAAACTATCAATACATTTTTGAGTGTAAAATATTATATTTAATACGTGGTGTCTACACACAACGTATCGTTCTCAAAAATTCCTACAATATATAAAAAAATCCAAGATTAAGTTTAATCTTCAAAATGTGATTTTGAGTAGAGCATCACATAGTCTAGCGTTATATCTCAGCTTGAACTGCCTCAGGCGTCTACGCCTTTAGAATATATATCCCCGAGATGAGATATAAGACTGCACAATGTCCAACATGAGACTGCGACTGAGTAATTAAATGAGATTTTTAGGTTTCAACGTATCCGAAATGGAACGTTTTGAATTTCATAATGGCGCACTTTTTGACGTATTCAAAATGGACGAATAGTTCTATCTATAAGGCTTGAAATGCTGCGGGAACCCACCATCTTAAGAATAAAGTCAAGTGGGCTATCACTTAGAGGCTTTACAAGGCTTTTTGATAATTGGTATAACAGAATATAATAATTTATCATGAAAATTAAATCAGCAGTTATTTAACAGTATTACAACAAATAGATAATTGAACCTTTGATGAACTACATATAGCTAATACATACTGCATATAAAGTCTGCTAGTCCAACACACAGAACCTCAAACAATCTGTTGTTGGACATATTTTACGAACACTAATAACAAAAATGCATTACCTATCAAAACACAACCTATTTACGAAATAACATTAAAAATAATTAATAAATAAAATAAATGCTAATAAAATAAAATAATTAATAAATGCTGGACAATTCACACAGCAACATCTAGCCCCATAATAAGCTCTAAGTTTGTGTTACGGGTGATAGATTTCACACAAAATACATTATTGCCACTATGAACTACTACTATTCTATCCGATAACTTGCAGGTTTGTTCCTATTTCTGTCACGATTACTTAAAAACTTCTGTTTTGTAGTTTTTCCCGAAGAAATAACAAAGAATTATGGTCTTCTTTTGTTTGCAGGAACTAAGTTTCGCTGTATCTTTCCCTTGGGATTAATGTATCCCTGATAGAAAATAGTGATTGTAGTTTTTGGTTCTTTTATTATACATAGACAAAATTAAATGCTACCGAAATAAAACGTATTTGTTGTTTTGACTTCACGATAATAGATGATCATAAATCAATTCCACTTTTCTGGCATCTGATCGGTTGATTAGGTGCTTTTGGTTTTAAAATAGTCGTAGCAGCCCAGGGTATGTTTAAAGGTGAGAAAATATGGGAGTATAGCGCGCGGACGGATCAGCTATATGTTAAAAAAAACCACCTATATCCGAAATCTAGCACCCCTAACACAAGCTTCGAGCTAGCCACGAGGCTAGATCCCCTTTTTCCCCCTCCCTCGTTGTTGGTGTATTTCCAATAACTCTGTACGACGCGGGTTCAGCGGAAGTTAGTCGTTTAGTAAATAAACCAGTTACGCATTATCATAATACTCGGGACACAGGTGTACAACAGTTTTAATATAAATTGCATTTAATATTCTACCGGTTCACAAACATGCAAATCTGTTTGCGAACTGAGATTAAAACTATTGGTGTTAGGGGAAGAGTAGACGAGAAACAAATTACAAACTTTATTTACTACTTTCCATTCTGCGGCTTCAATAAAATTTCCACCATAAAAGCTTATTACTTTCGCGGCATTTAAACTATTTCTAAATAATCATTTTATCTGTTTTATAAAAAATATACATATTTAAGTGTGTTTATTAATTTTAAGTATAACAGAAATCCTAGCAACCTCAACAAAAAATATTACTTTTTCATTAAAACCGATTCAGTAGTTTTGTCGTGAAAGACAAATAAACAGAAACACATTCTCTCCTATTTAAAATATTAAAGATATCTTAAAACTAGTACTCGTAGCACAAGCTTCAAATATACTCGTAATAGCGAAGTCCCAGTGTCCCAGCAGTAGGGTGCCTAAGTTGTGATGATTGTACATTCAAGTTATATTAGACCCAAACCGCAGTGTGATAATCGCCTTATAGTAACAAAATTGTAATATCAAGCAACTTAGTGGCTCGTCTAACGTACCCCTTATGCAAATCGTACACGTAATTAATACAAGTTTGGATGGCTAAAGTTTCTAGCACTGAGATATGGCTATTGTTTGGAATACGGGCACTAAAACTGCTAAATGTATATTTAATAACTCTTAACTGCTTTAATTTATCTCAAAGACAATCTAACACAAAAACATTACAAAGTAATGATTTATTATTATTTTTGTATATTAATCATGTGAAAAATTTAAAAATACTTATTGTAATACTATTAAATCATTTTCACGTGAAGTTTACTGTGTACCTACTGTTCCTTTATGTGTGTGTTTGGTAGTAAATAAATGTACTTATGTCTATGTCTAAGTGAAAACTACTTACGTAAAATAAATTTTCACATAAGGTCTTAGGGGTATTGGTATTTGGTTGATATTCAAAGTTACGATTGGTAAACTGCATGATTATTACTTCCAAATATTTTATGTCGGTCAGCAGTTCTACATTTCAATTAATACCACGAGAAAATTATTAAACTTTTACAGTTTTTATCACCACAATTTTAATCAATCAAAATTCTATTCAAATTCCAGATAGAAACTCTCATCATTTCCCTATCCATTCAAATCCGTATTAAATTCTAATCAAATTCTAATAAAACTCAAATTCCATTACTAGGGAATTTAGGGATCCACTTCGCGCGAATAAAAATGTAAATATACAAGGTGTGCTGGAGTTACTATGGAATAATGGAATTTACTATAGTACTTACAAGAAAATGTGGCGTGTGTTCCTATTCACACCTTACAATAACTAATTAAATAAGTTTAGTTTGTTATATCAAACGTTTTTCTGTTTGATATTTCCTGTTATAAACAATCTTTAACTAAGTTAAATTAAAGCGTTTTGTTTGAAACAAATGTCGGTCATTTTCAATTGAAACTACTGAATATCTGTAAAGAAGGTATGTGTCTGACTGTTATTTATATATTTGTTTACTATATTCGAATCCACAGAGGAATATGAAGCTTTATTTTTTAACCAAAAAAGAAAAGCTACAAGAAAATTATTTCATGTTTAAATTATGAAAAAAGAGCTCATTAATAAAATATAACGAGTTAATCCGCTTATTATTTCTATTTGTTTGTTTCAATAATGTCGGATTCACATTACTTTTTTTATGGCAACATTATCATTGGAATATTGCATTCACATTCGCCTTTCGACTAAAATAAACCTGGGTATTAGATCTCACCTTTCTCCACCCTGGTCACCCTGTACCATGTACTGGACCCAAATATGGGCTTATGAATTATTGAAGACGCCGAATAAAATTACCGTCTACCTGGCTCTGTGGTTTATTCTGAGGCCTGCGGTCCCCTAATTGTGGGTTTGAATACATAAATTATTGTTTGCACTGGAAATAAACTTGTCTACCAACAAGTTGGGCTTTTTCTGCAATTTTAAAGTTGTTTGCTTAGGACGAGTCGACACAAATGTTTCTGTTGTCATTTTGTGTCAGACGTAGATTTATTTCGGTATAAGCTGTCTGCCCATCCGATTACGTTCTAGTAGATTTTACCGAGGTAAAAAGTAGGCTAAGTGGGAGCATACTTGATTTGGATTTCCGAAGGTCGTGGGATCAATCTTCGCCACGCACCGCCGCATCACGCATCGTTAAAGCACGTGATTAAGACGTGCTTTAACGATGAAGGCAAATATCGCTAGGAAACCGTCTAGTTATGAGATTTTTTGCTAGTTTGGAGGGTAAAAGCTTTAAACAACCAGCACTTGACCAGCGTGATGAATTTAGACCTAAACTCTTCCGTTATGTGAGAAGTCCGTGTCTCAGAAGTAGGTTCTTTTGTGGTAACTCATGTCCGGTTAGTAATAACTAAATTGGTAATATAGGATAGCCAGCAGTAAAAATGATCAAGTCCAGATACAAAAATAATGTAAGATAAAAGCTCATAAACCATGCTCAAAGTGGCCAGGTGTTCTCTAAATCTAAAGACATAAGGTTCAAAATGGCTGCGTTATCGAAAAATTATAACTTTTACGCAACTCAGTAATACTTAAGAAAGTTGAAACAAACCATTTGTATGTGACTTGGATAAAGTAACAAAAAGTTCGTAAGTTTGGGATTCTGTCATAAATACTTATTATTTTTGGAGATATGGTTCGGATTATTGCATTAATCTTTGTTTTTTGTTGGATATCATTATGTTGAGATGGAGATTCTGATATTCTTAGGTTGAAACCACAACTCTGTGTTTTTCCATGGGTGTTGTTATTAATGTGTCATTCACTGTGTTTCAGCAGGTGATGATGATCATGAGATCATTGATATCATTTTATCAGTTAATTTAAATGATATTCGAAATGTGATATTTATGAGCCTAAGACCCCATATTGTTCTGTAAGAATACAGTTTTTTTCATTTCAAATTTATAAATCTTAGTTCAAAACAGTAACAGAATATCAAGACAGAGAGACAGAGAGGCAAGTCACTTAATTAACTTACAAAATAACTTTGCAGAAAAAGAGGCATTTTATCGATGAAAAATCAGAATTCAAGTCACGAATGCTGAAAAGATGCTACAAAAGTACATAGAATAACTCATAAACGTCAGAAAGGACCACAAATTGAACATAAGCCTACATTACTTGGTAAGTTAGTACGTGCTTCGTAAGTAAATAAGTTTAAGAACAACTTAGCGACTTAGAACGTAAACGGTAGACGAGACTCGTTTTACTTATAGAATTATGTTTTGGATTTACAGACGCGATTTTTGTAGTCTAAACCTATTTTATTAAGGAAAATGTTAAACTTTGTTAAGCTAGATTTAGTCCACAGGTCATAAGAATGCTAGCTTCTATTTATATACTTTCAAGTTATACTATAAAACGCGCGACTAAACTCCGCTTAATTCCTTAAGTCGCGTCGATCATACTACTTTATGTTTCACTTTGAAGTTTAAAAATTATGTTACAGCTATGCCTGTACTTTCAACATACATATTGGAGGAGGTAAGAGGTGCTCTAAAATGCCACTGGCTGAAAGCATGCGAGCTTATTTAAGTCTAGTCTAGCTTTTAAAGTGTTCATAAATCTCTTCTAAATGTGCTTTTATACCTCCATTTTTATTTTAGAGCTTGGTATGCTCATAAAATATTGTTTTTTCATAATATGCACATCCAAGTTATTAGAACATGCCGTTTTTCTCTCGATGTTTGCCTTCACCGTTGGAGCACGTGTTTTTGAACACACATTATTTTTCAAGAAGAAGTGTGCGGCGGGGTTTTCATGTTATGATTATACTGGGATAACCAATAATACTACTTCTTGGCTAAGTCATAATTACCCCTGACTTCTTTCTTGGCGAGAGGGCTTAGGTCTTAATTCACCGCGCTGGCCAAGTGCGGGTTGGTGAATGTCACATGTACTTCAAACTTTAGGTTCTCAGAACGTGCCGGTTTCTTTACGATGTTTGCATTCACCGTTAGGGCGTTATAGCATATCATTACACATAAATTTTCATAATTGCAGAGACGGTGTTTGAACCCACAACCTTTGAAATGAACGTCGAGTGTGCTCCCAGTTAGATAACACGGCACCTAACCCACTGAAAAACACTTATACGAAAGTATTATAAAAACTCAAACTGAATCAGTTAGCTCAACTTTGAGTGAAATAAATTCGTCAGCTTAATAGGAATGTTATCCCACCCAATCCTGCGTCTGACGTGACGCATCTATCCCAATTTTGTTCTATGAACGTTCGGCGCTGGATGTCGCATACATTTTTATGAGACAATCTTTTCAACTAAAGGTTGTTTGAACTTCAATTTCAACAGTTTTTAAGTTAAAGTTTAAAGTAAAATAGTTTTTTAGTTATTTTTAAGGTTGTATTAAAGTTTTTTTTTTTAAATACTCGTAAAAAATTACATTAATTCAATTCAGAAGTAAATCTTAACCAATCTTAACACTATCAGCGCCCATTACACACGCTCGTATCGGCACGGTGTGGCGACGTGACGAGTGAGCATTGAATGTGTTAACCCTAAAACGCAATGTCCAGAATATTGGACAATCGTCACCCTTGTCACATTAGTTCGAGAGGCCGTGGTATTGACGTACAAGGGTTAGGACTTTCCTATTTATACGACCCGCTTTGAGGTAAACGTCCACTGCTGTGACATTTTTAAGAATACTTTAAGGGTTACTTTACTCGTATTCAGTTCGTATTAGGCGGGCAGCCTGTACCTAGACTTTCACGACAAATTCACGACTTTTTTGTATGTATGTGTATGTTTCTCCATAACTCTTAAACCATACCAATGATCCGAATTTGATATTTGGTAGATAAATATTTAACACAGGATAGACTATATAAATTCAATTATAAGAGCAAGAAAGTTATATCTGTATAATTGAGTGTCCAGGAATAAAATAATAAAACTTACACAGTGTGTCAGTTGCCTAGCATCTTAAAAGTTAGTAAAAAGCATTCGCGTCCGCCAAAGTGGAAGTCTTTTATTGTGAGAAATGGTTGGTTTGACACAAATAAAACTATTTTTTAGATTTGGCCTGTGTAGGTCTATTTTGAAACCTTTTTACTGAAGAGCTGACCCGTTTCAATTTCGCGTAGAATTAGATTTGGTCAATTCAATTGATGTTTTTGAAGGGTCCTTGAAGAAAGACCTAACATACCAACCACCACCTTAGTGGCATAGCGGGTGAAAATCCGCCTGCGATACAGTAGGTTGCGGGTTATTAATACATTTATAGGTATATTAACTAGCTAATCTGCCAAAAGTTTCGCTATAAAATAATATAAATTTAAGTAAAGGAGACCAAATCCCCCAAAATATGGGTTGTTTTAAGAAACTCGTTCCAAGTACTGCCGTGTCGGTTTGGTGATATTTTGGACATTAGACATGTAGACTATTGGATGGTACTATTCTTAGGCCACCGTCACAACCCAAAAGCTAGTTAAACAAAAAGCTTATTCACCCCGCAATAAGAGAATTCGATACTTAAGATATTTTGTAACCAAAGTTGAAATCGGCATAATAATTTTAATATTAAATCAAAATGACCCTAAAAACTAAGTACATAGGATTCATTTTTGCATGTAACATGGATCGATAAAGATTTGGAAGTAAGCCAGACTCAGTCAATTATTTATCACTTCCCTATGAATTGAGATAAGTTTGCGAAACTTGTATTAATATTATGATGGCCGGGAATATTTTTTGGGTATATGAAATATTTTTATAGTTTTTTTCGTAAAGTGGGTTTTAACTTCCTCTTCAAGAGACATAGGCTGCGGTAACCGCTCTCCACCAAGTGGGCCGCATGCTTGTCTGCCAACTTGGTATTATAAAAAAAAAAAAATCCTCTGTCTCAGCAGTAAACGTAGGTATAAGCCGCGCACTTAAAGAATTGATCTATAAATGGCGTCCGCTCGCATGCGTTCTCGCTCACTCTCTATCGCTGTCTATACTTCTATCCTTGTTTTGCCAATCGTACCATACATACCCGCCGCCATTTTCAAATCAATTTTCTATCTGCGCGGGTTTAATATATATTTTATTTCAAACAAATGGAAAACAATTGCACACAGATTTTCCAAAATCTCCGCGCTGACGAAATCTTCTTGCTCTCAACGCTAAAAGCCAACCATAACCCATTTTACTAACATGACTGTGTAAAGTTACAATGTCTCACTTAATCAGCCGTTAAGTATGACTTAAGTTACAAACTGCCTGTTTACATCTCACTTAACCGTTAATTGACGTTTAAGGTGAATAATCACGCTCTAGAGTAAAATTACATGTGAGATAAACAGCTCCTTATAAAGAAGCTTTTATAAAATACTAGCTTTCTGTCAGCTGTTTTGTTCGCGTGTAATAAGGTTTCTAGAGAAAGCATTGTTTTTCCGCGGCAAAAAGCAGCCTCAGTGCTTGGACACAGGAATTTCTCTCTTGATGAGATAGTAATCAATCTTGACTTGTCGCTGGCCAAGTGCGGGCTGGTAAATGATACATCACGTACTTCAAACTTTTCAAAGTTCTTAGAACATGCCATTTTCTTAAAGATGTTTGCCACGAACATTCATATTATCTTAGGAGAAAAATCCAGAGGTGCGTGGCGGGGTTTGAACTCATGCCCTTTGTAATGAAACTCGAGTGTGAGTTAGCTAACATATCTTTAAACACTTGAAATCTCAACAAGATGCATTAAAACTGTCATCATGTAAAATCACCCTTAACCACTATTATGAAAGTTCTATATCCTCAATACGTACGTATAATGATCATATGTAAATAAGAGGCAGTAAAGCGTAAAATTGAAGTGTCTCCATCAACATCACAGTATCGCTCGGTATGCTTTATAAGGAATTCTTTAGTTCACACCATCTTGATTTGGCTATGAAAGTAGCGGGTCATAGAACAAACATTACATTTTTTTATCTAAAACTTTTATTATTGAATTTATGTGTCTCGAACAGACGAGCACACAGCACTTTTTACTTTTACTACAACATATTTATAAACAACATATTAAAATTAATTTCAATCAGTTAATTAAATAATTGATTGAATGAACTTTTTAAGCTATTAATATATTTAAAAAAATATATAGTAAGGTAGCATTCCGTACCTAGCGACCTCAAAGCGCGACCAAGACCAGATGACCACGCGACTCTAATTCGTGACACGTGGTTCTTGTGTGGTGGCACCAGTCGCTTTACGCGGTCATGTGAATGTATACTACGATTTCCAGATTGTCTACTTCTTTGATAAACGCTATCAAAAACTTAACCGCTCTTTTAGTAGCCCAAAGCGAAACCTCGCTTCTGTAACAAGAAAAACTTCCCTCGGATTGGGTATCAAAACTTTTCAGTGATGCGATCATCGGAATATATCGAGCTCCAGTTTACTTCGCAAAGTTATTGTCGAGGATTTCTGCTGAAGTTATTTTTATTTACGGGCTTTTGACGAGACAATTGATCGAAGTGGCTTGAAGGGTAGGGGAATAGATTATATTATTTGAAATGATTTGTAGAAAAGTATGCGGCCATTTTAAGGATCGTATGATAACTTTGTTTATTTCTTGTCATCGCATCTCAAAATTAGCACGAGAACTCTGAAGTGAAATCTTACCTAATCTACTGGAATTGTCAAATTAGTTTTAGTAGGTAGTGATTTACACAGACAATATTTTATTTGATGGTAATTATTGACGTGCCCGTGTAACTCATTCAATTGGTAATCAACCGGTTGGTACAGTTGGTACACATAAACGTCGCTGTATTAACCTCAGATAAGAAAAAAAAGGAAATCGGGGCTGAAAAAATAAGAGCTACTTTTAGATTTGCTTTTAACGCTACGTTACTCGGTCAAGGTAGAAAGCATTTCCATCTTTTGGCTACGTCGTCGTCCTTCAAACGAGCTGAACGCTACGTCACTTGTTTGTGAGACTATTTCCACTCCACTGTCGCATTGTATGGAATGTGCCTTGACCTCTCTTTTACTGTCGCTTCTTGCGACTTTGTACGTCAGATTCTTTAGATCATTCGACTTTGTTTTGATAAATATTGCAAGGGTCTTGAGATGGTGGTTGACTATTAAATATGAAAGAGTACGTAGCCAACCTATATAATAAAAAATAAAATTTTAAATAAATTATTTGCATTATATCCTATAGATAACTTGGACAATCAAATGCAATATTTTTCAAAACCTTCAAACTACCTTTTTTAAGACTTACTTCTATGGGTTGTCAGAACTAGACCAAACTAAAACGGTATCATACGGAATCGGTACATCCAATCGTCCTAAAGTAACAAACATTATTATTGCTACACATCAAAGAAAAATGTTATTTTTATTTTTGGTTTGCAAAACAAATCGAATAAGTTTCTGAAATAAATATACATATATTATTATATACCACAGTAAATATATCAAGAATATCTTCGTGGTCTTGATCGTGTCGTACGCCATAAATCACGTCCACCGCCCGAAGCACCATAAGTCGCCGTAGCTATCTCGATGTAACAAGACTTTTAGTAATTTACGACTAAACTTCGCTCGTAGTCGGAAGGTGAGTGCTTATCGAGTTTCGGAATTAGGTACTGTAAATACTGAAAATTTGACTTTAAATTTTGCGAGGTAAGTTTAGTAATGAAGGCATTTGAAGGGATAACTTTGGGTTTAAGGATTAAGTTTCAAGATTTAGTGTTCTAGAGTAATAAAAATATTTGATGATAGCGTCTAAATGGATTTTAATAAAAGAAGCTTACGGAGTTAAGGACTCAGTTACCTGATTTGTGCATCTTGTGCACACTCATCTCATTATTTACCTAAATAATAATATTATATACATACTTAAGTGAAAGTTTGTGTCTCCATGTAAATAAATTAATGTTATGGTGCACTATAATGCTGGCCTTAGACTAGTCTCTTGCTGTAGGCATTATCAGATTGATTATGGTTTTTATGCCAGTAGACAATCAACAGTATCGTTATTGGTATTGTACCAACTTATCAGGATCACCAACACGCCTGGTAAGCATTGGGCACAAATTTTACCTATAATTGTTTTTAGTGGGAAAACAAGAAATGAAAGGATTTAAGCCTCAAGCAGACCAGATGCGTATACGTACACGTAAGCGTAAAAGTGCACGTACCCCTGAGTTGTAATGTATGGGAATGTATGAAACAGGACACACTGCACACGCACGTCACGTTACGCAAGCAGTGTGTCCTGTCTCATACATTCCCATACATTACAACTCAGTGGTACGTGCACGTCTACGCATACGTGTACGTATACGCATCCGGTCTGCTCGAGGCTTTACCATATTCGACGAGATGCGTCGTGCAAATATTATTATAAAAAGAAAAAAAATAGGACATTTCATATTATTACAATGATGATTTTCTTATCTCATGTTAGAAATGTAACTAAGAACGACGTAATCACAAATCGTGGAACTACGTCACACGTCCGCTACGTAGAGCCCGGGGCGTAGCGTTCGTGACACACGTACTTACTAGAGGGCTTCATTTGGTTATTTTGGACTTAGGTAAGAAAGGACCGGGCACAGTATAGGAGTTTATGGTATATGGTTGCATGGAGAGTATGTGGTTGCATTTATAAATTCTTTCCCAATATGGGAATAATAAATGCAAAAGAAATAGTATGTCGCTTTGTTTGACTTTTACGCCAAAACCTCGGAAACGATTTTAATGAAATTCAGTAGAAGTTAAGAGAAAGTTTGAAATTCAAACTAAATTAATTTTCATTTAAATCTTCAATAGATTTAGGCAACATTTCCTAGCTTTTTGTCTCCGTTACTTTCTTATTCACTATATTATTATAACGACAACTTCTGTTTATTAAGTTAAGTGTGACTACTGTTTGTTATTATTCTGTGCCAAAGGGTTGTGTCGGAATCACGTAAAGGATCCCGAGGTGCGTTGTCTCAAGGGCCCACTAAGAGGATTCTAAGGGAAATGCCATTTAAACGATGCTTTAAGAACTGCCTTAATATGTAATCTTTTGTTAAGGAGAACATTAGTGTTGGATAATGAAAGCACTTTATAATGTGGTGTTTAATAAACATTTAGCATTATTATTTTACTTCGACTAACGAGATGGGATATAGCATAAGCACCCCTATGTACGTTTGCTGGGATACAGAGACTTCTCTCTTGACGAGGGAGATTAGGTTTAAAATCACCACGTTGGCCAAGTGCGGGTTGGTGAATTTACAATACAATGTCCTTCAAACTATTTCGTTTTCGGAACATCCGGAAATCAGCCCTCACTATTTTGTGTTTACCGGAAGTGGAAAACATTACTGTCAAGTATTAATGTATTAACACATTAAAATTTACTGTCATATTTTTTTTCTTAATGTATTCCGAGCAGTCTCATAAAACAATTTTAACTTTTTAAAACTAAAATAACCATTTTACATTCATCAAATATTTAAGTGCATTACTTTATTTTTCACTTGCTCATGGTATTAATTATAAAGTTTTTCGTGGAAAGAGTATCTCAAACTTTTGAGACTTGATCTTTGAAAGACTTTGTAATAAGACTGTTCAATAACCTTTTTAATGATAAGACTATTAGGTACTCCATTTCGTCCCTTGTTGAGCTTATCCTATTAAACATGAAATTGAAACAAATAAAAAAATAATACCATAAAATAACAATTTAATCTAGTGGACATATGCAGCGAACTTTACAATAGGCAAAGTCGTAGAGGCCTTTTGTATTGGCCTACATGCTCTTTTCTGAGCAAAGAACTATACCTACCTTTAAAGGCATTTAATTAATTCAACTTTCTTTTTTTCTTAACTTTTAACAAAGAGGGAAAAATCTGCTTCCATATTGCATGTCGGGTTCACAGTATCAAGGCTAATAATAATCGCTAATATTTTCATTAAGTACTTATTGAAGCTATTTAAAAAAAGCAATAGCAATATTATTGCTATCTTAAAAATTGCAGATCGGTCTATGCGTCTATTGTAATATACTTGAAGAAAAATGTGTGATAGCTTTTATATCGTAACACATCTATCATGTAAAATTTACATCACGTATATCAACGGATGACTTGAAATTAAACGCGTTTCGCCTAATGAATAATTATCGTGCGTAACGTAAGGATCTATTAGAATTAATAGTCGTTACGTTAGTTCTGCTTATAATATATATTATATGATATAACAGCTGGCCGCTGAGTACTGGTGTATTTATTGATTTACTTAAGTAATTAATGTTTTTATGAAAATAAATGACTTAAATCTTTACCACAAGTCCAAGACTGCAACCCAAATGTTCAATACTCAATGCAGGTTCAAAACTCGGCTATGCTTTCTGCATCTGCAAATATGGTCCAGGTGTTTTCCCTACTTACTAACAAAAAAATCTAATAAATAGTTCGTTATCTAAAACACGTTACACTAGTTCTTTCTTCTAATTTTGCTAGTTATGAAACTAAGTAGGACATTAGAGATTTTATATTAATCCAAAACTATGGTACCTATTTAATAATTAGTAACTTAATGAAAATTAGGTGTTATCGGCAATCGTTTCTGTAACAGCTTGTTTTACGACATAGTTCTCCTCCAAATACTTTATTTGATCCTCCTTAGTTTTACTAGCTATATTAGAAAATTTAAATAATTACCTAAATCAAGTCACCCGTTCTTAAGTTCTGAAGTCCACATGAGAGCCTTTTTTTATCGAAGGTTAAAAAACTGCGCTGGCATAAGTTTAGAATGATCCCGTTTAGGTATTTAATATCGTATAAGGGCTTCAATTTGTCCCAGAAAATCCTAAACCCTAAACAGAAGTGACAGTTTGAGTGTCCCGACGCGTGGCTTAATTAGGCCCTCATCAGACCCCGACAGAGGGCATAGAAGGACATTCCCATAACTAATATTATAATCCGTATTGCAATGTGGCGCTCTAATTAGTCCCAAGATATTAGAAATAATAAAGGTATGAAAAATAATCTTGAACAAAATAAAATAAGATCAAATTATATCAAAATTTAAAACTTATTTGTGATTTCCTCATGAACTCAAACTGTTTGAACAACAACCAACTGATACCATACAGAAAGCACTATCTTTCAATTAAGAGTGTTCTGGCAAAATAAATAATAATATGTTATTTGTTTTTAGCTGGGTGGACGTTGGAAATAACCCACCAAACACAAAAGTAACATAGTCAACAGGACCAGCATATAAAATTTGTAAAGGTCCTTCAAATAGATTAGAAAAAAAGCAGCGTGTTTTATACCGAAACTGTATAATTTTCTCCGAATATTATTTTCTTAAGTTTTTTTTTCTTATTCTAAGAAAAACTTGAAACAAATACACCCCTGTCTTCAGATAATCCGGAATCTTTAGCCCTTATCAAAGTCATCTGTATTCGAGCCGCAGATGGTAATCTTTTGTTTGTCCGTGATAAAAACTAAACAATTCTTTTACGAAAACGACATTAAGAAACGTAAGCCGAAAAATGGAATAAAACAGTTTGAAATTCGGTGATTTGTATGAAACAATTTAGTAGCATTATCATCACATTACGTTTTACTACATAACTCGAACAGGTTCTATTGAACCTATCTCAGGCACCAGTCTATCACAATAATTGTATTTTTAATTTCTGTAGTAGTATAGACGCAAGATATATTATAATAGTTTATGCGGTTTAGTGTGATACGGTTCTATTTATGGCCCCATTAATAAACTAGTACGTTTGCTGGAAACAAATGATTTTGGATTAAGTCCAACAGTTCAATGGTACTACCAATGTCGTCTTTTAATACTTCCGATGTAAATACTTTATTTGATGAGAGAAATATCATTTTGCCAGATCTTTTGTTAACCCACGACATCTATTGATTTTATTTTAATATAATTTATTTCTCAGCTACATTTTTTAATAACATATAATTTATTATAATTAAAAAATAATAATTCTGTATTTAATTTTATATTAAAACAAGATAATAAACGAATATTTAATTTCAAATATTGCTGGACTATTTACACGCACCATAAAGCTCGTGGAGAGCTCAAGTACAAATATGTACCCCTAATACGTAATTAACTGATAACATCATCATTATAAAGTACCTAAATAAACATTTTTGTATCTATTGTGTACTTTGTAAAGCCCATTAAAACCCGGACAGAACCGTGGGTGGAAAGCTAGCGCCTAATAATTATCTTTACTACGTAAGGCTATAAGCTGATAAAGCATTCGGGTAGCACTTTCACATGCAAATCTTCGTGATTTATAGCAGCGCCCGCCCAAGAAATAGACTGAACCGAAGGGAATGATGTACCTTTTAAGGCGTATTTTGGTTGATTAAAACGACCGTTATCGACAGGGCATTTATCATAGATCTATCATCGATTGGAAAATCATTGAAGCACTTTCAATAAGATAATCTACCTCTGGTGGCGCGGCGGGTGCAGAATGTGTAGATCCGTCTGCGACGCAGAAATTTAAGGATTCGATTCCCGCCCAGGGAAAAACGTTTACACAATCTGCAGATATCTAGGTTTATTATTTTAGTTATTTTCTATTTAAATTAATATATTTATGTGGGGTATTGTAATTTAATTAGTTATCTAGTGACGTGAATATTTTGAGATCAAACATACATTTACATTTATATGATAATACTTTGTAATTTGAATTAATAAACATATTTGTAAAAAAATATTTGTATTTGTAATAAACGCTCATTCCAATAATAAGAAGCTAATAATACAGTAGCTTTTCCAATTTCCAAAAGGCCATCGCTGCTCTAAACACCAATTATATCCATTAACAAGAGCACGCCACTATTAAACGAACGATTTTTCATGTCTGCCGCCTTAAGAATCGATCTGAGCAATGATAAATGTTCTAGAACCATGCGAGACACTACGCCATTCTCAACCTTATAGTCTAAGGAATAGGGCATTGATAAGGCTGCTTTTGCCGAGATTTATAACTATAATGGCCTTGGAAGAGACGTGTCCTGCTTTGGATAAAAGTTTTTGCTAAGAGTATTCAGGTCACAGCTACCTAAAGGTCATAACAACCCCACTAACGCCCCACTTATGGGTACTAGTTACCCAAATAGAACCTTACTAATACCAAGATATTATTGGTATTTGGTATAATCACTACACCTACGGGGTTGCTGATCGTAGTAAGTTGGTAGGTACAGGACGAAGCTGCTGCCATTTCTAATTTAGAAATCTTTTATGCGGTTTGGTGACATCCACGAGTAGAAATGGGGGTGGTACAATTCTTAGGTCGGCGCCAAACGGCAAAAACAATACACGCTACGAAATAATTTCGTTTATTTTTGCAAAAAGCATATTTTGATTACACGCACAATTAGGTTAAAATCTCACCACGCTTTGATTTAAATAAGTAAAATAATTTTAAACAAATACATAATTAATTTCAATTTTATCACTTTGATAAAAATATTTTGTAAAGCAATATTTGTGTGATGCCAATGTTCGCAAACTAATTAATAATAATTATTAAAAATAACAAATTCCTATTTTTTTTCATAATACGAAACTTACAAAACCTCAATTTTGATTTTTCGAATACATGCTTATTAGTGGATTAAAATTTCAAGATCATTTGAAAATACTTCTAATAGGTAATCTAAAATTAGTAATGCAAATTGTAAAATTCAATCGAAAGATTTCCATCAATTGATTCAATAAGTATTACGATATTTTTAAACTATGTTTATTTTTAGTAAGTAATATAAAATGAGTAAAATTTCAAAGACTTTTGCCAAATAAAACATTACCAAGCTGACATGTTTTATCTTTTCGGAGTTTTATACAAGTATTTTTTTAATTAATAGTTTTAAGACTATTCGCAGTCTTTGGGAACATTGGCAACACGTTAAACAATTAATTACTTAATAATTAAAACTATCACAGTTCATCAAGAATATACAAATAAATGTAATTTTAAAGTCCTGATGAAAATTCTTAATCTTTTAACAAATTTTAGTGTCCACATAGAAGTATTGAGCGTCGTAACATTCATTCTATTTTATATATAGACTTTAAGACGCCATTGATCACATACTATATTACTCACAATCTACTATATTAAAAATTACACTATAATATTGCTGTTTTATACTCGCTAAAACGATTTATTTAAAAAACTGTACTTAATGGTCTTCAATTACAACACAAACTGATAAAATCTTATCACATAGTGAATTTTATAAGTTCGTGAATGAATTAAAGCCTTTTAGTAGGTACACATGAAAGTAAAAATCTATAAAACAGTATGACATTTATGTATTTAAAAGACAGACTATGTACATTCGACATAAATCTACACAGTTGAGACGAATCTAATATTAAACATTAAAATTTACAAAAGGTTAACTAAAAAACATAAATATTGGACGGATTTAATAAAATAATAAAATTAAAAACAAACAGTACAAAGCAAGAAAAACTGAATTCTGACGAAGGGCAAAAAGTAAGAAGATATTAAAGAAAAATGTGTAGAAATAGTTGTAATATCTAATTGATTCACAACCGCATAATTATTACTTGATTCATACAAATCCCACACAAAGGGAATATTTATCTACTAAAATTGGCTACAAGATTTTATCTAACCCCTATTTTTACAATTTGAGCCTAATTAAAAGGAAGACACATTGAATATTTAGCATTGTTAAATACTGATTGATTACAAAGACAAAATTTTGGGGAACTTAAAAAAATTAATTCAAATAAAGCAAGCTTCAAAACTGAATATTTCATTTGTTTTTTTTTGTAACCCATTAGTTTTTAACAAGTTTACAAAAGGCGAAAGTGAAGCTAAGGTTACATTCACATTGACGACAGTTTATTACATTTTAGGAAGGAAACCTGAGAGATGTGATTTGAAGAAATAATATTTTTACAAAAAAAAGATTTTAAAATGCCATTATAGAAATTACAAACGCACTAGTCTAATATAGTTACCTCACATTACACCACTATGCACTGGATCGTATGCTGAATTGCAATTTAAGAAATAAATATTATGTTAATTTTATGTACCAAATTATTTATATTTCTGGTTACTAGTATAACATTTAATAATGGAATTTCGTAAGGTAATATAGCATAGTAGAACAAAAATGTTTAAGACCTAATTAAACAGTCTTATATAAAAACTGTTAAAACAAGCCTTAATTTCATAACTACATATTTCGATGTCTAGTTGAAATTTAAGTATTTTCTTAATGAAGTGCATCTAAAGACCGATTTCACTTTTTAAAGACAGCTGATATCGAAAATTTAATAAGATTTAGATGCTTAATTTTAAATTCGTAAAAAAGTACATCAAACAATTACATTTATCTAGGAAAAGACTTGGTTTCTTCAAATCACAACTCATTTGAAGCTTAAAGATTCTCAGGATTACACAGATTTTTTCTGAGAAGACGGTATAGCATTTCATTATTACTCGTACTTTAGTATTTTATTTACCTTCGAAAAACAATCTGAACATTTTGTGTATCTAATTTATAATTTTTGTTTTGGATTCAATAGATATATAATATTGTCTAAACCAGTGGTTCTCAAACTTTTTTAATGACGGAACCCTTTTGGGAAGCAAAATACTTGATGGAACCCTACAATAAAACAATTGTTTTTGTAACCATAAAAAGTGGCCAAGTGCGAGTCGTACTCGCCCATGTAGGCTTCCGCCGCAATTGTTTATATGAAATAGTTTATGACGTATTATAAAAAAACTACTTAATAGATTTCGCTCAAACCAATTTTCGTTGTTAGTTTTTGTGCTAATGTACATTATATGTTTTTTCTAGATTTATCATTCTCTTATTTTAGAAGTTAGAGGGGGGGGGGGACACACTCTGTTTTCCACTTTGGAATAGTCTCTCGTGCAAACTATTTAGTTTAGAAATAAATGATGTTAGAAACCTTTATATTATTTTTGAAGATCTATTTATAAATACCCCACACGTATGGATCCAATGAAATTTAATTTTTGAATTTTCGGTTCTAAGTATGGGGACCCCCAAATGTAATTGATTTTTTTCAATTTTTTTATGAAATCTTAGTGCGGTTCACGGAATACATCTACTTACCAAATTTCAACGTTATAGCTCTTATGGTTTCGGAGAAAAACGGCTGTGACATACGGACGGACGGACGGACGGACGGACATGACGAATCTATTAGGGTTCCGTTTATGTCATTTGGCTACGGAACCCTAAAAATTGTGTACGTAGGTACATATTTGGGTAAAATTATAAGTTTTGTTGTCACGTGGGGGAGGGTACGCGCATTCCACAGACCGGAAAACTTAGAGCGAACGGGTTGTACAAGTATAAAATTGTTGATACCAATCTTAAGAGATATTGTACCAGCTATTGTAACACACACAATGTACAAATACAAATAAACAAATAACATTCATAGCGTTTTGTCTCGGAGGGACCAGAGAGAGGTGTTTTGATTTTTTTTTCTAAATTCTTGCGGAACCCCTACAGAGGTATCACGGAACCCTATGGTTCCGCGGAACACACTTTGAGTATAGCTGGTCTAAACTATTCAATAGTATAATAAAACATGTTGTGGTATGAACTTTTATGTTACAAGTAAAACACACGATATAATGTGGCTGAAATCTTGCCATACCATCTTTTCAAACAAATTCTCTAAATGTTAGTAAGTTTTGTTACACCTAATATTATAATAAAAATTGTATTGCACAACACTGACACACCAAACTAACGGAGTTTTTATATTAGTAATCGTAGCACATCAACAATAACATTTTTAAACTTGTATTCTTTCTATTGAAGCGTTATTTGTCCCCATTTTATAAGTATCTTCCTATTCAAGAATTATAACATAAATTCTATACTAATACACAGATAAAAATCTAAAAAAATAACGTTTAACATTTTTAGTAAATTAAATTAATAAAATAAACATTATTCTACAAATTTTCAGAATTTGATTTATTAACACTGAATTATATAAGTAACTAAAGTTGTAAAAAATATTGTTAATTAAACTCAAATAAATTTATAAAATCTTCAAATTATTCATTTAAAGTTATGATCGTCCTTAAAAAAAACAAAAAGAAAAATACGACGAATCAAGTTTTCGAGTTATGAAAATTGGTTAAACGTTAATATTTTTCTAGATTTAGTATCTGTGCATATACTAACCTAAATTACTACTAAGTTATTATAACTATATTAAATAAATTAGATTTACACACTTTGTGTGAACTTACAAATAAAATATTATTTATTTAATGTTTATTATAAAATGAGATTCAACGTTAAAATAACCCATTTCTTATGTATTAATAATTATTTTGTTAAACTTAATCGTTCTCAAATGTGATTTACTATACTTAATCTATTGAACAGATTTATATTTATATAAATAAAATGATTATTTACAATGTTTTGGCCTTCTTGATTTTATATTTTTAATATTAGGCCATAAAGTGATATTACAAACTATGTTATTCAAAACCCCGTATTACTGAGTAAGCTGTAACTTTGGAATGACACTAGGTATTTGATTATTAAAGTACTTTCTATAATTATGATTAAGTTGATAATAAAAAGTTATTAAAATTACAGGAACATAAAATAACCACTTGAAACTACATATACTGACTATTTGAAGTGATTTAATTGTATTTACATAGATACGTATTAAATATAAAAATATTATTGCACATAAATAATAGTAGGTAATTATATTTATTCATCTAAGTTTGAATGTCTACATTACATTATTACAATCTCATTAATTGCTAACATACCTACTTATGTGTAATGTAAATTTTCTGAATAAAAAAAAACAAAATACTATATAAATCCTATGTTTTATTTTGATCTTTTTACGTATGTTTTGTTTAGGAAACATAACTTATTTTTGGTAATGTACGTAATTTGAAATTCGATTCAATTCTAAAAAAAAATTATATACCTATAATTATTAAAAAAACACTCTTCATGACTTTTCTTCTTTTCTCGCATTGTCTATATAAATTAACAGTTATGACATAATGAATTATCTAAAAATAAAAACAATGTTAACAGGTTTTATACAAACAATTACAATCTGGCTACCAAACGAATTATAAAGCAAAAATCGAATCGAATTTCAGTAACCCACAAAACGTTTGAAATGCGCCTAACTTCTATCAATCTAAATCAGTCACAACAACTTTGGAAATAAGTACACATTTACTTCGCCTTAGCTTCAAAGCGACGCAAGATCACTCGTCCTTCTAGAAGCCACTGGAACTCTCAATTGCCCAGAACCCCTTCGATCCAAACGTTCCATCGCGTCCAAATCCGAAGCCCTACGTCTACAAAAACTACAAAACGCACACGCAAGCGTATTCTTAAACGCGTTACGAAAGTCTCTATTGAAATATGCGTAGATGATCGGATTTAAAGCAGAGTTGAAGTATCCTGTCCAGAACATGATGACTGTGACGACTTCAGGACACTTGCAGGAGTCGCAGAGAGAGGTGGACACGTAGAAGAGGAAGAAAGGGAGCCAGCAAAGGATGAACGCTCCCATTATGATTCCAAGGGTTCTCGCTGCTTTGTGCTCTCGTTTCATCTTGAGGATGTTCCTATCTTTGGTAGGGGTTGTAGCATTCATGTGTAAGGCGCCATTTTTGTCGCCTACTTCTCGAGAATGCCTGTGCATTAGCATTGCGTTCCCCGCTCTAGCATGAAGCATCTTCTCTTGCCGATTTGCTTCTTTAAATATCGCTAGGTACGTGAAGATCATAATAGTGCACGGTATCCAAAAACTGATAGAACTGGATATGACGGCGTAAGGTTTATTTACTTTAAAATCACACTGTTCACTTTGTTCGATGACGAGTTCGCTGTATGACTTGACGTGGTCTTTGGTGGTGTACCAACCCATGAATATCGGGATGTACGATATTGTGATGGGGCTCAGCCATGTTGCTGCCAACATAAGATACGCCATCTGAAAGAAAAGAAATTTGCATAGGTGGAAAAATATGGCATTATAACACAATAGTTACTTTTTACCAAAGGAAATTTCACTATAACACAGCATTGTTAAATAAAACGCGAGTAGAGCCACAGGTTGAAACTAGTTTTAATTTATAGGAGATACATGATTTAAATATTTATAAATTCAATATTTATTTTCATAATATTCTAAAGATCACTTGGACAAGAAAAATAATATCATGTATTGATCAGTCATGTAAAACAAGTAACTATTATGTTAATAACCTAATGGACGCAATAATTCCAACCACAAACATGTATCAAATTGAATTGAACAAATATATTAATCAATTTGTGATTTATCACAAAGGCAAATATTACGTTAGTTTTGTTATAGCATAGGAGTCGTCTATATATCTATATTTTTGTATAAAACAGCTTTATATTTTGCATGTTCGAAAAAATAAAATGATTTAATTAAGTTAGGAATATTTCATTTTCTTTGTTAAAGTCGAAATAAATAATAAAATTTATAAACTAAAAGGCTCAGTAGTAGTTGTTATGTTTTACGATAATTTTATCCGATAATCGAACTGTTGAGACTTTTTAAGTATCAGTAGTCCGAGGATTCTGAAAAATTGAAATCATCGAACTACTGATACAAAAAAGTATCAGTAGTCCGATAATCGGACTACATCATCGGACTACTGATACTAGTCCGTTTAGACACCTTAGTTTCATTTATAGCATAAAGTGACAAATTCTAGTAACAAATAATAAATATCCTGGGCTCCCCTACTATTCATCATTATCACCGAAATTAAGCAGAAGCTTCAATATTTGAATGCCCTGAAATCATCGCAAATATATTCGAATTTAGTGTGGCGTTCATTTTATTGACGAATGAAATGTATGTTATGAATAATTGATGATTAAACGAACTTACTAAGTGAAGTTCTATCATAATTATACGTTGCGTTTTTTCCGAAGAAATAAGTCCTGAAATAACAATCTTATTCACTTGTAGTAGGCATAATTGTGCACCGTTAACATCACTATCGTTTAGAGTATTAATAATCAAAGTCTTTCGGCGCTGTCACTGTCTTAGTCCCTGTCACCTCGCTCGCTGGTACTTCATTTCGTTAAGAGATATATTACATCAGATATTCTTGAATACTTTTGCTTGATTTTGTTGACGAAATCAAATCAGCATCAGGGTCCTTGGGTTGGGAGGGAATTGGTACTTATTTCTTCGGAAAAAACGCAACGTATAATTATGATAGAACTTCACTTAGTAAGTTCGTTTAATCATCAATTATACTAGCGTTTTTTCCTTCAGAAATAAGTCCTGAAATAACAATCTTATTCACTTGTAGACTTTTAGAGCTGATTGAGGAAATAAAATCACATTAAAATTACTCAATAGAGAAATTATACTAATTTAAGTTGAACTTAGAATTATGAGTGACTTTACTCAAAATCATATATGTTTTATATGTCATGATGTGGGAAACCACTATTTCGTTCATTAAATAAATTCCAAGATTCTTTACCCTGTTATAATTATATTATTTTGAACAGTATTTTTACTACACTATCAACATAAAAATGTTGTGGCTTATTATTTGTGTGTTAAAACAAATCTCATAAATGAAAATGTTCTCCAGGTTTTTATGATTGTTCTTTTGCAGAACCTTTCCATTGCAAAGGAAGAACCGTTTTTGTTGTAATTAGTAATAACATAATGTTTAAACATTAGTAATTACATAATGTTTAACTATAGCTGTTAATCTCTATGGTTAATGCGTGGCTTTACAATGATTTTATTCATAGATAAAGGGCTTTCCCAAACGCCAATAAGATACACTGGTGATAAAACGATCATACTCATATCAAAATTTATTTAGATTCTATTCGGTTTACTAGTACCAAAAACATTTCTAAAGTCAGTAGGACATTTTTTGTACTATTTTTTACTGAAATCGATAGTTTTATTTACAGGGGAGCAAACTCCAAAACATCCATAGAGGATTTAAGCTTGTGATCGAATATTCATGTATCCGATCGTCTGAATATATTATGTTAGAACTATTCAAAGGAGTACCAATAGGAACACTTTCTTGTTGCTATTGAGTATACATACAATTTTGTATGTAAAGTTAAATAACTGTGGTGAAAAGAATAATATAAGATATAAAAATTGTTGTAAACAACACTCAAAACTGTAAGAAATATTAAATTCACAAATGTGTATGTATGTATGTATATATATTTAAATATACACGACCTCAGACAACTATTGTTGTTATTTTTGATCTCCCCGTATGGTGGAGATATATATTGTCTTAGCGACAAAAATTCAAATTCAATTAAGATTAATTATTATGTAAAAAGTTTCGAAATAATTGATACAACGGCTAAATATACCAATTGGAAATAAAGCCTCTTCTTCAGTTTTGTAAATAATTGTTTAACTATGAGTCAAAAAGAAACCGTAGAAACGTAGTATAAAAAGGTTTTAGCCCAAGACAACGTAAAGGGAAGATGTCAGACGTGTCTAGACACTTATTCTAGAAGTCACATTTTTTTTTTTTTTTTGATTTGCAAAAGGCAAAAAGATCTGGGTTAATTGATTGTTTACTTTTTTACTAACGTTTTTCGAGGACGTGTCGTGACTTTCGAGTCGTGACTTTTTTCAAGTTCCCAGTGTGAGTAGAAACATGACTGTTTCCTTTTCTGTCGACGAACTGTCGATAGTTCAATTCACTTAGATGGGAGACTGGATTTCTTTCATTCTATTGATGTATGGATGCAAAAAAGGAATTATATATAACCTATAATGATACTAGAACTTGCAGTAAACTTGCAGCTTTATCTGTATGGAAATTTATATTATATTTCGACCAAGGTCTAGCCGGTACCTTCTCTACAACCACACGAACCATACCCCGTTGTTGAGGCGCCAGAATTAACAATACAACACAACTCTTATCTACAGTATTGTCATTTTAAATTCTTTAAAATGATTATAGGGTAGCGTGGAGCTACCATTATTTTAGTCGAATGGAGAAAATAAAAAGATACAATTATAAGGCTTATAACAAAGGCAATAAACTTCTGGGCAAGTGCACACTAGAAAACCGACTATGCAGTGGTTGAAAATACCAACTTATTTCATATTCTATGTTTTGATAACTTTATCCAGATGTTAATTTCTTTAAATATGCGGTGTGTTCCATTGCATGACAGCTGGTGCATCCCGTGGGTGCAAAACATAAATCATGGGGTTTAACTCAATAACATGTGTATTTATGAAACCCTGGATTTATATTCAAACAAAGTTGAATTCATAATAGGTATAGCTAACCCAGTCTTAGACATTATTATAGAAATCAGTTATAAAACTATATAATAATAATATATAGTTTACATAGTAACTATGTAAGTTTCAAACGGTTACATTGATAGTTATTATTATATAAAATGATATTAAAAATGTAACAACGCTAATAGTAGATTATCTGAAGCGATTCATGGTTCATAACTTTAGGAAGTTACTACTGTACACTTAACAGCAGAATATTCATAATTATATTTTGTGTCATGTAAACACGTTAGTGTATCACATTGAGGGAGAATTTGGAAATAGTTGTACATATTATCCGTAACTCAATGGACGTAGGTAGCGTAGAAAAAACTCTCCGACATGCACACATGAAAACTGACAATAATTTCTAAGTTGCTAGTGATGGCGCATCCTACAGCATACAGCCAAGTAGGTTTGTATATTTCATGTTGGTAAAACACGCTTGGTCTTGACCCGATATGTACATCGGTCATAATGCGGCTGGTGCCGCGGGGCGGAATCTTCTTTCACACACAATAGCAGCTTATATTTAAGATGCACATTTCAATTCGGTATGGATTTTAAAAAGATTCCAGGAATGAACTTATAGTAGGTAATATAAGATAGTTGAGCACGCTGCGATGTCTTGATTGCTGCGATCCTTCAATGCTGGATTATATTATTATTGTACACAAACCTTTAGTTTTGTACTTAGGTCTCACCAAGAGGCGGACCGAATGTTAAAACGACTGTTTAAAAAATAAAAACATCTGAATATAAGCAGATATCTGTACCAAGATGGTAGTTACTATGGGTTATTAAATGTCGGAAATACGGTCGATGGTTTTTGGGTACCTCGTCTCCTTTATGCTCGGCGGCTGTGTCGGCGGTGTGTCCACTGCTGCACTGGCGTCCTGGATGTACTGGAATACGGATGTAGACTTCTGGACGTGCGGTATTATTCGATGCGATTGGCTGTTTCTTTGTAAGATTAGCCAGTTTGCATCAGAGGTACTGAAAAAACCTAATAACAGATTCAGAATGCTGAATATTTCATAATTCACCCTTGTAAACTTCTTCATAGCTCGTTCTTATTGTTTTACAAGACTAATATTTATAAAGTTGCGTATGTTGGTCACAAGTAAACCACTTTATAGTTTACTTATAAAGTTCGCTTCAATCCCAAAATAATCGGATACGTATGGAAGGAAACATTTTTTGCAGGAAAATCTACAACTTGCAGGATGTAGTAATAATAATAATAAAACATAGGTATTATAGGTATACATGGTATACATAATAGATAATTATGATATCTTGATAAATATCTAATGGTGATTGTTTGTATTATTTATAATGCAAAAGTAGGTAGGTATTATGCATAGTTACCTACTATGCATAAATCACCAAGTAGAACTACTCTATTCCATATTATTTTTCAAATAAGTGGACGTTAAGTATAAAATTTAAAACAATTTAATAATTAAACAGAGGATAAACCCAAAAGTATATCCGAATGTATCAAATAAATTTTACTTGTGTAACACTACACTGTAATAATGTCAAATCTATCTTTGTGTTTTGTTTTGCCCAAAGTGCCGTATGGCGATGGCCTAAGAATAGTGCCACCCAATATTTTCCCATAGATTTCGTCAAACCGACGTAGGGATAATGTTTATCAGAAGATAGGCTGCAGCGTCATTTGTGTAGGTACTTAACCTTTTAACTCACTGTGGTATATTAAATTTGCCGCTAACAAACCTTTTAGTGTGGTGGATACACAAACTCCCCAATCTATGGGGTTTATATTCATCAACTCCATGTCCAGATGCAATGAGGGAAGTAGAATAAGTGAGACAGCCCATAGAACAGCTCGATATAATTATCTTCTAAATATGTTATACAAATGCGATGAGTCAGCCCAAAGATCAGCTCGAGTGCATTAACTTGTTAATTTGATAGTCAATATGCGATGAGACAGTCCTGAATACTGCTTGAATGCATTGTATGACTATCATAGTACATTATTAGTATAAATACGTATTGTTGTACACAGAAACTAACACAGTATCTGTTTTCAATAACCCACATTTTAAATGCGGGTAGCGCTTTATGACATCATTGTTGCGATGAGACTGTCCGATGATCAGCTCGAATGCATTTTTGTTGTTTTTGCGCACGATATGAACTACATAAGTAGGTACGCATGTAATAATAAATTGACTTTTCAATAAACCACATTGCAAATGCGGGTAGCGCGTTACGACATCATTGTTGCGATGAGACTGTCCGATGATCAGCTCGAATGCATTTTTATTGTCTTTGCGCACAATATGAGCTAGGTACATAAGCTTTCAATAACCTACATTGTAGATGAGGGTAGTGCGGCATGACATCATAATTATGAGACTGTCCGACGATCAGCCCGAATGTATTTTTGTTGTCTATGCCCACAAAATAGCTAAGCATATTTGTAATAATAAATTGACTTACCTTTTTCAATCGTATGATTTGGTTCCGAGTCACTTGGACTCAACTTGGATTTTTATAACAAATTTTATGATTTGTAGTTGATCACTTACGTAAGAATGGCAAATTAAACTTGTTTTGGCCATGATAAAACGTAATTATATTGGTTCACAATTGTTTATTTTACTAGTGCGAAACTTTCGCAATTTTACGTGACGAACGGTTGAGCACTAAAATGCGAATGAAGTACCAGCGAGCGAGGTGACAGGGACTAAGACAGTGACAGCGCCGAAAGACTTTGATTATTAATACTCTAAACGATAGTGATGTTAACGGTGCACAATTATGCCTACTACAAGTGAATAAGATTGTTATTTCAGGACTTATTTCTGAAGGAAAAAACGCTAGTATAATTCAAGTCGGTCTCTAAGGCTTTCCATTTGAATTAATAAAGTTCATATAATGGCAGAAATTCAATGCTTTAGTATGTTCTTATTAAGTATTTATGAGGCGCAGTTATTAATAACATTGTTTAAAATTGGTATTGCATTAATTTTGAAAAACAACTATTCCATTTATTCCTTAATTAACATGACATAAATCTACTAATCATACGAAAATTACTTTGTTAAAATATCCCGTGGTAAGCTCTTAGAATATGAACTTTATTAATTAACTTTACAAATAGAGACACTTAAGGAAACACTTACCTTTTTCGTCATTTTGATAGGATACTTCAACGGCTTCACAATAGCATAATACCTGTCCACGGATATACAGCACAAGTGGAGTATACTAGCCGAAGACAGGTACACGTCAGAGGAATTCCACAGGTCACAAATCACCGGCCCGAAGATCCACTTCTGATTGAACTGGACGCTGAAGTTGAATGGCATGACGACCAGTGCCACGAGAATGTCGGCGAAGGCCAGCGAGACGACGAAATAGTTGGTGATGACGCGCAGTTTTCTGGAAAATACGGTGAGTTAAATGGTTATCACGATTTGCAGGCGAAATTATATATGTATTTATTATCATTGTATTAAATTATTGAAATTTACTCTCATTCCACATCTGAAAAGTTCTCGAGTGGAGACCACGGATCGGAAATCGGATCGCGTCGGACGCCCACCTACCAGGTGGACGGATGAGTTGGTAAAGTTAGCTGGTTCACAGTAGATGCAAATCGCATCTGACCGAAACGACTGGAATTCATTAAGGAAGGCCTATGTCCAGCAGTGGACGTCCGACGGCTGATATAATGATGATGACGCCATTATTGGCAAATGTGGCTTCATAATTACTGTTAGATATCAGCATGCAAAATAAAATGATTTAGGGACTTGTCCACATCAAAGATAAAGGAGGGGTGAAATAGCCACAAATAATAACATAGTCACGGCATATCTGAGCAGCGGCATACCTGTGCCTCATGACACTGACGATGACCAGCATGTTGCCCAGCACCGCCATGATGACGATGAGGAGCAGCACCGACATCCGCAGCTTGAAGAAGATGCCCTGAGTGACGTCATCGCCGGTCGCGTTGGTGGCGGCGGTGGGCGCGCCGTCCGTAGAGGTTACGTAGCGGGTGATTTCTGAATCCATATGTGGCGCCCTGGGGAGTATTTAAATCTTTATTTTGGAACCATCTTTATTAGCTAATAATTTTGTCAAGGGGTAGACTCGATCGAAACCTTATAATGAATATAAAAATAAAAAAAAATGTGTTTGAGTCGACAACATAATTATAATGCAAATTCGGATTATGAAGAATTTAGTCAAATTTCACCTTTTTATAAAAGAAAAGTCTCTGTGTCCTGTGTAATAAAAGGATATCTATGTATGCTTGTATATTCAATTAAGTATAGTTAGAAATCTTGCACCCGTAACATAAGCTTCGAGCTTACCACGAGTCTTGATGTTGCTGTAAGAATTGTCCAGCGATATTTCTTTTATTATTTTCTATTCAAATTGTGTACAATATCAAAAGACCTGGTATTCTGCCTAGCTATTCACGGCTTCACCACACATGGTTTTATATTCATAAGTCTTCAAAGTTATGTCATTATAATCTTTGTTCAAAACCTTCTACTCTATAATGAACCACAAAAAGCTCATGTCGAGATTATTATCCGAAATCCGATAACCACAGATCAAACCCATACAGCTTCCCTTTGCTAAACCGTTTCGGGAGCTTGTGGTCAGAATTTCAAGGGATTCGGTAGAATTTAGATATTAAAGGACTATTTACGACCTCTGTGGTGCAGTCTGCAACGTAAGAGGTTGCGGGTTCGATTCGAAAAAAATTACGATCTGTAAATATTTATTCCGATTGTCTGGGTGTAATATTATATGTGTTGGTATATTTGACTGCGCCAACACGGCATTTTACAATTTTTTTACATAAATAAAGTATTTTTCGTAAAAAACAATTACCTTATCTCACTTCTTTCGTTTTCGTCTCAAGAATCCATCGGCCCTCATTACCACTTCTAGTCCTAGAAGTCATCATTGTCATCATTCGCTTGACGTCATCAGAACACTTTCTTTTTCACGTTTCCATTCTTCAACTGGTCATCAGTCATTATGAGCGTTATTCAATCATGATTGCATCTGAAACAAAGAAATTTCGGTCATTAAATAAGTAAATCCAAAAATGTATTTCAATGTTAAAACAAAATAAAACTCATATAGTAGAATCGAATTATAAAAATAACCACAAATCTAGCTGTTACGGGTAACACTAGCTTCGAGCTTACCACGGGGCTAAATGTTGCTGTGTGAATTGTCCGGAAATATTTATTTTTATTTAATATATACATACATAGGTATTATATCTTTTCAATATACTTTACCTACTGTTTATGTAAATTAATTCCCGTTAATATTGTCTATGCAATAATCTCTACAGGCCGCAATAAATTGACTAAAGTGTTAATAATTGTCCGACTTGACAGTCAGAGTATCGTATTTCACAATAATACTAAGATTACAACAATAATTTACTCTTAATTAAACGCTCGCTGTTAGATATTTTCACTGTTGTTCCCAGAATTTTGAAGACAAATCAACGTTCAGTTTTATGATTTCCAAAAACTTTTATATATAACAATAAAATTTCAATAAAATAAATGGCAATTCAATAATTGAAAACAGCGGTATACAACTAAATATAAATATACAAGCCACTTTTGGTCGTACGAAGAACGGATGGATCGATTCAGGTGGTTAGAATACGAGTTTCTAAAGCGAATATATTTTTTCAAGGAGAAAAATACAGAGGTACGTGGTGGGATTAGGGCACTTTCACCAACGAAATTGCGTAAAGTTGCTGATCCATTCAAACTTTAGCAGCATAAAAAGTCCCTATTCTCGACTACGCAAATCCCCTGCGATACGCGGGCGATATGTCATTTAATTCTGCTTGAAGAGCAGACATATCTCACGGCTTTAATTAAAACCGAGGTCAAGTTACCCTCTTTCAGGCATAGCTCATAAATCGTACACAGTGGGAGTTGAACAGCTGGGTCAGTTAAAGCAAACATATTTTTGTACTTTAACAAAAGCCACGTAATATTTTATTTTAATATTTTTCACAGTAAGGTTGGATACATAGAACATGAAATAATAGAATTATTAATTTTGCTAGTATCAGTTTAATATTTCCAGTTTCTTTATCAAAAGAATATTGGTTGGATAAAGTAATCTTCGATGTTGTTCCTGTTGTGCTTACAAATACCCAATAGAACTTACTATTGTTGGTCTTGACGGAATAAGTATAAATCACGTATAAATACAAATTTTGCAAGGAACCTTGTCTAACCAATTAGATAAAGTTAAGCGAAAAGTTTTAAACAAATAACCACCAATTAGAAATACAGGTACAGTATTATTTTATCTGTCTTGTGACTGACGCAGCTATATCACGCGTCAATGGCGGCGACACTCGACATAACAATGCGACATTCCTGAAGGAAGGTCGGATGAATGGACCGCGCGATTTTATTGAGGTCGAAAGAATAGTTCTCTATATCTTGGAATAATATTTTCGTCTCGAATAACTTGCTCAGAAATATTGAGAGCGCGGCATTTGTCGTAAATATTGAAGAACTATTAAACGAGGCGGCTCTTGAAACTTTACCGGGTTTAGGCGTGATTCTTCTTAGGAGACAATTTATTTAAACTACTAATATAATATTCTATACTAATATATACACATAAAAAATGGTTTATATAATATTGCCTTCACGATTGAATATTTTTTCAAACACGAGCGGTTGTTCATGAGATTAGCGCTTTCAAACAAACAATCAAACTCTTCAGCTTTATAATATGAGTATAGTTTTACTAAATAAACAATTCTATTCTATAAAATTTTGTGCAGCGGTTAACAAATTTGCTGTGAAAACAAAATTAAAACTAGAATTAATAAATTATTTAGAGAGTGAATTTCGAATAGATTTTCTAAATGAACTTGTTTTTGGTTAACAGGCTTTATGTTTGCAAAGTACCAAAGCAAATACAAGTTAATGGAATTATTTAAGTCCTAAATTGTGTTAGGATAAGCTTTTTAGTTTAATTTTTAAACATCATTATTTTATTTCACTTTCAAAATTTTCGTGAGTTATACTATTCATTTTGCACAACGGGAATTACTCACGTATTCCTATGTAAATACGTGAGTAATTCCCGTTGTGCAAAATGGATCATTATTTTAGTTGAAAATTAGGGATATAATCTAAATTATGGATTTTTTTATTCAGTTGGTATTAGCATTTTTTTTCGGGCGGAGGTCAGCATGCAACGTAAGAACATGCGTTATAGATTCGCGCCTCGGGACAAACATCTGTACGATCTTTAAATAATTGTCGGTGTATTATGAAAAAAAAATTACCTATGTATGTATATTATATTAAGTATATTAGAAATCTGCCTTCGTGCTTACCACGGGGCTAAACATTGCTGAGTGATTGTCCATCAATATTTATTTATTTAAATGTTGACCTCTTAAGGTATTTCTAACATTTTATTTTATCTAGTAACTCAATAAGTAGGTACTAATGCTTTTACGCCATCAGACAAAATAAAGAAAATGTAAAAACTATTTTTAAGCATAGGACATTAAGTATTTTAAGTGCCTACGCCATTCTATGAGAGAAGACATGTGGAATCTATTAGGACCATAACCATAATAACTATCGATCACTATAGCTTCTATTTATGGATATTTTATAAGTTCAATAAATGTGGATTACAGCCAACTGTTATCATCATCATCATCATTATAGCCCCGGACGTTCACTGTTTGTCATAGGCCTCCCGTAATGAAAACAAGTATCTGTGTACTTGTTAATAATGGAGATTTTATTGAATTAATTTAATATCTGTATATTCAATTAATACAATAAAATCTCCATTATGGAACAAATATCTGTCATTCAAACAACAAATTATTAAATATTCATTACTATATAATGAGATTTTAACCGCAATTCTCGGTTTGTGAAACCAATACTGTATTGCCGAAATGAACCCATAATATTCCGATGAAAGTTTTTTAATTTGGAGTCTGGCCAAAAGTGAAATTCACTAGTTCATATAAAGTGATGAATAGATGAAAAATGATTTATATAGGGACTTTAGTTGGATTTTTTGCTTGGAAATTTAGCTAATAAATTCGTAGAGAATAACTTAGCTAATAAATTCGAAGAGAATAACTTTTTGTGTTGAGTGTGTGTTATAAAAGGACCGAAAATATTTTAGAAATCTATAACATTTCTTATCAACCTAGAAAACGACCCTCTTAAATAAATTTCTTTACAAGTACAAAGTACGTAGCTGATCCCGTTCTCTGGTATATTGGCCTTAGAAGCACAGAAAGCACCTTCGAGAAGAGATCGGTACTAGTCTTGTTCCGGCACCGCACGGTCAAATTTAAAAAGAAAAGGTATAATTTCCTTCCTTTTGTTTTAATAAATTGAAGGTTCTATGCCTTAAAAAGTATCATTAAATATTATCAATCATTCTTTATTTTCACTTCTGTGTAATTTTCTTTTTGATTCAAAAACAAATACTTTTAGTATTAGTAAGCAGTGACTTTCAGATTGATATTTAAAACCTACATTCAACTTTCTAAATATAAATTATAAGACGCAAAGTTCCGTTTTCTATCATTAGCATCGTAAGTCTATGCTTCCCAAGTTACAATAATTCGTATTTAATAGGTCTTCAGACGCGAAGTTCTGTCACGAACGAAACTAACTCAAATTATGTTTAATAGCTATTCGGAGACTACTTTGAAACAACGGTACGGAATAAAACATTATCATCACCATTTAAGCTGTTATAGGTACAATTGAATGTCCCGAAAAATAAAAAACCGGACAAGTGCGAGTCGGACTCGTCCACGAAGGCTTCCGCAGTAGCAAGTGACATAATATTACTACTAATATTATTATTTTATGAAATAGTTTATGACGTATTATAAAAAAAGCACACTGGTAACCTTTACAAGTTTTGTTATACCCAAGTAATTGAGGCACTCGTTTCGTGAATCGTAAAAATAAGTTGTAATAAAAATATAACCTTTGATTTTGCAGCAATAAAAGAGATGGAGTGTAAAATTGTGTTTGAATCACACCGTACAGCAATATCTCTATCAACATACAACACAATATAAAATAACAATTTTTCGACGTTGTTTAACAATATTGAGCGTATTTCAGTCTGAGTTACCTTCACTATGCATTTTATTAAAACGGGAATAATTATTTTACTCGTGATGGACGTATTTTATCACCCTTGGGTAACACGGGGCTAATTGTTGCCGTGTGAATTATTCAACAATATTTTTATTTATATTACTTATATTCTCCAATAATGAAATTAAGTAAATATAATACTTGGTATATTAGTTTTAACTAAATTTGCCAAATCTAATAGCCAAACGAAGATTTTGACAAAGTTAAAGCAAGTATTACGGGTGCAGATGGATAGAAAAGTGGTGCACTGCAGATCAAACCCACGCCCTTGGGAATGAAAGTCGAGCATTATGCCAAATAAGACTAAAGTTTACGCTTATCACAAAAAAATGCTTAAGAAAATAACCAAAATCCGGTGTAACAGCCAGCAATCTCTCAGCGACGATAAAAGCCAAGTGGCAAACATTAGCCCAGCGTTTTTATGTGAACATAAAGCCTAGTATTGGACAAATTGGGGCCCGTTGAGCTTGTAATTAAGGGTTACCGATCGGGCGGGAGGCTTACTGAACGCTAGTTACTAAGGGTTAAGTAAGTATTTATCTGTTTTTTGGAGGGCGTTTGTATTTTGTTATTGAATTAACATAAAACAAAGTCGCCGACACTGTCTGTATGCGTCAATCTATGAAACTACGCAACGGGTATGATGCGTTTTTTTAAATAGCTATAAGGATTCAAGAGTAAGGTTTATAAGTATAATTAGGTAAAGATATGTAGGTACAAATTCGTATTCATTTTACAGGCTGTTTTGGCTAAATGGGAGCAAGCTCGACATTAATTCCAAATGTTTTTTATTTATACACCGCCACGTACTTCTTGATTTTCTACTAGAATAATTTCGTGATTTAACAGAAAACATTGTGAGGCATGCTGCGAGCTGTGAGGCCAGCAAGGTGAATTAGGGACTAATTTCTCCAATCAAGAGAAAAAACACTGTGTCCCAGCAGTGGGAACGCAAATAGGTTTGTTTCGTTCATTGTTCGTACGTGGTTGAATTTTGAGAATTCAACCACACACTGGAATTACTGATAACTCTAAAATAATTTTCGGGAAATAATCAATTTAACTATTCATGTTATTCATTACCGCAGTGCAGATTAAATGTTATTCGTTGTAAGATTTAAATTCAAATTGAACATGAAAGTTTAATTATTTATTATAATTAAGTTGACTTTGGTCAATTTGATTATCCGGGGCACATAAACGTAATTATATTTACCTTTATTACCAGATAATATTTTATTAAACCTATTTTAATACTGTGGTTTTTCCCTCGACGCAATAATAATAGATCTAATAAATTTGACTTTTCTATCTCTCAAATTAAGTAAAAAGTTATAATGTTAAATACATAAATGATACTAGATATTCCTACTTTGGATTCCACTTATATTTATGTTATTTTAGTAAGCTTCAAGAAGATACTTCAACATTCAAATAACATTCAAATTGGATGGAATTTATATTATTTACATCAAAGCAAGGGATCGGCAAAACCTTTGAAAGCCCTTAACTAATTTATTTTAAAACAACGAAATTGTTTATAAGTCTACTTTGAGATTCTTGAACTAAAAAACCTGTAGGAGGTACAAAGATTAGGTTTAATTTACAAGTATTGGTATTAACAATGTACCTTTAAAATGGGTAGAATTTAACCTACATTATGACCAACTGACACGCCCGAGGTTTCGCCTGGTTTATTACCATGTTTTCTCACCTTTTAAACCTTCTCTTGACTACTCTGGAAGACTTGTTTAAAACCAAAAACACTTAAATCGACCCAGCTGTTATTTAGTTATAAGATTACAACCAAAGTGGCATTGATTTTTATTTAACTATATAAAATTAAATATAATTCTTTAAAACACTGAAAGAATTTCTTAACAACAAACTCTTCAGCTTTATAATATAAGTAGATTGGCTTATGACTTCAAGTAAACATGATGTATTTGTTTGAAAAATAGAATAGGTATGTGTTTTTTAAATAGCGTCTTTTCTTGGCATTAAATTATGAATTTTTAATACCACTGCAAAAATAAACTTTAATAATAAAATGTAAAAAGCTTCACAAAACCGCAGCAAAATGTGTCAACTACCACAAATTGAAACGTTAACTTTTTAGCTTTAAAATTTGCGAATATAAAATATTGTGACATTAATCCTTTTAAAGCCAAAGTTTTAAAAGTGTTATCTGAACTGTGGAGAGTTTTATCATAAAAGACATGTTGTTAGAAGCTTTAATATGTGGAATTGTGCCGTGTTGGCAAAGTGGGAGTACACGCGACTTTCATTCCAAAGATCACGGATTCAAAATACTAACGGGCACCTCTGGAATTATATTCTTGAAAAAAGTTTGCGCCTTTTAGTTTTAACAGTGAACGCAAATATCGTGAGGAAACCGGAATGTTCTAAGAATTTAAGTAATTTAAACGGCATGTGACCGACCTGCACTTGGCCACCGTTGTGTTAAGAGAGAAGTCCCTTCCTGCTTGTGTCCTGAACTTAACCTTACCCTGGACCACTGTAGCTCAATATTCCTTTTTGAATGTTCCTTTTACAATAAAGATAAGCCTTAGATGTAAGAAAGATGTAAGGGTACTCACAAATTAAAAGATTTACCCGTCCTTTAGCCTGAAATTAAGCCTCATACGACCCTTGACTCAAACCTCAAAGGCTTAAGTATCAATATCCTCTTAAGAATTTGGAGGATTTCGGGTTCGAAGGAAAAACGTGAAGGGTGGCGTTTGAAGTGTTAATTAATGATATACTCTATGTAGAGTTGGGTTATAGTTAGGATCATCATCACTATCACCCATATTTACGTTCCCACTGCTGGGACTCTCTTGACGAGAAAGATTAAACCTTAATTTGCTGCTGGCCTTGAACCTTCGGAATTAAAATCGAGAGTAGATAGGTACTCCCACTAAGCCAACACGGATCTGATGATTTTTATTGATAAACACACATCTAAATTATTATCTATTATTTTTTATTTTTTTATCTGTCCTGTTGATAGACGTCCGATGTTTTACTGACCATCATGACATGACCCACCCCAACGGCTTTCTGTGACGTCTTAATTATTTTTGGAAGCACACATCCTGCTATTAATTTACGTGTGTAATTAAACAATTGCGTTTGTTAGTCTCTATTAATAGTAATTAACCATTCTCTCATAACAAGGTCAATTATAACCTACACTATTTTATTTTTTTATATTTTTTAGTTTACGTTATATGTGTGTTATTGACAACGCCTATTTAAAGCAGTATAATTGAATTATTTATATTCTATGACATGCGTCTTGATCTCAAAACAGTAACAGTCAAAATGAAATTTGACAATACCCATATAAATAAATAAAATTTCTTTATTTCAGATCACGATCACGATAAAAATATAAAAGTTCCGGACTTGACTTTTGACTTTGAACGTTCGCTACACTCCATAAAACGCGTCATATAAAAATTATAAGAAAAGTGTTCGGTCTATTAATGAAAATCTCGTATTTATATATCGACAGTAAATCAGTAGGTACTGCATTTTCAAAACCGCAAATAAATTATCATAACACTGGTGTCATTAAAAAGTGCTTGACAACATTTTCGTTTTTACTAAGCCGACTTTTAAGTCAAACCATAATCTCTTACCAAATGATCACAACAACAATTTGCTCTGAAAAATAAACCTTATTTCTGGTAAACCAGAGATGATTTTCGACTGCACAATAAAGTAAAGAATAACATTTGCAAATTGAGATCTTAATTTCCAATGATAAGGTCGATTTTTGACTGAACGTTTTCAGCAGAAACTGAATTATTGCACGGGAAATGTGGTCTTATTTGAGAGGAATAAGGTTGGGTTGTGAGTGTATTTTTGAGTAAATTTTTCCATCAAATTAATCCCCCAACTGGGCTTTTAATTACTCTAATGGTGGTTTTATCAAACCATTCGTAGGACATACTTTACAGATGGGAAGCTGGCATAATGTTATAACTTTTTCATATACTCTGCTGTTTAAAAAAAACTTTTAAAAGCAGAACTGTGTAAATTTTAATTCAAAAAAGTGTATGTTTTTATTGTTCTCTTGAGATATAAACGTTATATTTATTTTTTACATATTTAGTTAATTGCAGGGAAAGTAGGATTATGCCTAAAATGTTTAATTCCTAAATAATTTTGTATTTAGTTAATTTGTAACGATCAGGAGGTCAATTCTACATATTTGTAAACATAAATAGGTTTCATTAAATTTCTAGGCCAGGCTTACCTACCTAGCGATCACTATTCGTTAAATCAACTAAATCGAAATTGATTCTAGAAGTTCTCGAATGGAGACCACGGATCGGAAAACACAGCGTCGGCCGTCCACCGAGAAGATGGACGGACGATCTTGTTAAGGTTAAGAAGGTCCCTTATAATTAAATAAAATATATTGTTAGGCAAATAACACAGCAACTTCTAGCCCCGTGATAAGCTCTAAGCTTGTGTTACGGTTATTATAAATACAGGAACATTTAATAGTGTGGTGAGTTATGGCCTAATCCTTTTGTCAAGAGAGAAGTTCCTATATCCCAACAGTGGGAACGCAATAGGGATGCTTATTATTTTAGTCTATAGTAGGTACCTACACACCATTAGACACCGCCGGATTAAAATTATGATAATATTTAAAATACAAGTCCTCAACGTTTAGCCATGTAAATTTAAATGATTTAATTCCAGTTGCATTTCCTCAGACAATAACAGCAAGGATAATTATTCCGCACATTAAGTACGACATAACGTAAATATTTATTAATTTTAAGCAAACAAACATATTCACAAGAGAATCTTGTTTCCACAGCTGTTGTATTATTACAGGATTTATAAACGGTTTAATGACATTAACTATGTGGGTTTTACATAGTTGACGACTTCTGCGGCGCAGCGGGCGAAAATCCGCCTGCGACGCACGAGGTTGCGCATTTGATTCCCGCCTCGGGCTAAAATTTTTACGATCTGCAATTTTTTTTCCGGGTGATCTCTAATGTATGCATATTATATTACGTATATCAGACACCTAGCAGCCTTATTACAAGCTTCGAGCTTACCACGGGGCTAGATGTTGCTGTGTGAATTATCCAGCAATATTTGTATTTATTGGAAAGACCCGAGCCTTATGTGGAATGGGTCATGAATAAGTTAAAATAACCTACGCTTATTGCATGACAATGAATAAAAACAACATTTAAATAAGAATAATTATAGCTGTTTACAATGCCATGTAATCTTAGAAATAAGACAATAAAATACTGTCCTCTTTATAGCACTTTGTCTCCGAGTTACCGTTTTAATAATAAATGTTATTTACGAATGTAAGTTACTGCTAATGTACCGGGAAAGTATGTTTACATTTTTACTCGACTAGAGATGTTTCTTAAGCGTAAACAAAATATAAATGTAATTTATTTGTTCCGAGTGTCTGCTATATTGCTAGATTTCTTATATACCTACGAGTAAGTATACAAGAAATCTAGCGCCAGTAACATAAGCTTCGAGCTTACCACGGGGCTATATGTACTGTGTGAATTGTCCAGCAATATTTATTTATTATTTACAGTACACAGAATGACATCTCTGCGAGCTGCTCCGCCGAGCGTGGGCATTAAACGTGTTAACGGCACCTGCGGGAACACTATTTTTATTTAATTTTGTTAGCTCAGAACTTACGACTGTATAAGCACATTTTGCTGATATTTTGTATTTGAAGTGGCCAAGTGCGGGTGAATATCACATGCCCTTCAAGCTCTTCTAAGTTTTTAGAACATGACGTTTTCCTCACGATGTTTGCATTCACCGTTCCGGTTTAATTGATAATAATGTAGCAGGCGATGAATATGCACGACTAACATTTAACCCATTAAATCACGGACGACAATAGTCAATTAGTAACGCCCTGCTTAGCGCTGGTCAGTGGTAGGGGAGACGAGGAAGGGATTTGTGCATTTACTTGAACGCTTCTGATTAAGATGTGAGAAATGTTTAACAACCTTCGAATTATTGGTTTCCTATCTAGTTATATAATATTTTGTAGAATTCTAATAATTTTTGATGAAACTGATTGAAGTAAAGCTATTATTATAATATATTTTAAATTAAACTATTGATTTTTACAAAGTGATTTAGCCATGCAACACATTTTAAAATGTTCATTTAGTTTGTTCTAAAATTATCTTATTTAAAGCATCAGAATAATACATGAGATGTTACTGACGTCCAAGAAAAAAAAATATTTAAAAAAAAAAATAATTTTGGCTTAGAATTTTATATATTCAGCATATTCATGAATATATCCAACCGGAAAAGATTCTCATAAAATTTTGTTATAACAAATATCGATTGAAGTCCCAGGAGACTTTCAATATTAATCAGTCAGGTAAGAGTTATATAGGTAACTGTATTTTTAGCATCCCAGACTCCTATACTACATTTGACACGCGTCTGCAAATTGTGCAGCGCAGCACAATGCAGTCATCAGTCGGTAGATTACACCTGAGTAAATTATTATCATGGAGCTGGCCTATGAATAGAAATATGCCATAAAATATACATATCATATTATCTTCTTTATCTATTCTTTTTTCTTTATCTATCTTGGGACTCTCCCGCTAAACGAGCAGCGATGATGCTATAAAACGCTTATGTGTGTAGCCGTTGGAGTTTGGTGCAATTGGTGATTATACTAATTCTCCCAAGACCTAATGAGAAATATTACGGAGATTTTGAGTTCAGTGTGAATGTGGTAGTGGGAAATAAGTTGTTAAAATGATTATGGCCTGATTTTTCTTCTTGTAAAATGTATGTGCTGTTTAAAAACACGTGCTTTAACGGTGAGGGCGAAGATCGTGAGGAAACCGGCAGGTCAGCAACCCGCACTTGACGTGGTGAATTAAGGCCTAATCTATTAGACCAAGAGCCTGTGATGGCCAGACCTTCCTTTAATTCACAAGCGTGAAATTCTTTCATGTGTATGTCTAACATAGGTAAGAATAACCCCCAAACATGAAACCTGGATCGCGGTTCCTTTGGGAGATAACAACCTTTTACCTGTTATCTCCCAAAGGAACCACGATCCAGGTTTCATGTTTGGGGGTTATTCTTACCTATGTTAGACATACACATGAAAGAATTTTCACGCTTGTGAATTAAAGGAAGGTCTGGCCAGACCGGGCTCTTAGTATAGACTAATAACCTGTGATGGCCAGACCTTCCTTTAATTCTGAAGCGTGAAAATTATTGTATGTATATGTCTAACATAGGTAAGAATAACCCCCAAACATGAAACCTGGATCGTGGTTCCTTTGGGAGATAACAGGTAAAAGGTTGTTATCTCCCAAAGGAACCGCGATCCAGGTTTCATGTTTGGGGGTTATTCTTACCTATGTTAGACATACACATGAAAGAATTTTCACGCTTGTGAATTAAAGGAAGGTCTGGCCATCACGGGCTCTTAGGTTATATGTCGTTAAGTGTGGGTAGGTACCTACGTAAAAAGAAGTGTTTATGAAATTTAGAAATTTCACCGTGCATCGATTACAATTGAGTAGGTATTGTTAAACTATAGTTTTTTTACCTATCACAATTTTTCAACGAGTTTCTTACTCGTAAAACTGTATCAAGATTCTGTCCGTACGTTTGTAATAAATTAATAAGCGGCTAATCGCCGCTTTGTTTCTCATTACGGTTCTGATTATAATACATGAATGACATGACGTGATAGTACGTGACGCGAGTTTATATGTAATATTGTTTTGTTCTATTTTTATACGAATAAGTATAATGAACTATTTTTATTTTTAGACAAACACACCATCAGGTCTAGCCTTCATTATATGTATTAAGACTTAAAATGGAGGAGGTTATCAATACAACAGTATATTTTTACGATACAGTACAATATAATTTAATGCACACCAGAAAAACAAAAATAAATTATTTTTAAAATGGTATCCCGTTTCATGTTAATATGGTGTCCCCCAAGCAGTATAATGGGTTCTATCGGGATATTTTGTAGCTAGAAGTGGCAATTAATAAAGAACATTATCACTATGATGTTATTCTAAATCAAACCCGATATCAAAACAGATACAACTTGAAGAATCCGTTGAAAGGGAACTAAATTAAAAACTTTTCCAATGAAATCCAATCAGTTAGCAATGAAACATTTCAATTACTTAAAGGGAGATTGAGTTGCTATAACAAGTATTTGAAGCCTTTAAAAGTATTTATAAAGACAAGCCATAAAAGCCGTGTTGGCGAAGTGGGATCACAATTCGTTCTGAAGGTCGTGGGTTCAAACCTTGCCGGGCACTTCTGGATTTTTCTAATTAAATTGATGCATAAGTAGGAAATTAATTCCAATTTATAAAATCAGCTTAAACTCGCCATGTTCTACTTTTAACTTTTAATTATTAGGTCTAAACAAGTCTCTAAAATTTGATGTGTAATTAAGTTACAATAGAGTTAGAATTTGATGTGTATTATGAACGTTTTTTTACGTTACAATACCTTGTTTTCGTACGTACATTATATAAAAACTTGAGCTTGAGGCTTGAAAAGAAAATACTTACTCTAGTTTTCGCAAAACGATAAAAACCTTTCAGACATGGCCACTCAGCGTGAAAACGGAAACGGAAAGGAAATACGAAGAAAAACAATCAATAAATAAAACTACCTGAGCACGCAACTCGTAAATCTATCGGAGCGCGTTCGAAATTCGAAAACTCCTGATTCGAAATCGCACGAATTCGCAAGAGCGCAAAATGGCTGACTGACAGACAATAGGACATTTACACGAAAAGGTTCTGTTACCTTTGAAAACTAAAATATCCTATTAAAAACGTTATGGGACTTTTTTAACCAAGTTTTTCTATGTTTCAGTTCTAGATTATATTTAAACACGCCAACTGTATATTCTACTGCTAAGTAGGTACATCGGTGGCTTGTAGATAATGTCTTGACATTATAACCATTTTTAAGCGACTTCAAAAAAGGAAGAAGATTATCCTTTCGGCCGTATTTAAGCTTTTCTTATGTTTCGCGGATAACTTCGTCGCTTATGAACCGATTTTGATTTTGATTTTTTTTGGTGAAAAAGACATTTTAAAGGTTTCCATGAAAAGGAAATCAGAGTTTGATGATGGCATCCCAGAAAAATCGAGGGGAACTTTCAAAAATAGAACGAGTGACCTTAGTCTTAGTGCCTTTGTAAGTTTTTTTTAAATCGCTTTCAGCAGATCATCTGACCATCTTGTTGATGGACGTCCGACGATATGTTTCTGATCCGTGGTCTCCATTCGATAACTTTACTCCAGAACAATAATTATCTCACAGATTTTGTAGTGGGTTCTAATTTTACTTTTCGCACACGAACGAACGAATAATTGTCGTAAATATGAACAGGATATTACTTATTTATTTATTTATTTATTTATTTATTCACCATGAAGTTATATTGCATAACAGGCATGTCACACAAGATACATTTTATTAGGCATTTTTAATAGGTATTAATAATTAAGTGTTAGGTGCTAGTGCTATCAAACTATGAACTAGAAAATGAACAACTCATGTATTCTTCTACACTATAAAATGGGTTGGATTGTAAAAATAATTTTAATTTGTTTTTAAATATTTGTAAGGGAAGTTGGACCATTTCAAAAGGTAATTTGTTATACATAGCTAATTTTAAGTTTATTCCTTGTTTATAAGCTTTTACGAGTCTTGTTTTAGGTATACTTAGTTTCCATTTATTTCTAGTGTTATAATTATGTAATTGCATTTTCATTGGAAAGTCGTTTTTGTTTTGATGTATTTCTATAAGAGAATTCATAATAAAAACTGATATCACTGTAAGTATTTTAGATTTTTTAAAATAAGCTCTGACAGATGTTAATCTTTGTAAATTGTAAATTATTCTAATAGATCTTTTTTGACAAATTAATACTCTATTTATTTCTGAAGCGTTTCCCCAAATCGTAATGGCATAGCTTATAATAGAATGACAATAAGCGTAGTAGACTGATACCATCGTGTTTCTGTCTACTACTTGTCTAAGTTTGAATAAAGCATAATTGGCGCTGGCCAACTTCTTACATATCTTTTCAATATGACTTTTAAAGCTTAAATTAGAATCTAATATGCAACCTAAAAATGTTGTTTCATGAATCTCGTCGGTTTTATTTTTTCTTCTAGCTGTATAATTTAAGATAGTACTTTTTTCCTCATTAAGTAAGATACCATTGTCTTTAAACCATTTCTTTAGTTCTGTCATTACAAATTTTATACGTTCTGCAACTACCTCAATTTTATTATCTTTTATTCCTACGTGAGTATCATCTGCGAATAAAGTGATTAGTGCCCAGTCTGGTAAGCAATTTGTAAGATCATTAACATATATTTGAAATAGTAATGGACCTAATATCGAACCTTGAGGTACCCCAATATAACTGTGCTCTATTTCTGATTTTGTGTTCTCGATTTTTACAATTTGACTACGATTTGTTAAATATGATTTAAGAATATTAATTGCGTTACCTCTTAAGCCGTAAAAGTGGAGTTTAAAGATAAGAATATCGTGTCTTAGGCAGTCAAACGCTTTAGACAAATCACAGAATATACTAGCGACTTTCTGTGATTTGTCCATGGCGTCCAGTATAAAATAGATAGTTTTCCTAATTGCCATTTCTGTAGATTTGTTTCTCCTAAAGCCAAATTGGTTATCTAGGAATAAATTTTCTGATTCGAAGTATGTCATTATTCTAAATTTTAACGCTGTTTCTAAAAATTTTGAGAAGACTGGTAATATGCATATTGGCCTATAAGTACGCAGTTGTAAACGCGGTCATTGAACTGATGATGATAATATTTTTACTTACCATTGTTAATTTGCTAGATGGAGGTCATTTCAAACCAAATCTGAGACTTCCTACGCAAAAAATAATATTAAAATTTACTTTGTACATAAACACGTCGCATTAACGCTTAGATCTCATGAGAAATAAATCATATTTATCCTGAATAATGAATTATTAATCATAAAAAGATAAATAATAAGCAATTACATCGTTTGAATCTCGTTTAATCATGAATTCTATTAATTATACGAAGAAAAGGAATATGAACGAGTTTATCGTCTGGCTGGATAATTAATTAGTCAGCCTAATCGTATGTTCAACAAATCGTGATTACTTATCAAATCGTATCGCAAGTTGCAAGGAAGTCACGTCAAAAAGGTTTACAATTAAATGGTGGAATCGCTCGCTTTGTTGGCGTTTGATAACATTGTAACTATTGTGCTAAGGGTTGATTAGTTCTATTGTGGTGTTGCCATATTGTGGTCGCGGTAACCGATGTTGGAAGCTTACCATCCAATTTCTCTGTTGATGCTGGCAATATTATATTGTTAATTAAAATTTTGTTAGTCAGCTCGCGATGGTAGCTAGATTAAAATTGCTGTTTTATGGTATTGGATTTTCATGGGTGTTAGTTAAGATACGGTGTGATAGAATACAAATATAAATGAATTAATATTGCTAGACATACATTTTTCAGCAATATTTATTAATTTAAATTTAATTTTGTTTCTTAAGCAGTGTTATATTGTTGGTTATCCTGTGTACAAACAGCAATATCTAGCCCCGTGGTAAGCTCGAAGTTTGTGTTAAGAGTAATAAATAATCAGATACAATAGATAAAATAGATTTTATTATTTTCATGAAACATATAGAACATCAAGAAATCCGAAACAAATTTCTGCAGACGTAGAGATAGCTGCGACACACAGAGGTCGTCATAAGAAAACGTGTTAATAAAATTATAATTTTAGAGTTGGAATAATCTACAGCTCACTATTTATGAGTTCTACTGAATCCAATTGATGCAAAAAATGTATCTAACAAATACAAGAAAAATAAAACTTATAAATGGAAATGTATGGATCAATATTTATATCAAATAAAGAAATACGATTTTCCTTTATGCTCTATGGTACCCATCTTGTCTATGTCAGAGTTATTAGATTTGGCAGCAATATTAGGTGAAGACTTATCACGGACAACCAGTCACGTTCGCAATATGTTTTATATACATATGCGTAGGAATACGTATTTTCTTTATTCGTTTATGGTTCCTTCTTACACGGTAATATTATTTATTTGAAAAACGAATAATAACTTCACTTAGCCAGCGTGGTATTCACCACAAGCCTAATCTTTCTCGGCAAGAGATATGTCCCTGTGTCCCAGCAGTGGGAACGTAATAAGAGGTGATTATGATGAAGCGTTCGATAACTTTTGTCATTGATTCGATCATGAAAATCTAGTTCAATTGTCTTGAAAAGTCAATCGAATGCACCAAGCCGAACTGGCATCTATGTCAATAGACTAACGGTTCAGATTCCCTAAACGTGGAATCTAGTGAGTAGGTATCAAAGACCTAATGAATACGTGACGTGAAGCCCATGTCATTGTCATACAAGGGGCCGATTCTGGAAGCATTCGATTCGATAAACCTCACCAATGCTATTAGACCAAGAGCCTGTGATGGCCAGACCTTCCTTTAATTCACAAGCGTGAAAATTCTTTCATGTGTATGTCTAACATAGGTAAGAATAACCCCCAAACATGAAACCTGGATCGCGGTTCCTTTGGGAGATAACAACCTTTTACCTGTTATCTCCCAAAGGAACCACGATCCAGGTTTCATGTTTGGGGGTTATTCTTACCTATGTTAGACATACACATGAAAGAATTTTCACGCTTCAGAATTAAAGGAAGGTCTGGCCAGACCGGGCTCTTAGTATAGACTAATAACCTGTGATGGCCAGACCTTCCTTTAATTCTGAAGCGTGAAAATTATTTTATGTGTATGTCTAACATAGGTAAGAATAACCCCCAAACATGAAACCTGGATCGTGGTTCCTTTGGGAGATAACAGGTAAAAGGTTGTTATCTCCCAAAGGAACCGCGATCCAGGTTTCATGTTTGGGGGTTATTCTTACCTATGTTAGACATACACATGAAAGAATTTTCACGCTTGTGAATTAAAGGAAGGTCTGGCCATCACGGGCTCTTAGGTTATATTATAGTATCTGTTAAAATTGTGTCTTAGTCGGTCACAGTTGTTTCATATATCCAAGCCAGTAGAATACCTTACTGCAGGTAATTGTATTTGATATCTTGATTCCATCTGCGTACTGAGAATTTCATACAATTTATAATGTGAAGTAGGCATTTGTCTTTTAAATGATGTATAGTATTTTTTTTTAATAAAACTGACAAAAAATCTTACGTATTAGAAAAGAGTTTCTTATGTTTGAAACAATGGAAAAAATGTAAATTACAACAAAAATTGGTTTTGTAATTATAATAGATTAAACTAGATTACCCAGTAACTTAAAAAGTGAACAAAAAATCCTAAAAAACTATCGCAGAAAGCAATAAGATCACCAATATAATGAGACTCCAGAATTAGGACCGTATCTCATTTACCCGTCACCCGAAGCCGTAATTTCATCAAGCGTCCAATCAAACTTACTGACTGACAGCAAGATCGAACATCCGCTTGTCAAGCCGCAGCCATTTTGAATAGAGAGCATACAGTTATTGAATAGATTCAAGCGTTACATTTACATAGCTGAAATTCATCTTTACATTGATTTGATCACACTCCATGACTTCTTAGCTAAGTGGGAGCACACTCGACTTTTTTCCTGAGTGTCTGGGTGTTGTATAGGTATGTATTTAAGAAAAATGTCTATATATATTTTATTAGGTATATCAGAAATCTATAACCCGTAACACAGGCTTAGAACTTACCACGGGTCCAGACTTCTTGTTGACAAGTCACAAGTTGCTTTGCTTTGTAGCAATTTTTATTTACATTAATAATAATTTGAGCTGAATCTATTCATTCCCTTTTGATAAAACCTAGAGAGTAAAAATCACACAACACGTCAACCAAAACCCATTACGATATACACACAGAAAATGCCAGCTCTTTTGTTTTATCAACGCGCAACGTTTTTCATTGTACCTCAACTGTCTGTCTGTCATTCGGAGACGAGAGATTTTGTTTTAACTTTGATTCATTGGAACAATATAAAGTTATGTTTGACAGATTTCACAAACAAAGAACATCAATTTTACTTTTGTTTTTCATTTGATTTTTCTCCAATGGACACAAAGCACAATGTCATATTTTTATCATAGAAATAAGCTTTACGATTTGCAAAATACGCATTAGGGACGATTTGAGACATAATTAGGTTGAAAATAAGTTTAAAACTAATTTTTCATTTTTTAAAGCTTATTAAAATTTATATTGTTTAGGTCAATATAATGCATTTTGAACCCAATATACCTTACAAAGTCTGAGACTTTTACAATTTCTTATAAAATAATGTTAGTAGTTACATTATGTAACTTACTGCTGCGGAAGCCTACATGTGCGAGACAGACTAGCAGTTAATATCATAAAACGTTTCATAAAATGTAATTTTTTTTTTTTAAATATCACCGGCAAAAATCAAATCAGTCAGATAAGATAATGATAATTTTGTAGAATATCTTAAAACAATGAAAGCAATTTACTAATTCTACTTATTTCCAGACAAATTTAAATTAATCTGGAATCCTATTAAAAGTTTGGCGTTTTAGGAAAAATTCCTCACAGCCGGTGCAGGCAATAAAGAACTTCCGCAGTGAAGTGGCGGTGGATACGACTTATTAAGTTGTTGCCGGTTCGATTTCCGGCCACAGCCTTCTTGGTTGGAAATAGATTTTACAGCTTATAAAGACATGGTATAATATGATTCAAAATATGTAAAGTTACTATTTATGATAGGTTAGCTTGAAAATATGCGATTTCAAATCAATCGCTCTTTAGGTTACCTACTTACTCAAAACTTGTAATTTGTTCTCTTGGGGAGATTCGAGTTTGAGACGCAATAATTTCGTATGTTGTTATGATGATTAGTGAACAATTTATTACAGGATAAAAGCCCTTGTTTTTTTAAAACCCGTTATTAATAAGGAAAGTATATTTTATGTGTATTGTTTGTCTGAATGATCTGAATTTGATGAAATTTGGTAGATAAATATTTAGACGTCTGATACACAGGATAAGACGTGACCCTCATACAAACATAATTTAACGCGGACGGAGTCGCGAGAAAAGCTAGTACACGATAAAAGAAAATGTGGCTATTAAAAATATAATTTCATAATTTTAAATTTTACTGATACTTGTGGTGGCGCCGAATCTGTCTTTGAACTATTTTAAGACGATGATGCGTTTAGTCTACCAACGAAATATTTTCAAAATAAAAAAGCATTTAGTTTTCGTTGTAATAAAGTAAATTATGATAAAAAATACAGTTTTACAGAAATAAAACGAAGTAAAAATTTTATAACACGATAAAGCTGAAGTGAGAACAATTTTAAAATATTTTAATATTTTGAGGAGAGTTTTTGTGACCATGAAAATGATTGCATCAGTGGAAACTTTTTAAATTTCTGATTTCATATCTTAGTTCCCGTATTTTAATTATTTATAGAATAATCAAAGTTTAATATCGAGGACACGGCCGTGCCCCCCACAAATCGAGCAAAAAAGCGACAAGAAAATCACCATAAACTAAACTCAGGTTAAACTTAGATTTGAGCCCTTTTTGACCTCTAATAAAATCTTGAAATGCATTTACAAATTGATTTAAACTCAATAATGCTCTCGTATTTTAAAACAACATCAAGTGCGAACAAAAATAAAAAATATTAACATTTTAAATAATAATCTGAATAATTTCGTGTGACAGATGACAGCAATTCAGCACTTAGTATCTCGGATTAAAACACAAGTCATTTTGAATCTTAATCTATTTGAATACAGTTCATTATCGAACCGTGTTTGTGTTTATAAAAAGGTGTACATTGGCAAAGATCCAATAAAAAGTACCCATTTAGAGATGTCACTGTGTATTAATAGAAATAATTACACTAGCCGACCCGTCGACAGCTTCACTTGCGTTTTTTACGTAATCTACATATATGGTTAATACTAACTGTGACCGCTACTCTGTCCGCGTTAAATTATGTTTGTATGGGGGCCACGTCTTATCATAACTGCAGCAAGAATTTAAATAACTTATATCCTGTGTCCCAGAAGTCTAAAATTTAGTATTTAATGAATAAATAATCTACCACTAAACTTCAAAATTTACACTGGTTTTCGAATCCAAATTACTCCAATTTCTGCAAGTGTTGATATATCTGACAAGCGTACGCGTATCTCATTTTCAAATAGATACTTCAAAAGCGATGACGCACGTCAGTTTGTCAACCAACAAACCGACTGTCAATTATCTTCAATCATTTTTAGTTTCAATGTTATACAATAACCATCATCATCATTTCAGTCGTTGGACGTCCACTGCAGGACAGATTTCCGGTCTGATGCAGCTTGCATGAAATGATAACTAATAGTTTAAAGAGTAATGAAACAGTTTTCTTCTATCTCGAGTCCACAGTAATCTTGAAAGTCTTTCAAACATCGACATTCAATTATTTGGTTTCCTTTGGCCGGGATAGAGCCGTTTTCTGACAGACACAATAGGTCCTTACTTCTTTGACCGCGACTTGAAAGCACAAAAGATTGTCATTGTATTTTTATTTCAAACCGGATTTGTTTGTACAAAACGCTTTTGAAATAACGACTCATTTAGGCGTTTTTTGTTTTGACATTAAAATAACATTTTTTTAAATTAGAATGAAGAAGCTGTTTGGTAAGCCATTTAACTAATGACATTATAACTATTAACTAGAAATATTATGCAGATAGGTAATATTAAGTCACACATTATGTACCTCTATCTAAATGCGCGGCGGGGTTTGAACCCGCAACCTTCGGATTGCATGTTGAATGTGCCCCCACAAGTTAAATAATTATGTAAAAACGTTAAATAATTATGTAAACAAGTTAAATAATTATATCATAAAGTTAAAAAAGTTTTGAGAATTTTTTTGAGAAATAACGTGTAATTTAAAGTTAAGTTACAAACTTACGTATATTAACCGTGCAAGCGGAACTTAACACACAAAGTTTTCAAGAAATCTGCCCATATAAATCGTTATTTCCAAAGTACAGTGACAACTTAAGGAACATTAAACGCTGAGGAATATAAAACCTTTCACGTTTTACGACTCCTACAATGGAAAACAGCTGATGCCTAATGCGTTCCGATCTGACGTGGCGCCGCGCTTGAAAATAAGGGTAATGCATCACCATCACCCTTATTTACGTTCTTTTTTAGAGTTTTAGAGGGTTTAGGTCATATTTCACCATGCTGGCCAAGTGCCTATTACGGACGGATGCAGCTTGCATCCACCGTGAACTGGCAGCTTTGATAAGATCATCTGTCCATCTTGTTGGTGGACGTCCGTTTGGAAGAAAATCATTTAGGTTAATTTTCTGTCATCATAATTTTGGCTCATTTACAACTACTTTACCAACTAAGTTGAAAATGAGCCAAAATTACTGTTGGTAAAGGTATCTTCTTAAAACAATCATTCTCAAATTGGTTTCTCGTTGGACTTTGATTATTTGGTTCCTTCCCGTTGTCCCCGGTGACTGCATCCCCGTTCCGGGGACAACGGCACGTAATAAATATTCGTTCCCGTTTTTAGGGTTCCGTAGCCAAATGGCAAAAACGGAACCCTTATAGATTCATCATGTCCGTCCGTCCGTCATAAACTATTTCATATAAACAGTTGCTGCGGAAGCCTACATGGGCGAGTCCGACTCGCACTTGGCCACTTTTTTGTTTATCTAATCTGTTCTATCTTATCTGTTTTTTAATGGCAGAAATGGAGTCTAATTATTTCTTACAATGAAACATTAAATAATTCAAACAACAATATCTATACGCAATGATTAATATGTTAGTTTTACTCCAAGAAAGGCTTTTGTTTTGATAAAAAAAATTATTGATGAAAATAAGTTAAAAATACAAATAATAGTGGCGCTACTTTCCATTACAAGCGTTCTCTTAATGTTTTCCTTCGTAGGCATAAAAACTTTTTAGTCACGGAGCAAATCGGCGATTTGCCTCACGGTGTGCCGTTTGGCGTCATTTGGCATAATTTTTATAAATAACGTTATTTCCAAATCTTCTTTATTTTTTTTACAATATTTTTTTATTAAAATGATATAAAAATAAGATCTCAACACACACGTAACGTAAGTACACTAAAGGCGAGAAAAAAGAGAATTTTTCCCGGAATTAAAAATACTTCGTAACGCGAGGCGATAATAAATTAAATTAACTATCTGTCAAAGAAAATAAGCATTATGAAGAAATATAATTATAATATATTTTGTTCTTTACAAATGTACCTATTAATTATTATGAATCTGAGCAAATGGAAAATATGAGGAAATACTTACAGAATTACAACATAAAATGTGCTGTTTTTTTAATAACGTAGGTAATTTTATGGAAATCTTACCGTCAACAAGGATTCTTCACTCCATCAGCTGAAATAAAGAAAACAATCAATTAATACACAATCATCATCATCATCACAACAAAATTCTCTCCTACTGGGCTCGAATCTTTCCAAATAATAACGTCTCGAGTATTTGTCCAGTAATCTTTGCGGTTTAAGGCCGACGCGACTTATAATAATTAGTTATATATGTACTTATAATATTAAGGAAACACAATTATTGAATAGTTCTATAACGCGCTCCTGGAGATTGTACGTCACTGCACGAATAGCAAAGTTGTTACGAAATATTTGTGTTTCTTTAAATATTTATTTATTTATTTATTTTATAAGAATTACACTACCTATAATTATAGATTTTTGCAAGGTTACGCCTCAATCTAGGTCCTCAGGTAGCTGTAATTTCAATTTAATATATTTGAAGAATAATACAAGAGTAATAATACTACTACTACTATAATTTTTAAAATAACCTTTTTCATATTTCACATATATTATCTTTTATAATATTCTATATTTACCCAAACTTGCCCATTACAGGTCACGTAAATTGACCATAATGAGATGGCAACCTTGGACCTCGCCCTTGCTTTCCTTAACCCATCCCAAAATAATTTTGTCCCCACATAATGAGCCGTGGCTGAGTGCCAATTTAATAGGATTAAACGAAACTAAATATCAAAGCAAGAGATTATTTCTTCAACCGAGTTTTTGTAAATATGATAACATTTTAGGTCCATCGATATGTCGATAATTAAAAATGCTTCAAGATAAACATTTGGTTTTTATCTTTGTTTATTAAAATAAAATATTATTAAGTTTGATAAAAAAAAACAATTTAGAAAAAATACGCGTATCTTCAACCTTTTATCCAACTATTGTTGTGTCATCATTTTTTGATACTTGAAAACGTTATTAGATTAGAACCAAAATGAAGCGAAATGAAGCGAATTGGTTATCTTCACGAATGGGATACCTAAGTCTCTTGGTCGACTTATGTTAAATTATTATGTATATTATGTTATAATAAAGTTACGATCTCGCTGCAATCCTTCACACATGGTCTGTTAAGCGACACACGTCATACTACTTTACGGTATAAACTGAGACACTTGACCAATGATTTTCACTTGGGCGATTAATAAGAATGGAACTCATATGTTTTTTAATAATATTTTTTGTACCAGAAACTCAACACGCGAGTCACAAAATTCAAATTTACATTTTTCAACAATTCGATCATTGCCTGTCAGTGTCGTTCAAAATAAACAATGTTTTAGCGTAAAATCATTTAACATAACAAAATAATGACAGACAAACGTGACCAACGCTAAAGTACAACAGTTTTCAGACAATGCGCTGTCATGAATCATTGTCATAAAAATATTTGAGTGGTTTTTGTAGTTTTGTAATATTTTAAAAGATTGTATTGAAGGTCGTGGGTTTGGATCCGGTAGTGCCAGGAATAGATTTAATTTAATTACATTGAAATAAACTTTATTATCTATTAAATAAAATCATTAAATTTAATAATTATTGGATCTCATCGATTTAGTTGTTTTCTTAGGTCAGTAAAATCAGTCGTGTTAAACAAATTTAAAAATAATATAGTCCCAGCAACAATGGCATGACTATAATTTCTGAATTTAAAACTTTAAAAATGTTCAACATTTTTTTTCGCGTCTAAGAATGTCATCTGTTTCGTCTCAAGGTACATCTCATTTCCGACAATTTCCATTACAAATCTCAAAGTGAATATCCACACTAAACTTTACAAGCAACATCCCAATTTAATCTGTAATGCAACGCATTAGAGTCCATTCAAATACAGTAAAATTATCTTATCATGCAGCCATGATTTGTTAAAATGCATCTTCGAGTGCAGTGATAAAATTGAAATTTCTGTGCAATACACCACGGGATCTTTGCCAATGAGAATAGGAATACGGTTGTAAAGATAATTTTAAGGTTATAGACCTATTTTAAATGTACCTTGGTAATGAACCAGGGAGTAACTATGTAAACATGAAGTTTAGATAAATAATTTACAAATTAGTTTATGAGTAGTTTACATAGACGAGTTTTCAATATTTATTTATATTTATAAACTCATTATAAAGCTGAGTCTCATATTATTGATATACTCATTTTATAGAGTTTGTTTGTTTTTTTGAACCCGATAATTCCAGAAAATTGCAGTAAATATAAAGTAATGTCGGTGGGACGGCCAGTAAATAAATAAGGATAAAAATACGAATATATTTCGTCTGACAGTTACTTTAACAGTCAATCAATAGATAGACACAAATATGCTGACACACATTGGTAGATTTCATTAGAAGGAGCTAGTTGTATTGATCCGTAATGTCTCCCTAATTGATTTCCTATAGAATCCATATAAAGCGGTGCCCCAATCAGCTTTGTGTCCTTTCAGCCGCATCCACTGACTCGGAATCATTAGAATTCAGGCAATTAGTGATTGGGGGAACTCTTTGTTAGTTGATTTTTCGGCTTAATGAGTCGTGGTCTTTGATTTCAAATCATTTTGTTATAATTCGTTGATTCATCAAAAACTAAAGCAATGCCTAAAATGATAAATGGAAGCTCGTAGTAATTATAGACCTTATGCTGAAACTAGCTTTCTACTACGCAGTTTTTCTGCGTTAAAATATGTTTGTATTTTCCCGCGATAAAAAATTATAATTAGCCTATGTCATTGTGTCACTGTTATGTATCTGTTTCTCTTATGTATTGTCCTGTATATTGTTGGTGTTACAATAAAGTTATTTGTATTTGTATTTGTGTATTTGTATGTCACTCGCCATCCCTTTATCAATCTTCACTTAAAATCACGTCAATCTGTCACTCCGTTTTGCCTAAGAGACATTATTTCATTTTTATACATGAATAATGTATAAATTAAAAATAAATATTGTTCCTACAAGTGGGACGTGCAGTAGTTATGATGATAATGGTTATAAGAAGTAGTAGGAATTTACGTTGAAAAAGACAGATATATATTTTTAAGTAGAACACTTCTATAATTAACAAAAAAATATTTATATGATCATAATACGACATCTATTTTTAAACGGTCACTTATAGAAAGCGCTCAGCTCGCTTATCAAACCTATCAAAGTAAATAGCTTTGTAACAGCTACATTTTACCGCGGAATAATCCATTGTAACTGAGAACCGAATAGCTAGTTTAATATATGTTTCAGGAAAATTTAGAAATTTACATCACGGAAAATGTTTGTCTATTAATATTACCAAAGCGTCTGACTCCCGGGAGAGCTTTTAATATTATTGCCATGTTTTAAAAATATTGCTCCATTTAAATTGATTGGGTTTTAAGCGAAAACGATTTTATGGGATTTTCCTAAATTTTGGTAATTTATCTTAAAAATTATTATTTCTCTAATCTTTTAGGGTTCTGTGCTTGAAAAAAGAAAATAAATCAATATATTAATATTGTTGGAATATTCACACAGCAACATCTAGCCCCGTACTAAGATCGATATTTTAATACTTTCTGAAAACTCAAAGAATTTTTAATGTCAATCATCCTTTAGAGATCACGAACCCGCAGTAAACCTAAGCCTAATCTCTGAATTTCTTCACTGGTACCTATAATCTTGTATTTATGTGTTATCTGGACTCTATACTATAAAATACAATTAAAATGATATAAAAATTCTACAACCGCTCCAGCACTACATCGGGAGGTAATTGATGGGCGGCAACTGTAAAATGTGGAAAATATGACGCTTATTAATAGCAATGAGCTAGTTTTGAGGATTATTCGACGAAATATTTATGCGACGAAAATAATTCTAAAGAAAATATTTTTTTGGTACACTTCGTAGAATCATTTTGATTTTCACTTCTGTTGAATTTATTGTACTTTGATTAGTTTCTTAGTTTGTTGAACAGTACCAATTATTCTAATAGTATGTATATTAATTCAGTACTAGCTTTCCGCTCGCGGCTTCGCTTACGTTATAATACATTTTCCCACTATCTAAGGTATCTCTTCACCAATTTTGAGCCAAATTAATTTAACCGTTCTTCAGTTATAAATAGTGTTACTAAATCGACTTCCTTTCTAAATATTTCATTATAAAATTATATTTGAACATGAAACGGGTAACATACCATGATTTAAATGTTTTTGGGTTAAAAACCATGATAGTTTAAAAAGTTATTATAAAATTATTTTATAAATATCAGACATCTTGCCGTGTGAATTTTCCAGCAATATTCATTTATTCTTAACCCTGGCTAGTGAGTGTGATGGCACCTAATAGAATTGAGATGGTACTATTCTTAAGCCACACTTAACATAGGTATGGCTTAAGTATATGGTTAGATCATAATGGAAACATATTTGCCAGGCACTCAGCCATTCCATTCATTATTTATAACAAAGACCTTGATTTTCCATTATCTGTAAAAACCGGGTCTCTATACATTTTATCTCTAAGGCTCTATATGTATAATATAACCCGAGAGCTGGCAGCAATATTTGGGAACGTATTTGAGCCGTGTTGGCTCAAATACGTTCCCAAATATTGCACACTCGACTCGCTTTCCGAAGGTCATAGGTTCAAACCCCGCCGTGCACCTTTGGATTTTTCACCGTTTATCGATTTCCATTTTAGCTGCTGAATACCGGGACATCATTTATTAGCAAATTTGAGGCAACTTAAAATGTTTTCGATATTACCTACACATATGCGTATGACCGGGGATGGTGGGATGCTGCAAAAGACCGGGACAAATGGAAGGATATGGGGGTGGCCTTTGCCCTACAATGGGACACCATAGGCTAACAAAAAAAAAAAAAAAAATTACCTACACAAAATATATTTCCATAAATAATTCTAAAATCCGAAACTCGGTTTCTAAGTTATGATATTACAATTTCGCCATCAGATCTTAGTCTAGGACTTGTAATACACATGAAGATACTTTATTGCTTCATGAGATTTACGTAACAAAAGAAAATTCCAAATTTTATGGGTTCGGGTTAAGTGGCTCACAAAAATCTTTAATTGAGATCTCAAACCCTCATGATATAATAATATGTTACGATTGAATTATTTTTAGTTCACAAAAGAGAATTCAATCATAAAATATAGAATAAAATCAAAGATTATTAACCAAACCAAATTAAACTTAAAGAAGGAAGGAAAACTTTTAGGTGGTACATAATATAGGCCGGCACCACACGGCCTGATTCAGTATGTATATGCCTGTATTCGATACAGTCCCAGAAAAGTTTCGCTCAATCATAGTAATGTTGTTTACTAACTTACAATATAGTTTGTTTTGGTGGCTAATGTTCATATTGAGTTATAGTTATGGCTTATTACTTCCGGAAATAATTAATTATTTACATGAGATTAATATAAGGTAAGTAATAAACAGTAAATACAAAAAAATCGTTATAACACAAAAACGAATATTATAAATGGTAAAGTTTGTTGAGTGTGTATTTTAAGGTTTATATTGATAATTCGGTGTATTTTATCTTATAACATGTATATGTATATCATTCACCCTTATGACCTTTAACCTTCTTCAGTGGAAAAGGGCATCAAAACCATTTTAGGGGCTCTTTAATGGGGTAAAATTTATTACCTAGTAAGTGATCGCTAAGGGTGAAATGTAATAAAAAATGGACAAGTAAAATTCTATTTGAAGGGTTCGGTATAAAAACATTCAATTTAAATGTCTTAACATCAATATTTTATGCATAATATGCGTATTTTACCGGCTTATTAATAGTACAAACTCTAATTCACAGGCTTCGTCAAATTGACCTTCCCGCCCAGAGGCAAAAATTTGTACGATCTGCAAATATTTGTTCCGAGTGTTCAAGATTTAAAATATTATAACTAACTGACCCGCCCAATTTATATTAATGTTTCCAACCTCTTTAACCGTCTCTAGGCTACTCCGACTATTTAAATCGCAAAAGCACCTAAATCGGCCGTGCCGTTCTTGACGAATTACAACGAAAAGTGGCATTGATTTTTATTGGTTATTTATATCGGTGAACATACTAAAAAAACATGAATTGAGAACCTCCTCTTTTTACTTTTTTTAAGTCAGTTATATAGCCGACGAATAATAAATAATATACAATAATATAATAATATACCGCACACGACATCGACCTATTTCCCGCCCTGTTTGTGAAATACTTTTTCTCTCCCCAGATCTTAGTGTAATGTGTTTTTATCTTAGCGCGGTTTTCTTTGCCATAACCGTAAAAATAATGAGCTGCAAGCTTTGTGGGACGATTCAGCGAATAAAAGTAATCTTTTTGAATTATTCAGATAAATGCTAAGAGATTTTCGGTGAAAGACGTAAAAATCCCTTGTTAGGCTAATGGGGATGTGGCTTTTAGTATTTTAGCCTATACCTACGTATATTCTATGTATGGACTTTTTTCTGGCTGTGCCTAGTAATGTTTGTTTATTTGTAGAACTGTGTATTTTATTTCATCCAAATCAAATTTTCTTGCGTAAGCATTATTATCTTTTCCTGCGGAAGCATGTATTTTTCCGCGGAAGAAAGTCTATCGCCATATACTTTTATTTGCAACTATCTCAATACTAAATTTCATCTAAATCGAATTTTCCCGCGTAAGCATATATTTTCCCGCGGAAGCATGTATTTATCCGCGGTAAATAGTCTCTCGCCATATACTTTTATTTGCAACTATCTCCATACTAAATTTCATCTAAATCAAATTTTCCCGCGGAAACATGTATTTTTCCGCGGTAAAAAGTCTGTTCTTTCTCCCCTGAGAAAGATCTCTAAAGATTGTATGTGCCAAATTTCATCAAAATCGGTTGAGAGGTGCGGGAAAGCGTAACAGACAGACAGACAGAGTTACTTTCGCATTTCAATTTTGTATATATTATTTGACGTGTAAAAATTTGACGCATTGCTTCAGATTACAATAATAGTGTCTATTGTATCACAGATCACCGAAACTAGATTACCGCATTAGAATACTTTTGTTCCGATTCAAACGCACCTAAATTGGAGGAAGATGCGGGTTGCAGGGACTGGAACAAAGGCGTTGTAGCAAATAGCATCATGTAGGTAGGTAGATATGTATTTATTTTTGGTATACACAAAACCTGTAGAACTTAAAAATTTAAAAATAATATTAGAAAAATTTATCACAAATAATTCATTTGACTGAGTGAGTAAGTAATAAACATATTTAAACGGTTTATGGATAACTTATTTATTTTTACATACAATAATACCGAGAGACCCGCTTATATACGTCGTCTATCATTTTTAACGATATCGATTAGAATTTACATCACTAACGTTACACGTGCTTTCGCCGAGAAGGACAACGAGTGCAATAAGCGCAATGCGGAAAAGAGACAAGTGAACATCCTTTGTACGAGTAGCCATTATTATGCTGACCTCTTCACTTGCGTTAGACTATAGAAACGTATATGAAGTTCACGGGTCTGACACTTGGTCGCAACTAAAGCCGTGTTTCGAGGCGGGGCTTTTCATAATGGTTGATTTAACCATATGTTTGGCGCGCGGTCGTCGCTTGTCATGCGGTATCTAGTGGGGTTTATCTATGACTGTAGGCTACACAACTAATTCTGGTTAGCGCTGCGCGTAATATTTTCGATATGCCAGCGCCACGCGGGGCACGCGGTCGCTGTTGTCAACACTCGTAGTCGTTTCTGCCGCGATTTTCACTGCATACTCGCTCTTAACTGAAGTCTTAAGCTTAGCCTTTAAGGATTAGTGGCTTTTAGTGGCATTTTTCAGTTATTTAGCTTAGAAACTGCTGTTAATAATAATTATAAATTAACTGTTTTTGATGCCGTCCGTCCGTCCGTATGTCACAGCAAACTTTTATTTTTAATTTTGACATTGAAACATGTAAACTCGCATGGCTCTAAGTAGGTATTTACTCGTAATTTTTGTATTTATAAAACTAAAAAAAACAAGAATAATAAATAGAAAGCGGAATACTAGCAATTACGAATAATTCAGAGTGGGAAACAATAGCGACGTTCGTTAACTGCTGATTGTCGTGGCAATTAAGAAGGGTGGCGCTACGCCAATATACTATACATAACTACACCCTGTATAACCCTTGTGGAGAAAGGTACTTCCAATGGCAGAATATAAGCTTAATGGAATGGCAATGGGCTGGTATACAAGGTGTCTTCTAATATGGATGTGAAATGGAAAAGTGGAATTTATTCATACATATAATATTTATTTTAAATGCAGCTGTTTTGTAATTAAATTGACAATAACCTCTTAAATAATTATGTGGGTATCATACTAGCTTCTAGCTTCGTGGCTTTGCCTGCATTATTAATTATTTTAGGTTCCTGTAACACAGCTACGGCTAGTTAGGAGCCCATGTATTCATTTATATTGTGATTGATTATTTATATACTAGCCGAACTATCGCTTCCCACCCATAACACCCCCAACTTCGCTTTTTACATTATCTACATTTTAATATAGCCTTCATCGATAAATGTAAAAATGTACCATCCAACATTATTTTTTCAATCAGACCAGCTGCTAGTGGTTACTAAGATTAGAGCGTACAAACAAACAAACAAACTTTCTTCATGACCGACCCTTACAGATCTATTATTAGTATAGATAAATGTTTTATCATGCCCTTTTTTAATTGTAAATAACCCTTTTATTCTAAAAATGCTAATCTCTACCTACGTCAATAAGATTTGCATTTTAACCCTAAACAGATTGACGTACCGAGACGTGATTGATCGTGAGTGATTCGGTTTCAATCGGACACTTGTGATTGGTTGGGATTTCCGGATTGCGTATTTGTAATTCTATTTTCATTTCTAATATTCTTAAGAGGTAACAGTTGATTGTTAAGACGAATACTGTATAATGGAAAAATATGTTACCATTAATAATCTTTATAATTCCGATGGTCATGGTCTAATTTAGAAATAAAAAAAACTGTCAGTAGGTTGGTGAATGTCACATCATTATCAAAGTGTTTAAAGTTTATTAAGTTAACTTTTTTAACATGCCTGACGTTTACCATCTCCGTAAATGCGTGCGTGCGTCGTGGGTATCTACGGCCGTATGCTCGTATGTACGTGCGGCGGCGACGCAACTTTTTGAGCTGCACTGTCGAGAGTGGGCATTTAAATACAAGTTTCATGACCAAATTTTTTTACGAAATTTTTACGGTAAATTAAAGGGGATGACTAAAATTAACTTTACTTTGATGTATGAATATCAGAATAATCTGGGACGGAATATACTGGTGTTCGTCAACACAGACATAAAAATACGGCTTTCATTTTTCGTTACCACTAATTGTAAGGAATCAAATTTATTTTCAAATCTTTTGTTTAATTTATTTTAGAATAGGTATGTTTAAAAATAATAATACAAAAATCAAATGATGTCCGTTATTTTTAGTCACCGCTAACACAAAAACCACAAAAGCCTAAGGGCTCAATACAAATTAAGCGATCGTTTCGCCGAGAGAAAATTTAGAAACGATTTCGTTTAACTTTATTTTTATTAAATCAGCGTTCTTGTTAAAATGTAAAATGCTGAAAATGTTTTCTTGGTAATATAACACTCATGTTGATCGCCTATGAATAATGTATTCTGTTTTAAATAATTTAGATTTTATTTTAGGTGAATATTATTTTCTTTTACAAAAATATTACTTTACCAAAAATAAATGCGATTTTGAATACTATTGGAAACATAAGCTCTTGCTGAGAATAGAAAAAGGGTAGACCTATGTTGAAAAACTTAAGGCAGTTAAACAAATGCTTGAGAGTTGGCTATTAATCAATTTTGTATTAACTTTTTATTGCTTTCCAATATCAGTGGACGTTTAGTAATCGTAAACTAAACTAAGCGGTTAATTAGTGCTTTGTTCGTTAATTTATGTCCTAGATAGTACAGTAGGTACAGTTCAAACATGATATATCTTTTACTCAGCATTTTATTTTATTTGGGTAAGTGAATTTTTAAGTAATACATATTAAAAGCTTAGGAATTTACTAATATACACAAAAGTGGCTAATTGCGGTTGAATGTTACATTTCCTTCAAACTATTCAAAGTTGTCTTCGCTGTTAGAGCACATATTTTTTTCAATATGAAAAATATGATTAAGCATATAATAATAATAATATCTATATTGCGAAAAATAAAGAGTAATGCTTTGTGATATTTCTTTATGTTATAGATATTGCTAAAGCGGATTTCAACTGGACGAAACCGTTTCCAGACTTGTGGAGTCCCCCCATTAAAGTGTTCGAAGGAATTGACTCCAACGAATATAATTATTATGACAACGAAGACGGCGATTGCTATTCTACTTTGATGAGGTGTATCTACGGGAGGCAAGATCTAAGAATTCCTCAACACGCATGTTATATGAAGATATAGAATATAATCGATAATGTGGAAATTAATATTGTTTCATATTTCAGACCTCTAATGAGTCCTGTATGCGCGTACGACGTTAGATTGAAGGTACTCATAGACTTTTTCAGTCTATGCGAAATGGAGTTTAGGAACTGCGAGTTGCGGTACGATTTCTACCTTCCACCAAATTCAAAATATAGAAGTCCATGTAAGATATATTTACCTATACAATTATCATACATTTCTGTTTGTTTTTTTACAACGTTAACGTTAACTTATTCCTCTAGTGGGAGTCGAACTCGCGACTTTCAGTATTGCCCTGACTGCGCTAGACCACTACGCTATCGAGGCTAAAAAATGCGATGCATGCATGACGGGGTTTGAAACCACGTCTTTCGAAATTAAAGTTGAGTGTCGCACTTGACCAGCAAGGCTACATTATAATACCTACGGTCCCACGGTCAATAGCACCAAATATGTTTTAGGGAATTTATATAATCACAATGCTTATCAAAAGTATTTTTTAGATTTCTTTAACATACCGCGATACATTTTACAAGGCGATGGATTAAGATGCAATAAATATAGCATCATACCAATCATACACTCTACCTATAAAGAACCTAAACAAAAAAAACCTAAGTTAAGAAGGACCGGTTTAACAATAAATTTGTTTAACGTGACGAAGAATGATAGTCAATATTTCAATGTTCCGAACTTACGAAGGGATTTAAATACTACGGAACTGTTGAAATATCATTTCCAATGTGAGTTCTACGTTTATTTATTTTTATTGAAAACCTGTATGCCTTTTTGGTGTAGTTACACAGAATAGCCGCGGTGGCTAAGTTGAAGCACACTCGACTTTGGACGGCTTAAGTATGTGTCATTCACCGACCCGCACTTCGCCAGATCTCTCGTCAAGAGAGAAGTTTCTAAGTGTCCCAGCAGTGGAAACGAAAATATGGGTGATAATTAGACAACCCATACGGCGGCGGCCTATTGTCTAGCTAGGTTTTTTTACTTAACAATTGGATTTAATTTACTGCATATTATTTTTGTAAAACAAAACATTGAATCAATAATAGATGTTCGCGTATTATTTTAAGAAAATTAATTATGTTTTTTTCTTTTTCAGCGCCTATTTTCATAAAAGAATTTATAAACCACAATATTATCGATACTTTACCGTTAGCTGAAATTGCAAACAATGGATCAGAAATATCTAATTAATTGTAAAACATGTCATATCTGATTAATTAAATGCAATCTAAAAATAATTACAAGATCGGCGGTTTGTAAATTTATTTATTTATTTAATTGTAATAATTAATAATATTAGATACACGAAAAACTAAGCAACATGTACAAGTTGTATGAACATAAGCGACATGTATGAAGGTCAGAATCATCTGCTTAGGTTTTCGTCACGCAGACTTGGACATGCAATCTACATAAGAATATCCCATACATACATTTTCTATACAATTTAACTATTTAAGATGGTTTCGATGGCTAACCGCTTAATAGTTAAGGATCTGGCAACGTGTTCCATAAAAATCTATTGACATCCCGAATTTCTTCCAGAAACGGTAAGACACAAGCTCTCTTATCTGCGTTCCCACTGTTGGGACACAGATACTTATTTTTGACAAGAGAGAGATTAGGCTTTAATTTACAACGGTTGCAAAGTGTGAATAGTTGTCACACATCTTTCGAACTTATTATCAGATCATTCCGGTTTCATCACGATGTTTGCCGTCACAATTAAAGCGTGTATTTACAGCGCACACATAGTTTTTGGAAGACGATTTTATTGATTTTTGTCATTTATTTCCATAAAATCCTAATGATCACTTGGACATCGAAGTTAAATCTAGAGGTGTGTGGCGGGGTTAGATCCACTACCTTCAGAATTAAAGTCGACTGTGCCCCCAATAAATAAAAAATAATAAATAAATAAATTTCATAAATGATAAATTTTATTTTGAAATAATACAAAATGAAATTTATAAGCACTTACCAAGACCATTGTATTTACTTGTCTCGCAAATAAATAAAATTCAAAGGTGATCTCTATCTGGGTTCGTTGGCCTATTTATAATAATCGTGTGTCACGAGTTAATGTATTTTAACAATGTATTTTAATAATAGATTTGTTTTAAAGCCACTGTGTCATTTTGTCCTTGAAGGATTTATTTTCTACTCGCCGAGCCGCCGTCAGATTCACTTGCATTATTACGACTATTAGTTACGTTATTTACATAGTTTATATATTAATAGCATAAAACCCTTCTTCGATAATTAATGTACAATCCAACACTATAATAACATTTCAAATCGGACCAGCCAGTAGTTCCTAAGATTGGCGCGTTCAAACAATCAAACAAACGGTTTAGCTTTATAACATTAGTATAGATATAATATACCTAGGTATGTAGCTTCCGCCACATACAATTCAGCGATGCATAAACGTTTTATCAATGTGTCATAAAATCAGATTTTTACGACTTAATGTCGTTTGTCGTAAAGATTAGATATAAATAAACAAAGCTATTCGACTTACCGCAAATTGAGGGTTTGGGCTTCCGAGAGTTGCTGCTGGAACAAAAAAAATTACATTATCACTCAATCAATTTGTTCAATAAACAAAAAAACTGTAAATGGGGTGAACCCTAATTGATTTTGAAAAACCTGTTTAACATGATATTCATAATAAAATATTTTTTACCATTCAATTCGAAATGCCTACCAAATATTAATAAATGTTTGCGAAAAAATAATTATCATTTAAAATCAGGATTTTTTAGTGTAATCTAAAAATTTCTGATTTTAAATGCTAAACTAAGCTAAACTGTCCGCAGCTTCGGCTAAGCCGTTTTTAAAGAAAACAAAAAGAGGCATTGATTTAATTTTTAGATATCTTGACTTTTCTAGAAGGCCTTTTTAGCATACACGCATGTATAAGATACAATTTATAAATGTCGTCAAACAAAACACTCTGAAAATTGAACACCGATTTTTGTCTCTGGCGATCTGCCATCAGACGATCTGAGTAAGAAACGACAGCTGAAAATAACCTAATTTTTTATTTAATTGGACTAATTTGAATGCGACACAACTATTTATTCTGATCTGAATCTATCTGTCTCTTTCTTTCAAGAGTTTATGGTCATCACCATAATTAATTGTCTGTATATATTGACTTTCCAAGTGATCTTTAGGATTTAGGATTTTGAAAGGAAAAATTACATAAATCTTAAATCTGAAATGATTATAAAAGGAAAAAGCTTAGGATAATAAATTCAAGCTAAGAGCACAAAAGAAAAATCACTTTACTAAACCAATTACAGGAGTGAATTTTCGACATCGCTGCCTCGCGCCTATATTGAAGTTAAATGAGCCGTTACATTAGATACAGGCGAATTCATTTAATTTCGAATTCATGGTAGGATGTTGGCTGAGTAGGAGCACACTCGACAACTTTCATTTTGAAGAGCGTGGGATCAAATCAATAAATTTTATATTTAAAAACTGTGTGAGAAATAAACATGACATGTGTTTTAAGACTAATAAGCGCCCAAGACGCATGATCATATCTACAGCACTATACACTCAGCAAACACCGCCGAGCTTGGGCATGTGTTGACAGTAAAGACAAACATCGTGAAAAAACCGGCATGTCATGAGAACCATAGAGTTTGAAGGACATTGTGACATTCTCCCGCACTTTTTATTCAAGAGAAGTCCTTGCGTCCCAGCAGTGGGAACATAAATAAGGGTGCTTATAATTACACGGCCAGTTAGGCGAAACATACGTTTCAATACAGTGATTTTATTACTAAAAGTAATAAACCATTTTAAACAATCGCTACTTAGTTTGTTCATAAAATTTGTATTTTGAACTCAATTCCCACGCAATAAAGACCATTCAATGACCTTTGCATTCATGTAAATATGTATACTTAAGTATTTACACAGGTGCTTTGTACAATAGTACTCATGAGAATTCGTTACGAAAGCGGAATATAAATATAAATTATGATTACTATCGTGCCGTGTGTGGCTAAGAATAGTACCCCTTCTCATGCTTCAAACCAACTCGTCATCATTGCCCTTTTCTCGATGGATAAAATCTGCTCACTGATAACATACTGCGTGTAGGGTACATTATATATTTAAATAAATAAAAAATTATTAATATTGCTGGACAATTCACACAGCAATATTCTAGCCCCGTGCTAAGCTCGAAGCTTGTGTTACGGGTACTAGATAATCTGATTCAACTAGTAATTTATAACATACACTGATATTTTTTTTATTTTTTTTTACTTTGAAAACAGATGACTTATCTTTCTCACGATTAATTTAGTTTTTTCGATTATTTACGAAACCATCCACTGACAGTTTCGCCTTCGTTGTTTTCTTGTTATTTTCAAAAAAATATATTATAAATAATATATAGCTTAAAGCCTTCAAACGAACTCTTCATAATATTAGTACCTATAGATTTCAGGAAGACTGCATAAAAATAAAATATACTTTTATATAAAATGTCTTTATCATAAAAGTGCGGAGATGGGTTTCCGCAAATCCTTCTATTCCGATAATCCCTCAAAGATTGAAACTTTCATCTGCTAATACACTATATTGTAGCTATTTCCGTCCCATTCAAACTATTTCAGAAATCGTTAATGTGTTTTTATATACTTTTACTACATACATTTATTTTCCATTAAGCCGTGTTGGCTAAGTGAGAGCAAATAAGACTTTCATTCTGAAGGCAAATCCAGGGATCGAATCCCGCTGCACATATTTGAAAAGATATTTTGTGCTTAAACAACATGTTAATTAACGGAAGGTAAACTTTGCGAGGAAAACGGCATGTTCTGAGAACTTTGAAAAGTTTAAAGGACCATGTCAATTGTGTCATTTACCATCGAGCATTTGGCCAGAGTGGTGAATAAAGCCCTAATCTCTCTCGTCAAGAGAGAAGTCCCTGTAACCCAGCAGTGGAAACGTTAATAGGGGTCATGATGATGGATATAACTACATAATGATTACATTATTAGTTCCGCCTTATGTCTTACCGCGAGTGTCGCAAACTGACCTAATAATAGGTTCATTAAGGGAGACCCTGTCCATTATAGGGCGTAATGTATTTTGTTATCATGAAATAATATAGCAGATACACAGAACACAAGCTTTTTATAAGCAATATTTCCTTTTCCTGAAAATCACCAATATTTATAAAATCCTATCTAAACCGCTCCGGAAAGCATGTCATTCATGTCATGCAGACAATAGAGGAAGTTGCAGACAATAGAGGAAGTCTCTAGCCAGAATTTTTTAGATATGATTCAGTTAGCCCCCACCCATTTGAATAAATCAAAATGTATAAAGTTAGTTCACCAAAACATGCAAGGGATTAATAGTAAATTATTAGAGCTTGAATTATTCATTGATTCTTTCAATATAGACATTCTTTGCCTTACAGAGCATTGGCTTAGAACCCATGAACTAAACATGTTAAATATCAGCAACCACCGGATTTGTAGTGCCTATTGTAGGTCTAAGGCCATCCGAGGTGGTTCATTAATATTGATGAGAAATAATCTTAAGTTCAAAGAACGTAAAGACATCACTAGTTTATCTGTTGAATGTAATATAGAATTGGCTTGTATTGAGGTTGAGCATTGTATCCTAATCTGTATTTACAGTCCGCCTTCTGCATCTTTTGATATATTTGAAAAAGTAGTCGAACAAATTTTAAATAAAACTATTAATAATAAAAAGAAAGTCATTGTCTGTGGTGACTTTAATATAGACTTATTAGAAGTTAATTCAAGAAGTACAGGTTTATTAACCTTATTTAATTCATATAACTTGAAACCATTGTTTAATGAACCTACCAGAATAACAGAAACATCTTCAACATGTCTTGATAATATATTTATAGATCCTAAAATACAGATTATACACAGAAGTATTATTAGTAATATACCATCAGATCATCTGGGTCAACAAATTAATATAAAAATAGAAATAAAGAAGCTGAATGTTATGAGAAAAATAAATTATGTACCTGTAACCATCAATAGAATAGAAAAATTTAAGTATAATTGGGTAACAGATTCTACATATTCACTCTCATGTGTAAACCCAAATGATTCATATTGCCAATTCTTTAATTCATTTAATAACATGTTTAACTCAATATTCACTACGAAGACAAAGATGGTCACAAACAAGTGTGCGTTCAGTGATTGGGCAACGGTTGGTATACACAAAAGTAGGCAACAGTTATACGAGCTATATAGTGAAAAACAGTACAATTTTAGTGATAAATTCAAAGAAAAATTGAAAAATTATTCTAAACTGTTCAGAAAAGTTTGTTGTATTGCAAAATCAAATTATATTAGTGATAAAATAATAAATAGTGAAAATAAAATAAAAACAACCTGGAAAATAATCAATAACGAGACGGGAAAAGCCACAGATAATCATTGTAGTTCATTTAAATTAAATATAAATAATAATATAGTAAAGGAAGATGTTGACGTAGCGGAGGCTTTTAATACCTTCTTTGCTGATATTCCAACTACTACAACAAAAGCTTTAAATTCGTCCCAGTTATACGCCGAATCATTACTTAAAGAATGCGTACCAATATGTGAAAAAGAATTTAAATTTCGATATGTAGATGCCTTAGACATCAAAAAAGCTTTTAAATTAATTAATGTAAAAAAAACAAAGGACTTATGGGGTGTATCGGTAAACATTCTCAAGTCACTTATAGATACATTAGCATCAGATTTAGCTTTGATTTTTAACAACTGCATTGATTGTGGTGTGTTTCCAGATTTGATGAAGCATAGTAAAGTAATACCATTATTCAAAACTGGTTCTACTTTAGATCCGACAAACTTTAGACCAATATCAATATTGCCTACTTTCAGCAAAATTTATGAAAAGCTTATTTTAATTCAATTACTGCAACATTTCAACAATAATAAGCTTTTACACGATAAACAATTTGGTTTCACTAGAGGCAAATCTACTACCGACGCTGGCATCGAATTACTAACGCATATTTACGATGCATGGGAAGATTCGCAGGATGCTCTTGGAATTTTCTGTGATTTGTCCAAGGCATTTGACTGCGTACATCACGGAACATTAGTAAGCAAATTATGTCATTATGGGATAAGAGGTGTATCTTTGGACCTTATCACCTCATACTTAAGTAACAGAATTCAGAGAGTTGAGGTAAATGGTAAAAGGTCTCAGGGGTCTTTGATAACAATGGGTGTACCGCAGGGATCCATACTTGGTCCATTTCTATTCTTGATCTACATTAACGATTTGCCCCATCTGGTTAAGAAAAATCACGACATAGTATTATTTGCTGACGATACTTCTTTAGTGTTTAAGTTAAATAGACGTAATAATGATTTTGACAATGTAAATAATGCTATAAATAAAGTCGTGGATTGGTTCAGCGCAAACAACCTTTTGCTGAACGAAAAGAAAACAAAATGCATTAGATTTACCTTACCTAATGTAAAACACGGGGTACCAGTAAATGTTAATATCAAGGGAGAGTCATTGAAGCCTATTGAAAGTACAGTATTTTTGGGCCTAACCTTGGACAGCAAGCTTCAATGGGGTCCACACATAGACGCATTATCTAAAAGACTTAGCTCTGCAGCATATGCTGTCAAAAAAATTCGCTTTTTGACTAATCACGAAACATCTAGATTGGTGTATTTCAGCTATTTCCACAGTATAATGTCTTACGGTATACTGCTGTGGGGATGTGCTGCTGACGCACTTATCAATAGTATATTTGTCTTGCAAAAAAGGGCTGTACGTGCTATGTATAATATGGGTCCAAGGGAATCTTTGCGAGAAAAATTTAAAGAAATAAATATAATGACAGTAGCTTCCCAGTACATTTTCGAATGCTTAGTTTACATTCACAAGAATTTAAGTAACTTTCCTAAGAAAAGTGATTATCACAATGTAAATACTAGAAATAAAGATAAACTTGCATTGCCCCGTATTCGACTACGTAAGGTTAAAGTTTCATTTAAGGGATGTTGTGTTCGTTTTTATAATAAAGTGCCCAAAGAATTTCACCAACTTTCAATTAATAAATTCAAGAAAATTGTAAAGGGTAATCTTTGTAAGAAGGGTTATTATAAAATTTCAGATTATTTAAATGACAATAATGCATGGGAACTTTCATTATTAAATTCAGGGGAAGAGAAAAAAAAAAAAAAAAAAAAAAAGGGGGGGTGATTGATAGTGATGACATGTCCAAGTTAATCTTTGTGATTTTACGGACAAAATCTGAATCAATCAATCAATCAATTCAATAGAACAAGGCCTTTTTGATGAAAACAAAATCGGCTTACGGAATACGTACAAATTGTATGAACGGACTGGATCAGACGAGGAAAATCGAACAACTACCAAAAGTATAAAGATACTAATAATATTTAAGGACTTATTAACATTTTAACTTATAATAATATGTTTATGACTATCTAGTTACTAAAGTCCAAAATAAGTCGTTGTTCAAAAAAGCTTTCAAGACTTTTTTGAAAAAAAAAATATCCACGATAAGTTAAATTAGTGTTCCATTTGTAACATTAATTTAATTAAAACAGGTACAATAATATAATAAAAGTAGATTTACTAGGTATTGTCACGCATTCAACGTTTTTTTCGTAGTACTGTTATGATTTACAATTCTTTTGTAAAGTTACATTGTGGCTTGATTACATTACTTTGTTATTTTACGGCCTTTTGTTCTATTTTACTGAGAACTTCATTCTTTTTACATTGGTTTGTTGGCAATGCAAATGTATTCGCAATGATAAAAGATAAAATAAAAATTAATTATTAATAGTATTATTTAGTACTTTTGGTTGTTTCATTCATTATATTGTCAAAACAGAAACGAATCTAATAATCCGTAACAGAAGCTTCGAGCTTACCACGGGGCTAGATGTTGCTGTAGTGTGTGAATTGTCTAGTAATAATTGTATAGAATGAAATGAGACCACACGAGTTTTCCAATTTTCTATTATACATAACACCTAAATGATTTTGAATTTGAGAAACACCGCCTTTTAAAATGAATAGTTATCATACAAATTTAAGTTCAGTTTCACAAACATAAAAATTTAGTCGGTTTGAAAACCTCCTATCTGAGTCGGCTAAAAAGCAATATTACAGCAAATTAATTATATTAACATTTTTCATTCTCGAGCTAAAAATTAACTTTTTACAGTAAATTACTTTCGAAATTCAATTTGTAATTTTGTTTTGGGTTTTCATTTCAAGTTTAACCCTCGGTCAGAGAACACGGGGTTGTTAAATTAAATATTTTATTTCTCTGTTAAAATATGACCAATTTCGCTTAATGAAGGCTGTAAAATTACTGTTTACAGCAAATTTTCTGTTAGGTTAGTACTCGTATAAACAACTTACATTTGGAGTTATTGTGAATACTTCATATTTGTAATAATTTTACAGCGGAAAAATGCGCGGGTGAAGCCACGTGGTGGAAAGCTAGATAACTATAAAAATACCTTCATTTTAAACGTCTGCCGCATTTTTTAAATATCTCTATGTAATTAGTACGCATAATTCACGGTCACGTATAATCCATAGTAGGTAAGATAACAGATACGTAGTAATTGTCAGTTACTTCGCTAGTCTCATAAACACTGAGTATTGTCATGTCAAAGAGAGTGAATAATGCGGTGCTGGCCTAAGAATAGTTTCATAATTTCCTTTTATAAGTAAAATGATTTAACATTATTTTGGTTTAAAAATATTGGTATTGTATAATAAGTGTATGTAAACATTAATTAATGAACGACGTTGGTTATACAGAATAGCGAATTTAAACATTTCAGATAAACATGTAAATTACTAATTAAATCCAACGTAACCTCGTGTTTTAAGACTAATGAAGAGTTTGAAAGACATGTAAAATTCACCAACCCGCACCTAGCCCTAGTCCCTATCTCCCAGCAGTGGGAATGTAATAGAGATACTAATGCTATGCTATATTCCATGAAAAAGTACCCGTATATCTAAAAATAAACACGGCACAACAACCAGGTCGAAAACTGAGCTTGTCGTCTTTGATTAAGAAAATATCGGAGAAAGTTTAGCAAAGAGGGATCGCGGAACTATCCTGAAGTACCCTCACTTTGTTGTACTCTCGTTAGCAGTCCGACATACTTTGGACTCACAAATAGATTCCAAGATCTGTTGTTGAGCATTTTCTTGAGAACTTTTGATGATATCAAAGTCTCTGATAATGCAAGTGTAACCTTGGTGTAGGAGGTGATATCTTGGTGAAATAGTTTTGGTGTAGGTTGAAGAGTTGAAGACCTGTTTAAAACTTTAGAAAAACAGTTCCTGTTTAGAGGTCAGAGCCTTAACAGAGCTTTGGCTTAACTTTTCATTTGTATAAAAATAACAAGATTATATTATACATGACCTTATTGTACAAACATTCTCGTTAAAAAATATTTCAAATAATATTATGTTGCAAGATATTAAATTCGTACAAATACTCGTAGTCAAACTATTCAGCGTAAATAAATATAGCTCAATAATTTCCAGAACTTGCAAAAGCCTTTCAAAAATATACTTGGATTAAAATATTGGCACGCGTTCTTTTTTGTTATTGATGCCTTTTGTAATAATACAATAACAAGAAAATAAATTATAGTGTTCTCAGATTTATATTATACTTTTTATTTATGAAATGAAAATAACAGGGCAGTGACTCTTCGTCACTTAAAAATATTACATACAAGCTTTCTGGCCTAGGCTTTGCCTGTTTGAACAATGCCTATAATTAAATGTGAAAGCATTAAATCTATCTACAGTTATGACATAGCTACCTACGGTCATATTATAGATGTCTAAATCTAGTAATTTTTAGCTTTTCGTATTTATTAGTGGAGAAGATAAAAATCTATTGATTGAAAATTTCAATAATCAACAACAATAGAGTAAATTTGCAAAGAACGAGGATTTAAATTATTCTATGGTCTACGCATGGTGAAGACTAACATCGTGAGGAAACTGGAATGTTCTGAAAAGTTGAAAAGGTTGAAATCGTATATAGCATCGTATATAACTCTTATTTTATTAATACCTAATTTATTGTAATATTTTATTTAATGTGGAAATAATTTAATTTCCTATATATTCTCGTAAGTAACATTTGTAATTGGTTTTCAATCGTGTTTGTTACTTAATAAACAATAAACAATAGCGTATAAACCACATTATACCCATAATAATTCGTGCACTTTTACTAGAATTTCATCTAATAAGTTCCACCAGTTTAAGAATTTGATCAATTTTATATCGCGTCAGCAGAATTTTAAAGCAAGATGTGATGGAGTGATAAATTTAAGATAAATTTGCAGTCAGCCCAAATTCGCCCGTTGAAATGGAAGAATGACAATAGCCGTGAACGCTTTGTAATTAGAAATCTCTTGTTTAATTTGAGGAAACTGTTCTATTGATAAATTATTCGTTTCAATCTTCTGTTGAAAGGCTGATTTTGAAGTTAAAAATGTTTCGATTATTCTTCTGTTGGAAGCCATTAGATTTGAAAATTGGCTTGTCATTTGTATTGAAAATTATTTTTTGGCTTTGTAGTCAGCGTGTGTCCACCAGCATGGCGAATTAAGGTCTAATCTATAGAGGTTGTGTCTACGTGGGGAATTAAGTGGTTAGACAATGGGTCCGAAAATATCACATATCCTTCTAACTCTTAAAAGATCCCAGAACATGCCAGTTTCTTTATGTTTGCCTTCACCGTTAAAGCACTTGCTTAAAACGCTGATTAAAAACAGCTGGACTTCTATAAGCCTCATTGAGAACTATGTATGAGTTGTACCCACAAGCCATTCAATTTATCGTAGGTAGGTCCAATTGTGTGATTGTAGGACGGACGAACAATAAAGATAATCTCATATGTACTCACTTGTATCTACCTCTTATTGCGGTAACAGTTTAGATTAGGTTCCATCTAGGTTTCTTCTAAGTTTTGGTAGATAGATTGACATATTTATCTATCCAAATGACTAGACGCTCAGTATTAAGTAAGTAAATAATCGGGGCTTTCCAGCTTTTTTGTCATCACCAGCTTCAATTGAAGCAAAAATGATTTACGAACTGGCTACCATTAGGTAGTTATTGTTAGAATATAGTTTTCAATTTTGTTTATCTGTTAGTGTTTCATATCATGTTTTTTGTGATAGTTTTAAGTTACTGAATCATATTTATATAATGGTATATGACCGGCGTGAACTTTTAGTTCAAAGGTCATTAAAAACTGAATGAAGAAAATAAAAAAAAGTAAGTAAATAATGCATATAAGTTCTGGTTGAGTTTCACAATAGGCCCCTGCTTACGTCCAACAGTGGACATCCAATGGCTGAAATGATGATGATTTTTTTACTTCTACACACGACCTTCATCATACGATTACCAAGTTAACTAATTGAAGGAAATCCCGTTAAAAGTAATTAAAGTGAACTGATAGCCATATAATTGATCTAAGTATGTAATAGGGCTATGATTGGAAGTTTTTTTTCAAATTATAGTTTTTAGAGGTCATTTTGGTTGTTTTACCAATGTTATGAATAATATGACCTTACTTGTATAATAAAAGAAGTGTAAACTTCATAAAGATAAATACATGACTGTTGTACCTATAAATCTATTTGAAAAATGTTATTGAAGAGGCATTGTTTCTTGAGGACTTATTCAAACAGATTAATAAAATAAATCATTATTTATTTTCGTACGTATACGTAGAGAATCCCGAGAATCAATTAGTGTTTCATAGCTTTTTCTATCTCTCTCTTTTCTTCTCGTTTCTCTTCCCAAAAAGAAAAAAATAAACAATATCTACTTGTATCATAAAAATATATCTCAAAAGCCACTTATTTAGGTTACATGAAGTTATGAACTCACTCGGACTTTATTGAATAGGTAATTTACCTGTAAATTTTGTAAAGTCTTCCAAACTCATTATTCGCGGTAATTAGACTCGGTAAATTTATGTATACAATTTAGTTCTTAGCGTCGTCTCTTTGTTTTACCCGGGACGTTTTCAAATGGAGTATGAATGTTCTATGACACTTTTTCTGTGTAGTTAAATCTATACTTATATAGTTGTCATGATTATGATTGTCTTAATAAGTCTTATAAAATTATAATTACCTTAAACCTATGATATAGAAATAAATAAATATTGTTGAACAATTCACACAGCAATATCTACCTCCGTTGTAAGCTCGAAGCTTGTGTTCTGATAAACCTAGTAGAAAATGCATACATAATATTTTTGTACATTGAAAACATCCAGACCACCCGTAACAATTATTTTCAGATCGTAAAAATATTTGAAGTGATGCGGGAATCGAACACGCAACCTCTTGCGTCGCAGGCGGACCTTCGCCCGCTGCACCAAAGAGGTCGTCATGTAACATATGCGATTACCAAAATACTGTAAATTCTGATTGAAAAACAAAAGTTATAAGTAGATAGGTATGTATCTAATTTAAGGTGTAAATTAGTTTGAAAATTGTTTAAAATCGTGAGACAATTCTATTTCAAAGATAATTTAATTTTTTAATGATTTTAGCCTTTAAGTTTTAAACAAGGAATGGATACCTATGCAATCGTGTAAAGATATGTTATTTACATCATTCAATTCATTTAATTAGCGTCATTTAATTCTCAAAATAAGAATTATTTTTTATGATGCACCCAGTTCTAAATTCAAAAGTATATAGATCAGTGCCACAGAACGGAAGAAGTAATGAACGCGCAGTGAGGCAGTGACCTATTTCCTATTTATCAATCAAATCTCCATTATAAAGTTCAATTGATCAATCAGTGCTCTATTGAGGACTCTTCAGCAATCCTATAATGTATAAAGCACTATCACGAAAAAAATAATTGCAATTTTATTGCGGATTTCTATATTAAATAAAATAGTATTGTTGTTCATTATTATTGAAATTTTATGATTTATTTATTTATGTTAGTCTCGCTGAAACTCGATAACGACAAAACCGATTTTGCAATGTAAGGTTACAAAGGTAAAATATTAGAAAACATTCAAAACGGGCGAAGCCGAGAAAAGGTCAACTAGTCTTATAGCTTACGAGTTTTAGGGTCGAAATATTTTCCGTAAATTGCGAATTTCTTAAGCGATAACATTGTTAAACTTTTTTTTTTAATTACATCTAAAAAAAAATTTACAACAAAGAACTCATAAAACTTACCAATTATCTCCCGATCCGCACGAAAAAATCCACACACACAACACTAACACTGTCACACATTAATTTATCCTTCACAAAATCGTTTTAATATTTTTTATTAGTCACAGAGTCGAAAATAGCGGTTGTGAATATTATAAGCGCGCGGGCGGCACGTACGCACTCGACGAAGGTTCGCGGAGGACTGGCGACTGGCGACAGTGCCTGGGGCGAGGACGAGGCATGTGGAAAACGCGGGAAACAGCCGCATTTTCAGGGCAGTCTTACTTAGCTGCGTTTGGGTTTTGACCCACAGTTTTTGGATTGTCTTTGGATATTGGAATCGAAGAGACTAACAGAGCAAATTTTTTCAACATGTCCCTTATATGTTGTGTAGGTATTTTAATTTGTAATTTTATGTATTTGTTTGTTTGTTGAAGAAATAAATGATTATTTTGTTTGTTTGAATCATATGGAAATTGATTACTTTTTGTTTACAGTATAAAATGCAACATTTTATTATTAAAAAAGCCTAAGCACTCTCATCAAACGGGCTGAGTCTAATTATGCTAAAAATTATGTAACGCGGGAAATATAACTTTAAAAAGATTCTTAATTTATTTTAGACTAACGCCTAAATCTATACTGATTGCGCTTATATCAGTCCGATTTTAATTTTTTTTCTGTTTTGGATTACTTGGACAAACTTATTATAAAAACTATTATGTGATAACGTAAAAAAAGTAAGCGAAGCTATCAACGGCTCAGCTAGTTTAGGATATTACCCTGAATACGTTCCTACGCAGGTGAAACCGAGCGCAAAAGCTAGAAAACATCATACCATGGAACTTATATCGTAGAAAATGACCACAAAACAGATTGCTACCTAAAATAGGTCGACGTCTCGTTGGTATAATGACATAACCGCAAATGTCACACGCAGATCATTGACTTCAGTACCAAGTATAAATCAGACTAGCGCACCACGCGAGTATGCCTGCGATATTATAGATATATTTTAGAGAAAAAAATATAGACTTGCTTAAAAGTTGCTGAAAAATTGGAATGCCGTGTGCCGTGTAGTGCTGGCTTAAGAATAGTAACAATCAAAGCTTTTTCTGAGGGTGACCAGACAAAGTGACTTATCTTAGTGATTAATATTGCCTATGTGCCTAGGTGTTATCCCAGACAATTTGCAGATCATAGAAATGTTTGTCTAATCAGTCAATATAAATATGTAATGGTTTATCAAGTCAATATAATGAATTTGATAAACCTGTGCCCAGTTGTAGTAATGTGGTTTGTTACGATGATCTAACGCTAATCATTTTGCAAATCGAACCAATAATTTTATGAGATATGCGCGTTCAACCGAACGAACAAACTTTTCAACGTTATTATTATTTTTGTACAGTGTACATAGATTATCAGATTCAGTGGACAATCTTAAATGCGTTTGGCCGAGGTCGAACTAATATAAATAAAAGTCTCATCTTGGATTTCATTTTTAAAATGTTATTTCTTTTTATGTTTGTACTAGGCGTGCGCTAAACGTGTCCGCGGCTGGAGTGGAGTTACTCCGACTCCACTTGGCTCCGGACACGTTTCCCGGAGACGTCTCCGCGGAGTCGTTTGGATCCGTCTGGAGTAACAGCTCCTACATGTCCATTGGACCTGTTTGTAGGACACGTTTGTTTCGGATTCAACAAATCAATGGTCTCCGCGGAGTTGTTTTGAGCAAACAGCTCCACATGTCCATTGGATCTGTTTGATGTAGGACACGTTTGTTTCGGTGGATTCAACGAATCAGTGGCAAACATAGTAACGTAATTATATCTATAAGACAAGTACAGTGATTTTAACTTTTTCAATCTTACGCAATCTGCACTGCACATATTATTATTATATTATTATTTAACGGGTATTTATTTCGTGAAAAATAGGTAGGTATATAATAAATAAATAAAATAAATGTTTATTGCAATTACTTAAGGAGTACCTATATTAGGAATATTTAACAGGTTTTAATAGCGATCATAACACAACATTCACTAATAAAAATATATTTTTTAAACCATAAAGGTTCTCTAGAGAAATAAATAAACTTTGACATAAACCGACCGAGACCGGCGCGACAAACGTGTCCGCGGAGGTGGAGTCGAACTCGGACACGGACACGCCATAAACACCAATCCGGAGTGGAAGCATTCGACTCCGGGAGTGGAGACGTCTCCAGGAGACGTTTCACTCCGGAGTTACACACCTCTAGTTTGTACGAAGTATTTTTATAGGTAGGTAATGTTTTTTTATCGTAGTAAAACATTTTTTTTTGAATAGAAATATAACCACTAAAAGGTTTTAGGATTAACCTATAATATGATAAGAAATCAAATAACTTATGACTCAGACGTATTAGAAAATAATAATGTTTGTCCGTCTTTTACGGTAAAACAGAGCGTAGCGACGAATTGACGTGATTTCTAGGTGGATGTCATATTTTAAAGTTATTTTTAAGTTGAAGAGATGGAGAGGCATAGGCTACCTTTTACCGCGAGAAAAACGAAAGTGCGGTGCGGAAAGATTATGCTACTTAGTAGAATCCAAAAATGTCTTATAATAAAAGTAAATTTTGTCTCTTACTCCATTTTCCTCAGGCGTGCGAGATCTCCGCATGGTAATGACCTACTCATAGCGAGTATTATGATAATGCGATGGTGAATGCCGAAGGGATGCGATGATAGGTGACCTTTTGGACTCGCTAACTATTTGATTCTTTATTTATAAAAGAGGGATAGGTACTTTGTATTTGAGTTTTGAGAGATCTTTTCGTTGGATACGGGTGTGTTGGCTAAGTAGGATCAAAACAGGTCTTTCTTTTCAAAGGTCGTGGGTTCAAACCCCATGGCAGAATTCTGAATTTTTCTCTCTTGAAAATTAATATTGCGCCTTACACATTTTTAACGAGATGAAGGGAAGAGGCGTAAGAAAACCGACATGTTTGATATATACATGTTTGTTTGAATACTTTGAAGCCAAGAGAGAAGCCCCTGTGTCCCAGCAGTGGGGACGAAAAAAGAGGTGAATATGACTGTATGTTTGTGTAATATACACAAAATAATTATTTTAAACGATGTTCCAAAACAGTGTTATAACAAATTTTTGAACAAGATAATTTCTCAACATCCCGTTATTGTTCATTTTTGATGAACAACATGAAAAAGAGTAAATTTATACATTTTTCTGAAAGGAAATACGAGTATTAAGAGCAACGAGAATGTCGTTTTGTCGCTCGCTGTTATACATCGAAGGACATGAGTTTCGTCTGAGCGAGTTTGTTTTACTTGTTTCCCATTTGTTATGTTTTTATACGACACTAGCCGACCCGCCGGCAGCTTTGTTTGCGTTTTTTACGTAAGCAACTTTAAGTTTACATAATATAACCCATAGATTCATAAATGTACTATCCAACATTGAAAGAATTTACAAACGGATCGCATGAAACCCTTTCAATGAGAAATAAAGAGGTGGTACGATAAAAACTGTCGTGCTTAGATAAATTTCATATTTGTTTAAACGGTAAATCGAGCGGTGCGGAGCGTGATCCGTGCCCTTGCAGTGTGGGTCCTAAAGAGAGATCTCAAGTTCTGGGACGAAACTGTTGACCAAATCCAACGTTGAAAAGATTCCCGTTAACGCAACATAAAATCTAGAGGTTCAGCTTGGACTTACAAGCATCATCGGAATGAAAGCCGAGAGTGCTCCCACTTAGCCAACAAGACTTTAATAAAAGAAGATGACTACAAGTAAACAAAACATGACATTCTTCCGTCAAATTTAACCTAAATTAACCTGTGCAAAAACACGAAACGTCTCAAAATTACAAAATGTATCCATCAGGGATCAAATCGAATACAAACACGGCCATATTAGTCAGGGATCCGTAGTACATGGAAATCAAGTGATTACTAACAAGCTAATTTTTGGTGAGTAGCATCGTTTCGATGAGACGTCCAAAGATATCCTATACCCAACTCTCGATTGTGGTAGCTAACAGAGATATCAAGGATTAAAAAAATCAAGGATGTAAAACTGGGATAACGGACCACGAAATTTGTAGGACAATATGTTATATCTCAAGATAATCATCTAAATTATATAAAAACATGTTTGTCCTACAAAACCTATGGTTTGATCAAAGAGTCCGCCATTTCGAAAATGTATCGAAAACGAGGTCAATTTAAATGATTACTATGATTATTAACCAGCTGATTTTTTGTTGTATACTTAATTAATATTATATAAAATCTAACGGACATATTGTCCGACAAATTTCGTGGTCCGTTATCCCGGTTTTACATCCTTGATTTTTTTAATCCTTGATATCTCTGTTAGCTACCACAATCGAGATTTGGGTATAGGATATTTTTAGTCGTCTCATCGAAACGAAGCTACTCACCAAAAATTAGCTTGTTAGTAATCACTTGATTTCCATGTACTACGGATCCCGGCCTATATTTGAACAACATATCGATTTGCAAATGTAAATGTCTGTCGGCTGGAGTTCCGTAATATTGGGAACTTGTTTGATACCTCGGGTTTTTTATGACCTGTGATGAAAAATGTACAGAAAGTGGTTAAATGAAGATACGCGATGATTAAACATCTAGACCCGTTTTGAGCCCGAAGCTTGTGTTAAGGGTCTAGTTAATATTTTCTCCTCCTGTGAAAAACATCCGGCCTACTTATACATTTTCTATTGAAAAACACTTGTCTAAGAACTTGTAAGGTTCTCAAAAAATAAAAATAGAATTTAGTGTAAGTAATGGTTTACACATTGACACTAAATTCTAACACAATCTTCGTGCTTACAACGGGGCTAGATGTTGCTGTGTGATTTTCTAGAAATATTTATATATTATAAGTATCATTTTTATTTATCATTTATCAGTGAAATAATAAAAATAGAAATTATCGTTTATTTTATCACATTATACACACATATTGTTACTAACGCAATCTGTTCCTATAAATATACAGAACCTTCATATTTGTATTATCAATTCTTACTTACCTCCTTGTTTTTCACAAGACATGGAAATAAAATATTTATTTGCACGACGGTCGTTATCCTCGATTTTTGATGAAGAGGGTCTCGTACATACAAATATGTACTTACATACAATGTAGCCGGTAATATGAGGCGCGATGATGGATATCAGATTGTTGAAAGACGATATATTAAGATTTGTGTTTTGTTCCCACGTCATACAGGTGTGTATTATTTTGCTATTAACACTTTAATAAAGCACATTATATCTGATTAAATTGATGATGACTAAAGATTTAACACTAAATGATTTTTAATAATGTATAAAAACAAAATAAACATGAGAAAATATACAATCAGCAAATACATAATTAAAAAATCGAATAAATATTCGTATTCGGTTCCCACTTAGTTACGTTGCAATATTGTATGTTTTTCTACACGGTTTCTTAACATTTAGACAAGGATACCTTAGATAGGATAGTATTTAGCAGACTAGCATAAAACGGAGCAAGCTGATGCCAAGATAAACTACTGGAAGGAGTATATAGAAACTTGTCAAGTATTTCACTAAGACGCCTCCAACATTATCTACGAACGGCACAGGTGGGGTTCCTCTGTACTCAGTTATACCAACTTTTGGTGCTTGCTCCAAGTTAAAGAATTAACGCACACTGAAGTGGCTACAACACTGCCTTGTTTAAATAAATTAGTGATTTGAAATTTGAATAAATGAAAATGTATAATTGTAAAAATCACTTCTATTGTTGCGTGTTGGTAAATGTCACATGTCCAATTCAAACTTTTAAAGTTCTGCCGGTCTCCTCACAAGGTTTGCTGTTCTAAACCGTACTTAAATTTTACACACAAGTAGAAAATTCCAGATGTGCGTGGCAGGGTTTGAACCCACGACCTTTGGAGTCAAAATGATGTGGTGAAATATTAAAAACTTATTATTTTTAACAAGTAGTAAGTTTCATAAAGTCTGTAAAAATAAAATAAAATAGCCGTAACTAATCGCAGTTTTTCTGCTAGATCTCATACTCTGGGCCACTGCTACATTATCGACGTAGAACACAAAAGGTAGGCGCACGGAGCGAAGTGTCATAGTTTCAGTTCAAGAACGGCCGAAGTTACCGCCCAAGTTTATAATATCTGTCGTTTCTCTGCCCTTCGTAGGTAATGTAAGATGTTTGCTCGTTTTGTTTGTAATGTTTAAATGAGAGGACATTTTGGAGGGAAAAAGCTGATAAGGAATTTGATTTAGTGTTGCAAGTTTTTTTATGCTTGTTATTTTAGCATGTAATGTTAAAAGGCGTAGTAGCATTATTTACGTTGCTATTGCTGGAATACAGTGACTTCTTTTAACAAGAGATAATGAGGCTTTTATTCACGACGTTAGCCAAAAGTGGGTTGATGTATGTCACATTTCTTTCAAGTTCTTAGAACATGCAGGTTTCTCGATTTTTAGCCTCACCCAGTGTTTTTTTTACACATACACAGAAAGACGGTTTAACGACACAGTTAAAGTATAATAAACATAATATTACAATTTTCCACACGAATGATCAAATTGATTATTGGCGAGATTGGATATCTATCCAATAATATGTCATTTTCAACATCTACATATCAAACGTACTAACTACATCCTTCCGTCCATAAATCCAGCGGACAGTTAGATAATTGCATCCAATAATAATAGCTCTTATTACTTTGATAATTAGGCTATAATCGGTCACAGATGATTCTGTAATTAATTTGGAATACAAGTGATCTTAGTGCCTATTGCTGATTGCTTTGAAATTAATGACTAGTAATCTAATTGGATAATGGATTCGGATATGGAAAGGGTATGATTTGATAGCTTGCATATGCACCCAACTAGCTATTTACGTTCCCACTGCTGGGATACAGAACGAAAACGAACGACACGAAAGGGATTATTCCCTAATTTACGCTGATGAAGTGCGGATTTGTGAATGTCACTTATACGAATTTAAAACTTATCAAAGTTTTCAGAACATGCCAGTTTCCTCACAATGTGTAAAGCACGTGCCTTAAAACGCACCTAAATCAAGAAGAAAAACTCTAAAATGCCATTGTGTTTGAACCCACGGCCTTCAGAATGAAATTCGAGTGTGCTCCTTTTTAGTCAGTAGGGCTTTTATTCGGGAACGAGCGGCAAAGCAAAATTCCACCTATATGAACTAAACCAAACTAAAGCTCCTGTTAGTAACTCCAGTTAGTTCACAAATATTCACGAATGCCAACTGATAGTCATTTGCGAATCATTGTTCCACCGCAACCCCTACAGGTATCTAATTACCGCTACATTCCAGAACAATTTACAATTCACGATACGATTTTTTACTACAATTATACTTCAATATTATCATGACAGCCCATGTTAAGTGCCACTTCTGGGCTGTAATCTCTCCAGTAAAACCTTTTATTCTCCTGGACGAATTTTCCCACTGAAAAAGTAGCTTATATTATGTTATTCTGATATCTATACTATAATATTATAAAGCTTAAGAGTTTGTTTGATTGCTTGTTATAACGCGCTAATCTCAGGGACCGTTGGTCAGAAAATATTTCAGGCTATATTATATGTCGAATAGAGATGCGTAGGATGTCGAAGAGTGTGTGTTTATCAGGAGGGCTTCTAATTGGTTATGACGTCACCAGGTCTAACGTCACAGTCGTCTTCATGTTCATAATAAAACCACAACGAAACGTCCATTATTTATTCCAATTTACAATGTTTCAGTCCATCGACGCAATTTATTACCAACAGATTATTATTATTAATTTATTACGGACTGTTCCAACCGACACTTCAAACAACAAATGAATTTATTGCCAACAGAGGACTATTCCAACCGACTACTCGAACAAGAATACTAACAAAGCACTGTTCCGTCCGACGGCTCAAACAAGAATGTCATGCTAGCTCCGCCGACGGTCGTATTTATACGAACGAAAGCGGTCTGAACCAGTTTCACAAGTAATGGCGTCGGCGCGCCGCAACCCGTAGTGCGATGCGCGCGGTACAAACAGGTTCTGAGTCATATTTCAACCGATGTTCATGTCTGCCCCGACACGGCCATGCTGATAGATGGTGCGCGCTCTGCACCAGTCGTTTTTCTGGAAAAGATGAAAAAGTTTCTCTGAGCTAGGTATCCATTCAAAGGTACACTAGCTGATAATTTGGTGCAAGGTTATTTGTTCTGATAATTGGATCTCAACCACCAAATTATCAGCGAAAGTTTAAAACATAGTACTTAGAATGTTTATTAGAAAAATGAATAAGGAAAACTGACAGTGAGTGAGTTATTATTATTGTTATCAATGTTCATGCTCCACGTATTTACATTGTTTTATAATTTTATGGCCAATGCTTGCACTCCACGTACTTGCATGGTTATTAAGGTACTCTAGGAATTTCTCATAAAGTAACTCGTGGAAAGTCTCGCCTTAGTACTCGCGGAATTTCTTACCACTCAGTACTCGTGAATTTTTTCAACGTTATACTCGGGGGATCTTCCTAACGATACACTCGCGGAATTTCTTACCACTCAGTACTCGTGAATTTTTTTCATCGTAATACTCGGGGGATCTTCAACGATATACTAAGGGATCCTCTCAACGAGATACTCGTGGATTTTCTCATCGTGATATTTGTGGAATTTTTCGTAGAGGTTAGTAAAAGGTAGTTGTGTGTTTATGTAAATCTACAGTTCGCCAAAATTTTTTTTTTTTTCTTTTCTTTCTTTTTCTTTCTTTTGTTTGTTTGTTTTGGTTGCATATTGCTTAAAGTTTACGGTACTTGCCTAGGTATGAATGCATGGTAGAACTACAGGATCGTATTCATCCGCCTACTCGGCCATACTGACAGGCAGTGCGCGCTCTGCATCTGCCTCGAAGGGGTCCTCGTAGTGCGGGAATGACTGACAGGCGGTGCGCGCTCTGCACCTGCCTGGTCTGCAAGTGTCTGTAACAAAGAGATTTGCTTTTGAGTTTGGTATCTGTTTACAACTCCATCGAGTTGCAACAAAGTTTTAATGAAGAATAGTTAAGGTCTCGGAGGGTAAGAGTTCTGGGGAAAATTTATAAAGATAATCAACTTAACTTTGTTTTAGTCGGAGTCTTGCTCAGGCAGTCTAGCATGGGAGGTGGATGGCACGGGCTCGCTTGCAGTAGTGTTTTGAGGGCCTAGTGCATCGTCTTCTTCCACCAACACAGCCCTACTGACAGGCAGTGCGTGCTATGCATCTGCCTCTCGGAGTATATCAGCAAGTACTCGTAGTGCGGAAGTGAATCTGTAAAAGAAACTTAATTAGTTCTTGAAGAATATTTCATAGAAGGGGTTCGTAGGAATTCTCATTGGAATTTTGATCCAATTATTTATTTGCTCGGCTTTTTCCTGATCAATTTGCGTTCCATCATTTATTTGATCACTTTATAAAGATGCAGGTAGTTTCAAAACTATGATCGTCTATTGTTTATTTGCTCGGCTAAGTCCTGACCGATTTGCGTTTCATCAATTTTTTTTTTCATCACTTTTTAAAGATGCAGGTAGTTTCAAAACTCTGACGTCAGTATGATCGTCAATTGTTTGTTTGCTCGGCATCTTGGTCTTGGGTCAGTTTTTGCATCATTTTATAAAGACGCAGGTAGTTCCAAAAATATGTCGTCAGTATAGTTTAACTAAGCCATCTTCTTGGTCTTGGGTCAGTTTTTGCATCATTTTATAAAGACGCAGGTAGTTCCAAAAATATGTCGTCAGTATGGTTTAACTAAGCCATCTTCTTGGTCTTAGGTCAGTTTTTGCATCATTTTATAAAGATGCAGGTAGTTCCAAAAATATGTCGTCAGTATGGTTTAACTAAGCCATCTTCTTGGTCAGTTTTTGCATCATTTTATAAAGGTGCAGGTAGTTCCAAAACTCTGACGTTAGTATGGTTTAACTAAGTCTTCTTCTTGTTCTTGGGTCAGTTTTTGCATCATTTTATAAAGATGCAGGTAGTTCCAAAATTTGACGTCAGTATGGTTTGCCTTCTTCTTTGTCTTGGTCTTGTGGCAGCGTACAGTCTCAAGGCTATCGAGGTTCAGATCTATCGAAGTTCGGATCCCTGGATGAATTGACCATCTTTTCTGGTCCGGAAGCAGCTTTTAGTTCCGGAGTTCAGATCTGTGATCCCATTTGTTCAAATCTGTGACCCCACTTGTTCAGGTTCGTATCCCACTTCTGATGTCGAATAGAGATGCGTAGGATGTCGAAGAGTGTGTGTTTATCAGGAGGGCTTCTAATTGGTTATGACGTCACCAGGTCTAACGTCACAGTCGTCTTCATGTTCATAATAAAACCACAACGAAACGTCCATTATTTATTCCAATTTACAATGTTTCAGTCCATCGACGCAATTTATTACCAACAGATTATTATTATTAATTTATTACGGACTGTTCCAACCGACACTTCAAACAACAAATGAATTTATTGCCAACAGAGGACTATTCCAACCGACTACTCGAACAAGAATACTAACAAAGCACTGTTCCGTCCGACGGCTCAAACAAGAATGTCATGCTAGCTCGGCCGACGGTCGTATTTATACGAACGAAAGCGGTCTGAACCAGTTTCACAAGTAATGGCGTCGGCGCGCCGCAACCCGTAGTGCGATGCGCGCGGTACAAACAGGTTCTGAGTCATATTTCAACCGATGTTCATGTCTGCCCCGACATATATAATTAAATAGCTTGAAAAAAAAGGCAAGTGTAGCTGTGGACCAGCGTATTAATATTATAAAAACAACTGACTTCCAGTTTTTTTAATAGTTTAGGTTTTAAAAACCTCAGTTATAGTCGTGTCGTGCGATGATAATGCCTCCAAAATCGTCCAGTAGTTCGGAGTTTTCATTGAAATCGAACAGAGTAGCGCGAACCAGATAAAGGAATGTAAGGATTGCAAAAAACGTTATCCGTAACACAAGCTTCGAGCTTACCACGGGGCTAGATGTCGCTGTGTAAAATTGTCCAGTAATATTTATTTATTTATTTATCCGATGTTTTTTTTAATGGCATGATGGAAGACCAGTTGGTGAACCTATATTTTTCACATTTTTGGTTTTGGTTTCGTCTGATTTTTGGTTAAGCGTAGTAATTTATATAAAAATGTTAATAGCTCTTGATTGACCGACTTGTTATTTGTATACAAATGCCACGTATTTAATTATCTAAATCAAAATTTAAGTGTTAAATAAGTTTCTTTGACAAAGTTAAAAAAAACTAATAGATAAATAATAAATAAATAAAAACTAAGCCGACATAATATCAGATATAAAATAACATAGACCACTTTTATACTCTACTAGCTTTCCGCCCTGCGGCTTCGCCCGCGTTTTACACTTTCCCGCAATTTTCTTTGCTATATTATAGCCTATGTTACTCGGGGATAATGTAGCTTTCCAAAGGTGAAAGAGTTTTTGAAATCGGTCCAGTAGTTTCGGAGCCTATTCATTACAAACAAACAAACAAATCTTTCCTCTTTATAATATTATTATATAGTATATAGTATAGATTATATATTATGATCGACTGGAGCACAACATTTTGATAAAGCAAACTACAAGGTTAATACTTTACAAAACTTTTTGCAACTTTTTTTATTTTTTTTGCAAACTGTCCATGGCATATCTCGTTTGAAGCTGTGTCGATTGGTTTCGTGTTCTGAGAGGATTGAAACAGTTTTTTTCATGTTTGGGACGTCAAAGCTTTTGGTAAGTACCTACTTCTATTAGCTTCACGAGCAAATGTATGTAAGTGCATTTTAGTAGGAAAACACTGTTTTTGGGTTCCGTTGTCTAGAACGGAAGTTAGGAAAACACATTTTAAGCAGAGTAGGTAAAATCTTTTGGATAATTAGTAATAATTAACTATTTTACTTTTATTTAGATTTAATTATATGAAATTATTTTGTTCATTGTTCACCAAGTGTTTTAGTTTTAAATTTTTATTATGTTTCTGTTCTTGTGGTGAGCAATAAAAAATTCTATTCTATTTTAAAATTCAAATTATTTTCTATAGATATTTATATTAGATAGAATTTTTAGAGATAAACTTTTACTTATAATATTAATTACTTATTTTTTATAGGATATCATGAAATTAATATCAACTATTAAGTTTAAATGTCGTAATGCTCCAAGGGGGCCCATGCTATTGGATATTTAAATAATAACCTAACTTACCAAATTTTGTAATCACGTGAACAATAAATGACTGATTCAATAAATGTTTCATACAGGAAAATTCATAACGCGCACAAACCTGACAGGTATCTTTTTGTATAGTTTTATATTTTGTATGAAGCATTTCAGTGGGAGCTCGCCTGTTGTCCCAAATGGCGTGCAATCTCAATATCTGATGCGTTTTCCGTGTTCCGATAAGTATTCCAGTCTGTGTACAAACTATCGTTGTTTATAAGGTGTCACAGAATAGCAAGGCGTAGAAAAATATGTAACTAAAAATAAAAATAGTATCTTACAAAAAAAAAAAATTTAATAAGAGTACCAGATTGTGTTTAATACCACTAAATATGTGTGTGTGATAACGTAACTCATGAATTGGCTGAATTTTTAGGTTTCTAGTTAAAAACGTGGTTTTTTTTTATATTTACACTTAAAATCGGGAAACAAATAACAATAAATGGTTAGTTTAAGTTAATAAAATAGAAAACGTTATGCATCCAAATGGTGACAATATAACGTAAAATGTGAGGACGAAACAACCTTAGGTCATTGGACATACATAAACACGTGTATAAAATGTATGTCCAGTTGTAAATTTCCGGGCGTCTTATAGGAAGCGAGACAAATACCCGGGACGTCCCGTCATCCATCCCGTAGGATTACAGAGACGTGCCACAGTGTCGCAAATACAGTAAGTCACGCCGATCGCTTGAATTTGCAGTGTATAATTTCTGAGGAATAAAATTTTCTGACTTCTAAACGGCAGTGTTAACTGAGTGAGTAACTCGGCTTCCATTTGGAAGGTCGTGAGTTCAAACCCCGCCGCGCACCTCTGGCGTCACCTCATCAACATCCACTTTAGGCATTTGAATTAATTAAGCCCTAATTAACTCTCTTCAAGAGCGTAGCCTCTGTGTCCCAATAGTGGGAACATAACTGGAGGTGCTAGTAGTCTCGTAAAGTGAGTTTCACTTCTGTCCACAACTGTATTGTAAAGGGTCAACTTCTAATCCTAAGCAATGATTGTCGTCCATCCCTCTCTACTTAACTGAGTTAAAAAGGGACAGTGGTTTATCGCGGTCACGCAGCCTGTTTTAGTGGATGAATATAAAAAATAATGCTTGTTGTGGGTAAAAAATAATGTTCCCTGACCATTAATAAAGCTGGAAATTAGGGAAAATATTTCTGTCCCAACAGATCATAACTGGATATTTTAAGCGACGAAAATGGCGGGATTTTCAATTTAACTGTACGTTTTTTGCAAGTTGTTTTGTTTAATGTTATTTCTCCGGCTCTTACTTATTAATTTTGATTTTTTATTTGTATGTCTTGATTTGGAAAATTCTTCCTCACACGTGAAAAATAAGAGTCATATATACTTATAAAATATCTTATAAAAGTTAGAAGAGTTATTTTACTTTTTTAAACAATCATAGAACATTAAAACCGCCTAATGCACTGTTGTACACATTAATAACCTATAATCATATTGCGTTTCATAAGTAACCGTTACGACACATAACTTTCATAACAAAATATTTTACTATAGAAATCTACTACTCTCAAATCTTATATTTAATAACGTTATCATTAGGTTTCTCACAAGATTGCAGTGAAATAAGTTCAAAAGTGAGCTCGTAGCGTAAGCATTTTATTTTCAGTTTCAAAATAAAATATCTATCGAATGTTCTAGATCCATAGAATGTCCGACAATGTTTATAGTGTGGCCAGAGTGCAAGCGGATTGATTTAATTCAATTTAGGGGAATGAGAGGTACAAGAGAACATTAAAATATGAAAGAGAGAATATGAATCATTAATGCTGATAATAAGTAATAAGATTTTATAAGATTTTATAACTGTTTGTTCTCCAAATAAAATAAAATAAATAAATAAATATGTAATATCATTATATCTCCGAAACAAAGTATTTTATTTTATTAGCCCTGTCTGTTTGATTTCGTGTAGAGTAACGCTAACGCATGTAACCACTTACACGCTATCAATATAACCATCTCTTCTCGTTGTATCTAGCATTGATTGTATTAGCCCATACCCAGTTCTAGAACCTACAAAACTTATTAAGTGACTTTAGATGAATGTTAGTAATAACGCATTAAGTAACTTTAGATTAATTTTAGTAATAATAATAATGTAACTGCTCGCCCGCTAGTAATCTGACCATCTTTTATCATCGTATCTACAGCTGAACGGATTAGACTCACGCAGAGGGAAAACAAGCAAGAGCTGACTTCTAAACGTTTTTGGAGTAACGTTATTTAAAACGCATGTAACCCGCTCTCCGCTAGCAATCTGACCATTCCTTATCGCCGTATCTAGCTCTGATTGGATTAGCCCTCACCCAGAGGGTTCTAGAAGCGAGTGCTGACCACTCCGTTTGATTTCGTGACCGTTCTTATATATTTTATTATAGGTAGGTATAATAAAACCATTTCTAAAATGAACGCCCCTCTACCAAATTCTGTATTTTTTTTTTCTGTGTATTCTGTTTTTCTGTATTTCCTCTCACACGTTGAAATCATCACGGTTTTGTGGAGGGAAGTTCATTTTTAGAATGGTTTTACTATACCTAGTTGAGATGTGCTAAGAAAGTGCGACTTGGGCTCGGAAAATTGTTTTGTGTTGATGTTTGTTTCAGGAAGAGTAAATAATTAATGTAATTTTTTAGATTCTGTAGAATAAATAAAACCTATGTATGGGAAAAACTGTTAAAACTACTGAATTTAATACCTACATTGAACAGTTTTACAATAAATAATTCCCAACTCTCAATATTGGAAAAGCTCTGCAAATAAAAAAAGCATCCATACATCATTGCACGGACAACGAAAAACTAAAAAAACTCTGAAATGAACATTCCAACAGAAAACCACGCGGAAAAACAAACAGTGTGTGTTCTGTATATTTGATTTACGAGAATCGTCTCCTACCCAGTAGCATTCTGACCATATTGAAACTAGGGTTCTATATCGATTATTTTATTAAAAATTAAAGAAAATTTCAAAATTATCGTATTTTGATTCCTCATAAGATTGTTTATTTGTTTATTAATAAACAAACAAAATATTCAAAAACATTTATTGTCGCAGGCAAAGATATCACTTATTTGTCATAATTATATAATTGGAATATAATGTTTTCCGTTCAAAGTTCCGTTATAGATACCTATTTTCAAATTAATTTCAGCAATTCAAAAACCTTAGATTTGATTCATTAAATTTAAGTACCTACTTCTTAAAATGACGTACTTATATAAAATGGTGGACTTTAATTAGTTGCAAGGCCGTGATTTCATAAATTATTTTATTTTTCGCATTCACTTAACTTTTATTATGTTTTCCAAAATAAAACTAAGGTAAAATTAAAAATTTTGCGAAAACCAACTCTAATTCCATCCCGAAAAGTCTCGCAGATATTCTAAGAATTCCCGGCAGCGGATCTGGATCTGGTTTCCGGTTCCGGCGGAAATGAGCGACCGGAAACCGCGGCCAACTTGCTAAGACTCAAACTTTGAGAGAATAGTTCTGTATACTTAAATACTGATAAATAAGTAAATAAATCTTAGGCTTTGTCTGTCTAAGACACCGATTTTTTTGGATTTAATATACAGAAGAAGCTTTTAAATAAGACGACATCTGTGGCGCAACGGTTGAAGATCTGCCTGCGATCATGTTTATAGTCATAATTATTGCATAATACAAATATGAAACATTCCGTTTTCCTCACGATGTTCGCCTTCACCGTTAAACGTGAGCACGCGTTTTTCGTAATTTAATTTATTAATAAAAGCGCATTTTCAAGAACGATAAAATTCTAAATTATTTTGCAAAAAAATATCTATTCTACCGAATTCTTATTCTCTCCAGGTAAGGCGGAGGTAAACGAAATAAGGCCACCTATACACGATTACACACTTCAGTGGCCAGGTGGGGAACCCTCTGAAATTCAATAGTATTGAGGGAGAATACTTTCTATAGCTGCAGAAAATTGTGGGAAGAAATTCTGAACAATACAATATGTGTTTTTGATATTTATTTTTAATAATAAATGTTAGGGTATCGGTGCAGTGTTTTGTTTGGGTTTAATATTATTATTCTTTGTCCAATAAGCTAAGGTGCGCGGCAGGATTCGAACATACAGCAGTACAATAAACTTTTACTTTAAAAATATATATACGAGTACTTTCATGCACGCCAGAAAAACGAAAATACATTTCAAAAAAGAAACATACCTACATAAACATGACATTGTGTTACAATGGGCGGTCTCATCACTATATTTTTCCAGGCAACCTAAGGATGGACAAGAAACACAAGTACTAAAAGATGGGAAACTACAACCTTCGGATTTAATTTCATAGAACGACAATAAGATGCAATAAATAACGGCTTCAAGCACCTATATAAAAATAATTAATTATGCGACGGGGGTCGAACTCACGACCTTTGGATTTAAAGTTGAGTGTCTTTGCTACTATACCAGGTAATGCAGTTGTTAAACTGGTGCGGATAGCACTTAACGGCTATCTCCTTGAAAGCCTTAAAGCTTTGCATAGAAAGAGGTTTTTTGTAACGGTCGGACTTTAGTTGCTTGTCCTTTCAACATAATTATATAAATTCATAAATATTTCTGGACAATTCGCAGAATTAGCCTCGTGGTAAGTTCGAAGCTTGTATTACGAGTGAGTTGTGATTATTCTTTATACATAAATTTATATTGGGATAAACGTGTTCTTGAATTTTGTTATATTTTCGTCCTTTTTAACGGGTTTCATCCTACTATAATTTTATTTCAGCACTTTTTACCATTTTAAGATCATTTTTCCCTAGCCTAGTCTATTTGTCGTATGCGAACCTTACAGATGGAATCTTTGAATTAGTTTTATAAAAACACTTTCCTAACCAGATAAATGTGCCCTCACCTTTAAAAGGGTAAGGGTCGAAGGTCACTCGGTGGTTTTCGATTCTTTTCATTCTTATATAGAAAAATCTTTTATGGTGGAAATATCTTGAGAGTGTGTGGTACTTTATGCAGTGACTTGGAATGGAAATAAAAAAAATAGTATATTTTTTTAATGTCAATGTCGAGGTGGCAAAGTTCATAAATTACTAACATTACATTGTTATTACAGTACCCATGTAATTGACAAACTTTACGATAATTATTATATTATTTATCAATCTTATCCAGAGATAATATAGATAACAATCTAGAGATTATGACGCTCTTAAAGTATGAGTTTACCAGTCACTAAAGTATTTCTGCATTTTGTGGCTTTTCTAGTCTCTATTTTTAGTAATTCGGTGTGTGAATTAAGCACCAGTTTTTACGTACCCACACAAAGACTTTTACTTTGACGCGAGAGATAAGGCCTTGATTCACCACAAGCGCGAGTTGGTGAATGTCACTAGTTCTTCAAACTATTAAAAGTTCTTAGAACATTTTCGGTTTCCAGATGTTTGTCTTCTCCGTTAACAATCGTGTTTGAAATTAAAGCCATAGATTAAAACGTGCATATTTTGGCTCTTTAGTCAGCTCAGCCCGCTGAAACTAATCCCGCGGCCTGAGTTTACCTAATTTTTTTCTAGACGAATTTAACCAAATTTAAATTCAATTTTGGGTTTGAGACCTCGACGTTTGGTATAAAAGTCGAGTGTGCCCACTTAGCCAGCACGGCTAAATTTTTATTATTACTTATTTAATAACCTAGATTTCTAAAGAATTCTTAATCTAGAGAAAAATTCCACAAGAGTAGTTATTATTTATTTACCTTTTAATTTCAGACGCGTTGAATTATATAGCATTCCTTAAACGAAGAGACTTGATGAATATTTAACAGGGATACTTAAATGGTGGAAAAATACGTTTCTGAACTGTACGACTGTTTTCCTCTTTACTTCTTTAATAATAATATTTATTTAATCAAACACCATCATAATTATTATAATGATAATAATTATATAACGTGCCAATATCGGCATTAGGTATCCCCAAATGGACATTATGTAACCTATAATTATCTATATCTGTAAACATGAATTAATCATTATTTAGTAATGCTATCTTTGTTTGTAATTCTATAACTATTATAATTAAGCGTTACGCCATTATCTATATATTTTCGATTCATAGTCAAAGCCCCAAATATTTCTTACTCTAATCGAGACAAAGATTCGAGGATTGACGCCCCGAGCGTTTTTCGATAAACCTACTTTCTTTAAGTATTCATTAGGCCCGTCCTATTCCAAGTTGAGAGGGTAAGTTATGTTGTGAAGAAGTGAAACTCGAAGGAATAAACGTTTTTTTTACATCTTTGTTCGTTGAAGAAGTAACAAAAAAAATGTAAAATTTATTAAATTTTTTTAAGTATTGAGTTAAACGGGCAATACACGAACCTTTTTTACGTTTTTAATTTATTGATATTTCTCGTTCCTTCGCTCCGTTATTACCATTCTGTTTAAAATCCCAAAGCATTTTTTTAGCAAGCCAAAGTTGTATTCTTCCATTTAGATAATTCTGAAGGTGGGATGTACTCGTTAACATTTCCAAATAATAAATTTAGTGTCACATCTACCGAATCATAACATCGTCTCTCTCCCTCCCGCCTTAATTGCGCTCTCGGAGCGATTTGCATTAAATCTAATGTTTAAGAACGTCCCTTATCTTCTTTCTACTTAGAACAATAAGACACTGAATACCTGATTTTGGATTAGTAAGCGATTGTGCTTTTTATTGCTATCTTGCTTCTGTTTGACTTTGCCCGCATTTTAATAGATTTTTCTGTGGAAGGGGAAAATTCTCACAATAAAAATGGCATTATGGTAAAGGTAGCTTAGAACCAGGAAAATGACATACCTAGTATTATTTTTATAGATTTATGCGGGCGAAGCCGCGGAGCGTATAATATCATAATATGAAAATTATGAAAGAACCTCTAAACAGATGTGATGTTATATGATTTTTTTTAATGATAAATCTATGCCATAACAACCGAATAAGCCTACTTCCTTGGTCTACATTCGGTCACAATTATAACGAGCTACAAATCATTAGCAAGGTTCAACCACGGACGAAGCCAGTCTAATTTATTAGGTCAGAGTTATCGCCGCTTTGCTTCCGTAACCGCTTGCAGTAAATAAGGTGACAGACCTAGATAGATTCTAAATCTAGAACTATTTACATATTAAGGAAGCCATGTTAGCCAAGTTGAAAGAAAGAAAGAATGATTAAAAAAATATATTTGCAACAAAAACATGCATACCTATAATTAATAATTAAACAACTTTAGACACAGACTAATTAATCAAAGATTCGAAGGACATGTGTCATACACCAACCCTCGTCGAATTTCTCGTCAAGAAAGAAATCTCTGTGTCCCCAGCAGTGGGAACGTAAATAGGGGTGATGATGACGATGTACCTACAAATACCGTTTGAACACATACATTCGCTTAGAAGATTCGAAGTTGGAACATAAGTTTCAAACTTCGAACTAAATGGATGGATGGAATAAAACTGGACAGAAACTTGCCGTGTATCCGAGATGCAAGTGCAGGGTGTGGTCAGAGTGAAAGCGCAGAGGCATTTAAACTTGCAAAATTATTTTATAATGTCATAGTTATATTTAAAAAAGAAAACTTTTCCGCATGTTAAAACGAGATATAAAGCTAGGAAAGCAATCTGAAACGTGATTGGACTTTATGATGTAGATGGAGAGACATAGCCTTCTTACCTCGCTAAATATACATATTTTGCAGGAAAATCCGTTATAATGCGAGCGAAACCGCGGGATGGAAAAGTACCCTAGAAAAACCCGTTAAGATATCCATAGAGAAAGGGCTACAAACGATTTTCGCCATCAGTCACACAACACCCTTCGCTCTAGTTTTGCGTTGTCAACGTGGAGCATACCTAACTATAGCCACAGCCGATCCTCAGGCACCTTTTGTTAATACAAGTGTGGCATTCAAACTGCGGGCTTTATCTGACCCATTTTGGTTATTGTTGGTGAATTTTAATCTAGTTGACTTGAGTCTGGGAAAATGCACTAAAGTTGTACATATTTTGCCATAGTACATAAACATAATACCTAAACCTTGTTTACGCTCTCACTGCCAGCAGTAGGAAAGTAAATACGTAAAAACGTGTATAAAATTACGTGTATTGAAACGTGTGTAAATTAAAATATTGTGTGTAAAAATACTAACTTCTAACCCTAACTTCATATATTTTGAATCTAAAATATTGAATTCCAAAGCCTATAAAATAGCAAAAGGTCAGTAGGCACAACGATAGAGAATAAATTTACCGTTTTGCGATGGGGTGCGGGTGTACAGTCAGCAATTTGCTACATAGATTCCTACAATGGCTGGGTGGTGCGTTTGAGCGCGTTTTGCTAAGTGTGCGAAAGTTGATTACATTGTGGGTTGACTGGTAAAGCATTTTCCGTGTTTTAGTAAAAACCGTATGTAATTTGCAAAATCCTATAATATTACTTGGTCGGGTTTATGGGTTAATTAAAGTATTTATTTAGTTAGTTTTCTGTAAAATTAAGTTACCGACACATTTACAATAAGAATGGCTTCTGAACGATGTTAATGAAATAAGAGATAATTATGTCTGTAGCCAATTATTCGAGGATTTTCTTATGTGTTTTCCTTTATCATTATAGCCTAGTGTTTAGAGTGCACATAATATATAAAAACACGATATTTATAATCAAAACCGTGTGGTTTATTACTTGAGTAACACAACTTAAAAATATTAAATCGCTAACAATTAAACCAAGCCTACACCCGAGACAAAAAGCATATAGGCTAGAAATGACAGCAAAAGACAAAAAGCCGGCACAAAAATACCCATTTTAGTTACAATGTTTGTATGGGTAAGCCGATTGGGTGATACATTATGTATGACTCCATTCTGTTAGGAGTTTTGTCTTTTGTACCTTCGCTTGTTTATGTAGGGTCTAAGAAAGATAGATAAAGTTTATTGATTTCGGAGTTAGGATTTGAGTTGGGCCCATTAGGATTAGAAGATGAAATTTGAGTCCACAGGTGATAGAAGATCGTCAAAGTGAGAAAATATCAAGTTGAATTCCTTTACATGTTTTTATGAAGTAAAATAATACTCTTTAGTAAACAAATTTTAATTGAGAATCTCATTAAACTGTTACCTGATTCTTTAAATCCTTACCTCGATATTTAACGATTTAACGACCGTTATCTGCCGTTAATTCCCTTCAGTGACATCGTAATGGATTTATCGATAAAATAAATAACGAAATTGGCGTTAAAAAGGTGTTTTATCAATTTACGTGCGTTTTACGACGTGAGTTTATTAACTTTTTATGAGTTTGTTTAAATGGTAATAAATCATTGTGGATTCTTTGTTATATGTATAGACAAATTAAACGGAGGAGCTTTTGGTCCACTGGGAAAGTCTTCATTATTCTTTATAACTTACTGAATATTGTTGAATCGTAATTCATTTCATTCAGAAACCATCTCTTACCTTTCGAACCAAATATTCGATATTTTATAATAAATCATAGTTGTGTTAAATTGATGTTTTTGCCTTTCTACGACTAAGGCAGAAACACATTTGTAACACCCGACGCCACCCGATGAAACGTGATGCGTGTTGAGTCGAATCAAATGTATGGTTTTCTATAGACCAGAAACACACTTTGAACACGCGACCCGACGCCACGCTCGCACACGCCACCTGATCCAGACGTGCCAGATCTGCGTGTTGCCCATGGTGGGGGTAAACACGCCATCCGACGCGGGCGCGTAGTATGTTTCTAGCACGGAGTTTAAACTAAGTGGAGGTGCCATAACTGCAACTGGGCCCTGATTTTCAACTGGGCCCTGACGTCATCATAGTAGGCGTGGCCTAGCTCAGTCTACTGTTGGCGTTCGTCCTATGCACATCCGGTGTCAACAGTGGAAATTGTAATGTTAAGACAGGGCCGTAATAAGAATCCAATTTCATAAAAGAACGTTCAAACTTTAAGAAAGAAAGAAAAATTTTATTTGTGTACAAATAACATCATAAAACAATATGCGTTAAACATAAGGGACACAAAACGGTTGCCAGCTCAGCTTTAAAGCTGTGGCAAAATTATATCACTAAATAAATAAATAAACAAAATACTTTCTATAACACAATGCAACGGATAATAAACTTATAACATTTATTATAGAAAAATAAAATAACTAATCTCTAGGGGGGGGGGGGGGGGCAGCTGCCCCTCCCTGCCCCCCCTTGGCGACGCCCTTGAGTACGTCCCTGTTACCTACACCTGTGACATCTATTATCAAGTAGTTAAACTACGTAGCAAGCAGTTTTGCTTTTGACCGGTAGATGGAAAAGACAAAAGTGGGTGGGATCCTACCCCTGTGACATCTATTATGAAGTAGTTAAACTGCGTAGCAAGCAGTTTTGCTTTTGACCGGTAGATGGAAAAGACAAAAGTGGGTGGGATCTCACACCCCCTCACCCCGCAAAATTGTCACGTCAAATCACGCGTTGTTTCCTAAGGAAATCTCAATACAACATCTCCTCTCTAATAATAACTCCATGGTTTCTAGACAACACTCGACGCCACGCGTCATTCGTTCGAGAACTGTCACTTTATGCCAATTTTATATTAATTTTTTGCATTTATTTAGCGAAATGATGATGAAATGCTAGTATGTCGTGGCGTTGCGTGTTGGTAATATGCACGGTGCACGTCGGGTGTCGACACGTCGCGTCGCGTCGGGTGTTACAAATGTGTTCCCTGCTTTATACATCCTCACCAATATTGATCGCGAATAGCGTCATTGTCAATGTTGAAATAAATCACAAACAAACAGAAAATCCTATTAAATAACATAACTTGTATGATTTAATAGGTTCAAATAAAATACTTTATCAACGACAACAAACTTCCCTATTATTTCTCACCTAAGTTAATAATCCAAGTTAATTCAATGAACACTGAAGTCCAACAAATTGCCGACCCGCTCAAAGTTGACATATTAAATTTACAGTTAATTGACACGTGTCTTCAGGGATGGTTTAATATCATAACCATTAAATTCATTACTCGCTGCGGTTAGGAAGCCGTAACTTGTGGATGAGTGTTACACTGAAACGAACCGATTCAAAACAGAAACGTCGGATATAACCAATAATCAATCTTCACTTCATTTATAAATTAATTCATTTATAATTTCATATATAAAACAAAGTCTCTGTCGAGATCTATAATGTTTTAAAACTCAAAAATGGCTGGGCAGATTATAGTGCTTTTGGTTTTAAAATAGTTGTAGAAGCCCAAAAAGAAAAGTGAAAGAGGTTATATTTTATAAGTGTGAAAATGTAAATAAAATTAAAAATAAATACATAAACATGACTTACTTTGATAATAATTTGATAATTATATGGATTTAAACTATTTTTTTCTGCGTTGGCTAAGTTGGAGGAGCACACTCGACTTTTATAGCGAAGGTCGTGAGTTCAAACCCTAAATCGCAAAATTTTTTTGCGCTTTGAAAATACTTGCTTGTCCAAGTGATCTTTAGGATTTTATGGAAATAAATGACATAAATCTTTAAATTCCAGCAGTGGGAACGTAAATAGAGGTGATGATGATTATGAAAAGATTTTTTGATTGTCTAAGTCGTAATCGTTACAATGCAGTGTAAGGTAGGCTAGGCCTTATCGCGCGTCTGACGGGGATTTATGCCGAGGTTCTATCTCTTCCGCCAGCGGCCGGCTCCACCGATCTACGGAAGATAAATATTAATGGCTGTTAACTCTATTATTAGTAGGGTTTAAGGGTTAAGTAAAGCAGATGGTTCGATTCTTAGATTTAATTGAAGTTTTTATGTTTATTTAATTTTCCGAGCCCGAAACGTGGTTAGCTTTATTAATTTTTTTAGGAAAGATATTAAGATTGATGTCCTTTGTAAGTCCAGCGGGTTCAATAGGTTGCGGAAACTACTACGGATTACGGCCCCGGGATAAATAATTGAACAATCTATTGATTTGTTCTAGGTTTTTACTATTTAGTTAGAGATTAAGTTAGTTTATTATTCTCTATTTATTTTAAAATATATATTTGTTGAAGGAGAACCAACAGTTTAAAAATAAATTACAATTAAAATATGGAATACAAAACAGTGAGCCAATTACAGGTGCCCAATGAGCCAAATACGAATAAAATCATAATTAAATATACTATATCTAGTATTCCTAGCACAGGTTATTAGATAAGGTATGCCTTTTCTTGTTTGTGTCCTACGACCGTTCCCTTCAAAATTAACTTAATATGTACAAATATTTGTTTATATCATTTAAATTCAACGAAAAAAACAAAGATAGTTATTAATTAACGTTGTTTTTAGATTTGTTATTTATAAATTATTAGTAAGATAATAGTTTTTTTTAAGTAGACTGGCTTTTATGTCATTCTAACTATTTGTTTTCCAAACAAAATTAAATATAAAAGACAAAAAGAAGACAGAAAGAAAAAGAAATCTATCAATAAATCACGTTAAGATACGGTGAAATCCAGCCGACTTTTTACCACCACAAAAGCTTGGATACATAAAAATCGTTCTCAACATTCTGAATACATTTTGTTTCAAAAGGCTCTATTTGACGGAAAGGCCCTATTTACCGCTTAGAAATATCTCTGGTTTTCTATTTGTTTCAAGGAATAGGAGGTATTTTTAGCGTGAAGGCAAAACATACCTAACAGCTTTTGAAAAGGATTCTCTTTATTTTAGTTTTCAATGTAAACCTCTCTAATATATGTAAACTTTAGGCTGTGGTTTATGTTGGAAAGTTTTATGTTTTTGTTAGGCTATTGTGAGTGAAATAACATTACCCTAATTGTCGTTCCGAATCCTGGGACACAGGGACTTCTCTCTCGACAAGAGCGATTATGCACTAATTCACCACGCTAACCAAGTGCGGGTTGGTAAATGACATAATAATAAGAATACAAGAATAATTAATTATGTCCTTCAAACTTTTTAAAGTTCTAAGAAAATCCCGGTTTCCTCGTGATGTTTGCCTTCAACGTAAGAGCTTTTGTTTTTAAAGCGCACTTCTTTATTTAGAAGAATAATCTGGAAGCGCAAACGTCCAAGGGCATTTTCGCCATAATTAATTAAAAATCTACCTAGATAAAACAAACAAAAACATTGCAAATCCCCAAATAGTTTAAATCAAGACATTTGCAATTTACCAGACACGAATCAAGAAATTCAATGTAAATCTAACTGAAGCCGCGGCATTTAATTATACTAAATACATATTCATCATTCGTAAGTCGGTTAACTGGCTCTGACATCGTTTTGCGAACTGATGGAATATTCATAGTTTTGTTACGAGAATATAGTCCTAGTGACTATTATAACTAACCATATTACGTTCCACTACTGGGCATTGGTCTCCCTAATCAAACCCTTTATATATTTTGAGGTTTTGGTACAATCATCACGCTTTCCGGTCGTGTTGGTGATCACAGTGGTAGTTGTCGTGAGGAAACCGGCAAGTTCTGGGAACATGCTGGTAGATATTAAAGGACTAACTCGCCCTTGGTTATTTTATATTTGTTTTCACAACTTACTTAAATACTTACTTAACTGTGTACTTAAATAGATAACATTAAAAAAATACACATATGAAACCACTGAGGTTTGTGTATTAATTCATATTGAAATGATTTAAGTCCACATTGGTCCGGGACCTAAACGGAAAATATACGAATCTTTCTTACGTTTAATTTGGTCCATTGTCGTCCCAAAATGCAGGACTTTTTTAAACCTTAGGCACGTAGATTGACGTACATTTGGTTTTATTTTTTAGATTGACGTACATTTTGGTACTGTCGTAGGCTGTAATAAAACCAAATGTACGTAAATCGGCGCAGCCGTTCCTGATTTATAAAATTACAACGAAAATTGGCATAAAAGTATTTTAAATAATATTATAAGATATGAATTTGTAACTCACATGTTACTAAGTAATTTTATACTTAATGTCTATTTATATAGAGTTCACAACAGGAACTATTAACACTTCCTCAAATACATGCACGTGGATCGACGCACCTGTCACCATAATTTATAATCTGTGCCAAGATTTCATAATCTATAACTTTGAACCTTATTTTAACGTAATAAAGATATATTTCCTTTAGTGACGGTAAATGAAATGCAAATTGTATGGATGAAAATAAATTCGCTGTTTTCTCGTGGTCCCAGGATTTTGTCCCATTAATGGGACCACGAGGGAGAACTGTTTCTCGTAGTCCCATTGTTGTGTAATTACATCCTGTATATAAAAGTTTGTGGTTACCAAAAGAAACATTGATAATAAATGTAGCAATTTCATATTACTTAGGTAAGAATAATATTTTATCTCAATTTTTCTAAAAAATGTCAAAAATGTAAAAAAGGAGACAATGGATCGGCAAGCGCTGCGTCGGACGTCCACCAACAATGGGGACAGATGATCTTTTCAAGGCTGCTGGTTCACGGTGGATGCAGGCTGCATCCGACCGTTATACCTGGAGGTCATAAAGGGAGGCCTATGTCCAGCAGTGGACGTCCAACGTCTGACATTATAATGATGAAGTATATTATTTGGGTCCTTAAGTCAACATAAGGAATTCAATGATTATTCTTGAAACAGTTTAACTTTTAAACCGATTGGTGTCTAGATGACATTTGTCAAAATGACAGCTGTCAAGCTTTAAACTGCCACGACTCCGAAACGGCTGGACCTAGAGATGCCGTACTAGACGCAAATGATTAGTCTTAGAGAGACCAACATTTTCGATGACAGCTGTCAAACTTTAAACTGCCACAACTCTGAAACGGCTGGACCTAGAGATGCCGTACTAGACGCAAATGATTAGTCTTAGAGAGAGCAACATTTTCGATGACAGCTGTCAAACTTTAAACTGCCACAACTTTGAAACGGCTGGACCTAGAGATGCCGTACTAGACGCAAATGATTAGTCTTAGAGAGAGCAACATTTTCGATGACAGCTGTCAAACTTTAAACTGCCACAACTCTGAAACGGCTGGACCTAGAGAAGCCGTACTAGACGCAAATGATTAGTCTTAGAGAGAGCAACATTTTCGATGACAGCTGTCAAACTTTAAACTGCCACAACTCTGAAACGGCTAGACCTAGAGATGCCGTTTGAGATAATATGGGTTAAGTTAAGCAATTCATAAAAAAATATGATAAAATTGTATTTTGTTACAAATAGTGTAGCTGCACTGTACAATAAGAAATATATTAATATTTAAAAAAAAAAAACTGAAGAACTGTGTTTAATTATGATGTTGCTTTCTCCAACACCTGTCGATTGAGCTTAGTACGGCATCTCTAGGTCCAGCCGTTTCAGAGTCGTGGCAGTTTAAAGTTTGACAGCTGTCATCGAAAATGTTGCTCTCTCTAAGACCAATCATTTGCGCCTTGTACGGCATCTCTTGGCCCAGCCGTTTCGGAGTTAACGCAGTTTAAAGCTTGACAGCTTTCATTTTGACAAATGTCATCTAGACACCTTTATCAGTTTAAAAGTTAAACTGTTTCAAGGATAATCATTGAATTATATATTATGTTAACTTAAGGACAAAATACATACTTTATCATCATTATTATGTCAGCCGTTAGACGTCCACTGTTGGACATAGGCCTCCCTTAATGATTTCTTTAATAATAGTCTTAATAAAGATTTCGGATGGCAAGTGTTCAGTCAAGTGACATTTATTCATCATCTAACACTTCACTACACACTCCAAAAATTTTATCTATGCAAGAAGAATACCTATATACAGGAGGATAAATACGTTACTGAGCATAGGAATGGGACTACGAGAAACAGTTCTCCCTCGTGGTCCCATTAATGGGACAAAATCCTGGGACCACGAGAAAACAGCGAATAAATTTAACATTATTTTGTTGGTCCCAGATTGTGAGTGATTGTGATATTTAAATAAAGAGTAATAAGCATCTAAGCATAATAGTTAGTACTTTAGTTAACATCCACTTAAGAATCGTGTGTTCCTATCGTAAGTTCATATTTGCGTTGGTTTAAAAGCAACAACTATTTTTGTTGTGAAATTAGTAGAATACTTCAATTTTTATAGAGGCAATTTGAACTCGGTTTTATTTGTAAAAAAGATTAAATTATATCATGAATGAAAGAGTATGAGACTTTCCGTATAATTACAGTTCTTACTAAGTGACATTTGGCAATACTTCGAGTAAGTATTACCTACACCCACATCTAAAAAATTAACAAATCAAAGAAAGAATTCACATTTGTTATAAATACAATGATGATATAGATAACAACCAATTCGACAAAAACCTCCTTAAAAATATTTTCAGCAAAACAAAATCTTGTAAAAGCGATTTTTAATCCGACCACCGAGCGAGTAGAAAATACAAAAGCTCAAAAGAGGATTATCGATAGAATTCATCTCTATCTGAAAGTCTTACGATTTGATCAGAATTACCGATTCCGACATTTTGTACTAAAAGCACTCGCTGATAAGCTTTACAACTAGGGTTGGGAAAAGATCGATATTTACGACAATTCAGGGGAAGATCGGGACTCGATTCATCGATAAAAAGTTCTGTGACTTTGAGACACATAACGCTCCCTACTGTTTATGATTTGGGCATTTATTCAAGGTCATTACAAAAGATTTATAAAATGTTATCAATAATGTCCTATGCTTGATAGCATGCGCCGTAAGACGTTGAAGTGGGATATTCTAAATGGATTAGAAAAATAGATCATGATTTGAAATAAATATACTTTTAATTTCCTTAAACCAAAATATATAGGGCGTTAAAAAGATACAGGTCACGTTTTAGGTTGAAAATAAGTAAGACGAAGAAAATAATGAAATAGCCCGTAATCTTAAGCTTGTGCAGGACAGATAAATGGTGTCGCAAGATTGTCACGGTTCGAGTGAAGTGATGAAGCGTATAATAATACCCATTGAAAAAATAAACAAATTCACGTCCTCTGTAGCACAGCGGGCGAAGGTCTGCCTGCAACGCAAGCGGGTTCGATTCCCGCCTCGGAACAACAATATGTAAAGATCTGCAGATATTTTTTCCGACTGTCTGACTATGTATGGTGAAAAATATCTATCTTTATATGTAACTATATTCTGTTAAGGGTATCAGATTATAGTTCATAGTAGTATAAAAAATATATATTTGTATATAAAGAAATATTGCCCGACATATACATATATTATAAAATATTCATATTCATACTCATATAATTTATTGTCACACATGAAACACATATAAAATGTAAATATAAAATTACTTAATATTGTGCACTAGGTATGACTCGTATATACACACATCAACATTTAGCCCCGTGATAATAAATAAATCATGTAGGACATTTAGACAGCAACATCCTTCTATAAATCCTAATGTAAGAAATAATTATATAGCTATACAGCAGCTTATAACTTGTTCCATAACAAAGCGAGAGAGCTCTAAGGTAATATCATTTGCTTGATTATAACCTTTTTCGGATTTTCCCGCGTAAACTCACAGTGCGGGACTTTTTCTGTTTAGAAAGTTTGATTACATCCCATCTCTAACTCAAATGTTTTTAGATGATATTTTAAAAGAAAAAACTTAAGGGCAAGTCCATTTCGGATTGTTTTAATCATTGTGTCTATTGTTGTTTATTTAATAATTAACCTCACGGGAAATAAAACGGTTTGAAATTAATTCCATGTTTTTTATATGTAAGACCTTTCATTTAATTGTCAAATTATTTTAGAATTAATATTCATTTCATAATAAGGAGGAAATGTTTGTAATTAATATCATAATTCCATTATAACGCGGAAAGTGTTGTATCGCGGGAAAGCCTTGGAAAGAAAGCTAGTATAGCTTATAACATTATAAGCTATACTAGCTTGACTAGCATACTAGCTATGCTAACATAACATCTATATAACATAGACATCTATGTGATACCTATAGATGTTAGCATATCTCCAGTGGAAAAGCTCCCTAATTGCCGGCCCGAGGCTCGTTCGGGTAATTCAGTGTGATATATTTAGGGCGGACATTTTTGGAAATTACTCTCCTTCGTGACAAACAGATTACGGAAAAAGGATATCCGGCTCTGACTAAAGTACCAACTAGTTTCTTGTCAATGGGTTACTAAATACCAAAAATAGACGACGTCACTATTAGAATAATAAGAGTAAAATAGGGGCTCAACCTTCACTCTCGTACGCTCGACTGTCCTACCCATCTAGACTGCCAAGTCACTACCCTCACAATTCTAGGTCTTACCGATCCTACCCCAAGGCTAAATACTCGTGTTCAAGTTACAGTTTCCAGTTAAAGTTGGCATTTCGTTTCCGCGACCGCGACCAGACGACCACGCGACCACGATCACACGCGATTCTCCGGCTACGCCCACCGGTCGTGCGTCGTGGTCGCGGCATTTGATTAGTCCTACTATCCCAATAAATTAAACAAAAAACTGTATTTATCTGAATAACATATAGAGAAAGTCCATTAAAATGCGAGCAAAAGCACGGCTGGAAACCTTGAACTCAATTTAAATGCATACCAGACAACCAAGTAGGTAGTGGTTGTCTGATCTCGCGTCCTGGTCGCCTGGTCCGAAATGCTTCCTTGAGCAAGGTGGTGCTGATTTAATGAAACTTTGCAGAACTTTATTTAAGTTAGCGGATAAGTTCGAACTTCGCTGTAATTTAAGTGAACTAACGCTTGTAATCCGCAACTAACACAGACTTGTTAGTTACTAACATTGTCGGTGTTACTTTATTAGCTCTTGTATTGTAAATTAAACCGTAAATGTGATGATGATGATACAAAGATGATACACACTGCGTGCGAATCCTAGTAACGCAGGTTTGCCTGCGACGCAGGAGGTTGCGGGTTCGATGCCCGCCTTGGTATAAAAATTTGTATGAACTGTGATTTTCGTTTCAAGTGACTGGGTGTTCTGTATGTGTAATAAAAGATATCCATCTACCTAAGTACGTAAATTCTATTAAAATGATCAAATTATCTACTACCTGTTACACAAGCTTCTTTTAGTTAGTGGACGTCTGACGTTGCTTTTCCCAATCCGTAGTTCCTTAACTTTTCAGCCCCATCGGCCATCTATTCTTCGTGCTATATATCCCTGATCTTTGCCACTTAAAAGAACTTATCCGCTGGGCTATGGCGGTGACCTGCGTTCTTCTACGTATCACTAATTTCTGATAACCTACACATAATGCTTGCAATTTCAAAACTATTTAAACCAACAACAAAATAATCTAACTCAAAATTATTCCCGAAGGTTCTCGGTCAACATTTCAGTGGTTTTCCGCTTAGAATCCCGGACTTTTCCTCATTAAATCCCGTTTGTTTCAAACTACACTCGATTTACTTTAACATTTTCATTTAAACTAAATACCAGAGCGCACCTCTAGACTTTTATTCTTGAAAATAATATGTGTAATAATATGTGTTAAAAGATATGTGAAGGCAAACATCGTGAGGGAACTGGCAGGTTCTGAGAACTTTAAAAAGTTTAAAGGACTAGTGTCATTCACCAACCTGCATTTGGCCAGCTCGTGGTGAATAAAGGCCTAATCTCCCTTGTCAAGAGAGAAGTCCCTGTGTCCCAGCAGTAGTGAACAAGGTTGATGATTTTGATGACGAGAGTTCTTGGTTAAGAAAACAAATCCGTACCTATATTTACCTCATTAATATAAAACGAATATAATTCCGGTACAAAAACAGAACGGGGTGGGCGCTCATAGAGATATTTTCCTTAAGGGGCCGGTGGCGCTTGCAGGGAATTTCAATTCGAGGCGCTTGCGAAAATCGGCCCGCATATCGCTATCTCTATTTAGCCGATGACGACAACCACAGTGTTTGACTGTGTGCGTGAGTAGTTAGGATAGCTCACCTGATGTTTCATGTCATGACCATAGAAAAAGATATCTAATGTTTTAATAATCGTTTGACGGCACCGGCTTCGCTTTTGAAACATTTGCTGCACAAACAATACGTGTTGAGATATGTTAGTTATCAAGCCGGTATGTTAAAAAAATCTCAGTGAATGTTTAGTTTGCCAATGCGTTTTTCTCTTTCAAGTTTCTCAACAAAGTCTACATAAGAAATCTATCAAGAAATACCTACTTAGTATCTAAGTAAAACTAGGTTTTTTTTTTTATTTCCGAATTTGGCTGGAGTGTAGGTAGGTTCGTCATACGGTTCTGCTTCTACATGTATATTCTGCTTCTACTAAATTTAGGATTACAAAATTACGAGCATTATAAAATTATGATTAGAGAACAAAAGAAAGGATTTAGCGGTAAACATTTATTTCGCTAGACAGATAATACTTTTATTCATCACCTTAAAAACTTAATTTAAACATTATTATAAAGAATAGCAATAGAACTTATTTATTCATAGAACTGGTGGCCTTATCGCTCAAAGCGATTTCTTCCAGGCAACCAAAGTGCTTTATAACCTAAATTTACACAATTACCATAGGTACCTACTAAAATGTTATACTAAAACATACAACATAATAATAACTCTAGTGTTTCATCACATGTCATCACTTTGTTCGATCATATCAAAAATCATATTTTTATTTTTTTTCGTGTGTTTCTTTTCTTTACGGGAAGGGACCTCTTTTTCCTGGGAACTGATAACCACATGCGTTTTTTGCTTGATCGTCGTGGCTCTGTAAATATTTATACAAATTATAATCTTATCAATTTACTATGGCTATAAGACCTACTTATACATTGAAACAACAGAATAAATAAAAATTGCCGGACAATTCACACAGCAACATCTAGCCCCGTGGTAAGCTCGTAGCTTGTGTTACGGATGCTAGATTTCTGATATAAGTACTTAATATAATATACATACATAGATGGATATTATTTTATTATACATTATATAACACCCAGACACCCGGAACAAATATTTGCAGATCATACAAATAGTTGTCCCGCGGCGGGAATCTAAAACTAAATTATTCTAAATGAAACATCCAATGTTTCGTACATGTACCTACCTAGGTACCTAGTACTTCTCTTCTTCACTTATCCTTAGATATAAGTAAGTAATTACCTAAACAACATGTTAGATAAGTACTTACCTACGTAGGTAGGTAGGGACAACTACTGAGTGGGTAAGTTTTTTATGGGTAAGTAGGTACGATGGTAGGTTGATTTTACTTGTTGTACTTTAAAATAAAACAAGCAACAATAATATAAGTTAGGCACTTACTGTGAGATACATCCCAACGTTCCGAGTCCATTATCAGCTACCAAACCGTAATTCAAATACAAATTCTTTATTTTAACACACAATGTAACATAACAGTTTACACTAAAGCATTACATGGGACTTACAATTTATAAAATAGAAAAATATCAAAATTTGTAAACAAAGCCAAAGTCACAGTAACGTCACAGTAACTTTTTAGACACCGATTTAGAAAAAAATAAATATAATAGACTCCAAAGAGAATATAATCACTACGTTAGAGTATTTATTGGTTATTGATAGACTCCTTCCCTCACGACGAAAGAGTTCCGAGCGTTCTTGTAAATACGCGTTGCACTAGTGTGAGTTAGTGCGAGCGATAAGCAATACTAGCTGTTGAAAATTTGGTATGAATTTGGATGTGTTCCGTAATACCAAAAATGATGACTGAAAACATTTTGTATTCCTCACAAAGTATTTTTATTCGGTGACTTAACAATATAAGCTATGTTTCTATGCAAATAATTTTTAAGATATTGTTGTTTTTCATACTAAACCAATAAGAAGAAAACATGCATTTTTAACGTAAAAAATTTTCAAAAAGCGATTGGCTTTAATTTCATTTAAAGTAGGTATTTTGTAAAAATAACTCCATAGAAACCTAGATAAATACTATTTAAATAAAAATAATGCAATAATATCATGGAAATATGCCCGAATTACAAATAATTTTGGTATTACGTTTGTATGGGAAATTCGTCCTCCGCCGGATTCTTAACAGAAAATTCGTGTAAAAATAACTAAAGTGGAAGCGCACACTCGACTTTCATTTCGTAGTCGAAACTTAGCCAAAACGGTTCAATACAAATTATGGACAACTATATTATAGTCCAGGATCCATGGAACATGGTTAGCACTTGATTACTATCAAGCTAATTTTTCGTGAGTAGCTTCGTTTTGATGAGACATCCTATACCCAACTCTCGATTGTGGGAGCTAACAGACCGGGATACGAAATTTGCGACCACGAAATTTGTAGGACATGTTCCACGGATCCTGGACTAATATTGCTGTGTCATGACGCTCAACACAATACAAGTCAAAACATTAAGTCAGTTCTACCAAATATGCGAGTACCTTTAGCCGTGCGCAAGCAGAAATTAAAATTGTACAGCAAACCTAACGAACGCAGAAATGAATTCCCTCACGCAGCTCTTCAGCGAGCAAACATGGACCTTTCACCTTCACAACAAGGTGTAATTTTGCATTACACGTATTCGGTAGATTTTGATTACATTATGTTTCGCAGAGGGTGATGATAGGTTGTGAGTTCTGAGTAAAATCGTGTAGCAAATATCTAGTTCTAAGTACACCTCTGGCAGTTTGCCAAGCCGAATAACACGGGGTAGGTTTATATTTACTTAATTTACATCTGTATAAGGTCCTATCACTGAACTGGTACGCTCGGCTTTTTTACGTTAACTACTTACATAATTCTTACAAATCATATAACCTAGACTTCCTCGACAAATGTACTATCCAGCACTGAAATATTTTTCTAAATCTGAAATGAGCGCGTTTAAACAAACAAACTCATCAGCATTGTTTTTTCAAGAACACAATCATAATATAAAAGTAACATACCCAAACAAACTACTAATACTATATTTTATCCTACCTTCCTACCAGTTCCATCACTTTCCTCGCGTGTAGCCAATACCTTCCTTTATGAAGTGGCTACGCAACTGATATAAAGCTGGCTCGACGTAATTCGTAACGGCTTTTTGGAGCACGTATAAAGATGTCTCCGTTCAACGTAGAGCCCTTTTGGGGATAGACATAAACTTAGTACACACGAGGTTGTAAGTTTGCTAGCTAGAGAAGGGATTTGGAGGATATAGAACAGTTTGTTATGAAAGCGGGGAAAAAAGCTGTTTTGGGTTCATACATCGCCATAGACCTTTGGATTTTTTCTTAAAAAATGATTAAAAGGTATATGTGAAAACATCGTAAGGCAACCAGCATTTTTTGACGACCTCTATGGCGCAGCGGACGAATTGGACATTCGGTCTGCGACCCAAGAAGGTTCGATTCCCGCCTCATTACAAAACGTTTTGAGATCTGCAGATATTTTTAAAGTTGTTCTGGGTGTTTTCTATGAAAATAGTAAAAAAATAAGGCTTTGTATGTATTTTCTATGAAGCATATCAGAAATCTTGCACCTTTAAGGCGTAGATATGCGTGAATTTGGTAAATTTGGGTTCAGCAGAAACCGTTTATTTCCTTGTTCTTTAACGGAATTGCTTTGAAAAAATTACACAATAATCTATGCCATATAAGGCATTATCTCCTGAAGCCGAAATTTTATTTTTTTTATTTTAAGTACCTGAAATAATAGTGTAAAATACCGTCTACTTTTTCAGCAAGAACCGTTTAAATCCTAATCTATTAATCATGAGATTTTTTAATTTTCATCACCATATAGAATAAAAGAATACCAATCATCTCCTGAGATTACTTTTTCGAAAAAAAATCCCAGCGATTTTTAACGAATTTTTTACGTAAAACAACACACGCAATGCGCGATCTTCCCCTTCGCGGGCCCTTCAATTCAGTGCGGGGCGGGACGTTGTGCTGAACGGACCTATGACAATTTTCTCCGTGCGCCGTACTAACTAATAATATTCTGTGGCGGAACCAATTTTATAAGTAATTTGTCATTTATAACTAGCTGCCCCCGCGCGACTTCTGCTCGCCGTATACTTTTATTTGCAACTATGTATCTCCATACTAAATTTCATCCAAATCAAAATTTCCCGCGTAAGCATTATTATCTTTTCCTGCGGATGCATGTATTTTTCCGCGGTAGAAAGTCTCTCGCCATATACTTTTTTTTTATTTGCAACTATCTCAATACTAAATTTCATCCAAATCGAATTTTCCCGCGTAAGCATATTATCTTTTCCCGCGGAAGCATGTATTTTTCCGCGGTAAAAAAAAGTCTCTCGCCATATACTTTTATTTGCAACTATCTCAATACTAAATTTCATCCAAATCGAATTTTCCCGCGTAAGCATATATTTTCCCACGGAAGCATGTATTTTTCCGCGGTAAAAAGTATGTTCTTTCTCAGGGTCTAAAGATTGTATGTGCCAAATTTCATCAAAATCGGTTGAGAGGTGCGGGAAAGCGTAACAGACAGACAGACAGACAGAGTTACTTTCGCATTTCAATTTTGTAGATATTATTTGACGTGTAAAAATTTGACGCATTGCTTCAGATTACAATAATAGTGTATATTTTATGCACAGATCACCCAAACTAGATAAATTAGAATACTTTTGTTCCGATTCAAACGCACCTAAATTGGAGGAAGGTGCGGGTTGCGGTGACTGAAACAAAGGCGTTGTAGCAAATAGCATCATGTAGGTAGGAAGATATGTATTTATTTTCGGTATACACAAAACCTGTAGAACTTAAAAATTTAAAAATAATATTAGAAAAATTTATCACAAATAATTCATTTGACTGAGTAAGTAATAAACATAATTATTTGAACGGTTTATGGATAACTTATTTATTTTTACATACAATAATACCGAGAGACCCGCTTATATATTATGTCGTCTATCATTTTTAACGATATCGATTAGAATTTACATCACTAACGTTACACGTGCTTTCGCCGATAAGGACAACGAGTGCAATAAGCGCAATGCGGAAAAGAGACAAGTGTATATGAAGTTCACGGGTCTCACACTTGGTCGCAACTAAAGCTAAACTAAACTAACTAAACTAAATTAAAACTACATTACAGAGAATTGAAAGGTACCTATTTTATGTTCATAACAATATTTTATTTTCAACAATAAAACTTAAAATAAATACTTTGTACTTATAATATATATAATTATAATATATATAATACTAATAATTATAATACTAATAATTATAATATATATAATACTTATAATTCATTATTCATATATTATATAGAACAGAATAACAAATGTTTATTTTTTGTTACAGAATACTTACTAATAATAAAAAAAATAATTATACAGGACAGGTAGCTAGAATTAAGAAAATGTCTAATAAATATTTTGTACCTAGTGTGCCTACCTAAGCTGGTAGTAGTAGTTTATTATT